>CM040932.1:11979756-12579756 GCA_023029165.1 Gobiocypris rarus | reverse complement strand
TCATTTTTTTCTGTTATAATAATTCAAATTATCACAAAAGTACTGGGATAAAAGTTTATAGTTTGCATATAAACACTGATGTCTACAATAGTGATGAAAATGGAGTTAAGAGATAACCTAAATATTGTATCAGTAGGTGGCGATTTAAGTGACCGTTAAAAAAAATGCATGTCAATGAATCATTCACTCAAGCGATTCATTCAAAAACACTAATTTGTCCAATAATGAAACTAGTATTTATTATTGAGTCATTGAATCATTCATTCAACCGATTCATAAAAAAACCTGATTCATCCAGTAATGAAACAAGTGAAGTGAGTGAGTCATTGAATCATTCATTCAAGAGATTCCTTTCAAAAACACTGATTCATCCAGTAATGAAACTAAGTCTTTATTATTGAGTCATTGAATCATTCACTTCAAGAGATTCATTCAAAACACTGATTCATCCAGTAATGAAACAAGTGAAGTCTTAATGAGTGAGTCATTGAATCATTCATTCAAGAGATTCCTTTCAAAAACACTGATTCATCCAGTAATGAAACAAGTGAAGTCTTTATGAGTGAGTTATTGAATCATTCACTCAAGAGATTCATTCAAAACACTGATTCATCCAGTAATGAAACAAGTGAAGTCTTAATGAGTGAGTCATTGAATCATTCATTCAATAGATTCATTCAAAAACACTGATTCATCCAGTAATTAAACAAGTGAAGTCTTTATGAGTGAGTATTGAATCATTCATTCAACAGATTCATTAAAATAACGCTGATTCATTCAGTAATGAAACTAGTATTTATTATTGAGTCAATGACTCCTTCACTCAAGAGATTCATTCAAAACACTGATTCATCCAGTAATGAAACTAGTATTTATTATTGAATCATTTACTCAAGAGATTCCTTTCAAAACACTAATTCATCCAGTAATGAAACAAGTGAAGTCTTCATGTGTGAGTATTGAATCATTCATTCAACAGATTCATTAAAAGAATGCTGATTCATCCAGTAATGAAACTAGTATTTATTATTGAGTCATTGAATCATTCATTCAAGAGATTCATTAAAAAAAAACACTGATTCATCCACTAATGAAACAAGTGAATTATTTATTATTGAGTCAATGAATCATTCACTCAAGAGATTCATTCAAAAACACTGATTCATCCAGTAATGAAACAAGTGAGTCGTTGAATCATTCATTCATGAGATTCATTAAAAAACCCTGATTCACCCAGTAATAAAACAAGTGAAGTGTTAATGAGTGAGTCATTCAATGTTTACTAATTGTTTCTGTTGGTTCTGGTAACTTAGGCTAAATGTTGGTTTGTTTAGTTGTCTGTTCAGAATCGTGGGAGAACTTGCAGGGAAAATGTTCTTAAAGACTGAGGCTTAGTGATGGTGACGTTGAAGTCATGTGACCGTGGTGGACTTAGTTTATAGCTTTTTACTTCTGACGATTATGTTTGTTTCAAAACTCATAAAAGGTGTGTTCATTTGTGAAGATCATCACAAACAAAGCGTGTAAGAATCATAAGCTTTTATTAGTCCTATTTTCTGCAATAATCCAAAATTGTTTTGCTTTTTCTCGAGGGAACCAGGGTCATGCGAACGTACCAAGTGTGCCGCACACGTCCTGAAAAGTGAAGCCAAACCCCGCCCCCTCCATGTATTCTAATAGGACGTGAGACAATCTAAATAATCAAATTACACTTCAAATAAATGTTTTCCAAAGATGGTTTCTGTCAGTTTAGGCTGTTTTTATCAAGCTGATGTAAGTTTAAGTGTTCGTTCTTTAAATAAGTTTGGTTTTAGTTCTTTATTTGATACTATAAAAATGGGGTTGTGACGCCATGATTGACAGCTGCTCTGAGCGAAGTCACTGAGGCGCCAATGGACTATTTTCGTGAGGAGATTCAACATTTCCATAACTGTTTATTTCACGCTGACATGAGTTGTTCTGCAGTAAACTGTGCTGCGAGAGTGTGGGCGGGGTTTTGATATCGCGGCTCTACTTCCTGCTCTCTACTGCGCAGACTCAGGTCCCAAATCAGTGCAAGATGTCAGCATCATATTCAGACATTGGCGGCTTTACTTTTCTCCAGTGGGAGATAGTGAAGGGGCGTCGTCCATCTTTTTTACAGTCTTTGGAACGAATGGGTTGGCCTACAAATATACATCATCACTGCAGCACTCTATAACTAGCCTCTCTGAAATCACCCACCTTACCTTTAATACCAAAAGATGATATTTTGCTTCCGAGCAACAGAAATCAAGCGTAGCATCAGTTCTGGCAGCAGGGCCGGATTAACCATTAGGGCAACTGGTCACTTGCCCAGGGCCCAGGACATCTAAGGGGCCCTAGGCACCGTCGTCAAATATTATATTAGATCACGTTATAAACGCAGTCCTCACTTTCCTAAATAAATGTATTTTTTTGCAACCCGTTCGATCAAAATATTAATGTCAAATCACGTCAAAAACAGTGTCTGTAGCTTCCTGCTGCCAGCGAGTGCGAGCTGTCACATCGAATCACGTGACTTGATGCTCTCAGTGTTGCCAGTGGTCGGTTTTGAATTTGATTGTGCGAGTAAAAACGGGTTTGGGCAGGTGGACAAAATTTGGGCTGGTTTGGGGTCAGTTTGGCGGTTTTCAAACATCTAAATTTTATAGTCTAACTGGTTAATAACAAACTCAAGTGTGCATGTAGGCTACTCCATAAAATCAGTCATCATTACATACTTGCCCAGCGTAGAGTCAGCTGGCACTGGTGTTGACGTCTCCGACGAGCACGCACTTTCAGCCAATCAGCCATCAGCAGGGAGACGCGCTCATTCATGACCACTATGCCAAAGTGGCATAAATGTACAGTTAGTTATCTACAGTAATGAATGGGTGAGTGAACCAACTCTCAAAACATGGATTACACCTGTGACTCAAAGACTATTTATAAATATAACTAACTCTAAGAGCACAGTTTAATGACTTGAATTGAAATCGAATATATGACTCCAGGCCATCATCGTGAGCACACTGGCCCAATCAGGATTCGGTTACGTTCTTCATGAAGTAGAAGCGCGCGCACGTCCAAGTAGAGTCAGCGTATCTCACAGCACCATTTGCTGGTGAAAATAATCGCTACACGATTGCTCTTATATTATAACAGCAGCTGCTGTATTTGTGCGCTTTTTTTGCAATTAATCTGCGGGTTGTTTTGAACGAGCTGTAAAACGGGGACAGTGTGTTGTTGTTAGGCTCACCTTTTAAAGCAAAGATAGGCCATTGGGCCTAATAATTAAAATGTTTGTGTTTATGAGTTCATTCTTGAAAGGAGGCCAGTTGTAAGGTCAAATAAGAATATATAGTAGTGCATTAACATAAAATGTTGATATAGTTGATCTTGCAACAGTTTAGCCAATGGTTTACTTTTACTGCATACACACTAATTGCCTGCTTCATGGCTGCTGATCATTTCACATTGTAGCATTTTAGAAATAATCGATGGCTTTAAGGTAAGGCTTCCCTAGCTGTCTGCTTTATTTCAATGTTGCAGTCAAAAGATAATTCATTGGCTATATTAAAACATTTAATAATTACTCTGTAGCCACCAAGTTCTGTAACAGATTCATTGTAAAAAAAGTTATGTTATACATTTGTGCATCTGTTCTCTCTCTTGAATGCACTTTATGCTAAGGCTATTACATCTCCACTGAGCTATGCAGAAGTCTGATTTATTAGTAAAGAAATATAGGCTATTGCTGGTGATAGCTACTTTGTGATTGTGAAGCCTTTGAGGCTTGTTGCCCAGGGCACAGGAAATTGTTAATCCGGCCCTGTCAGGCACGTCACGTCAGTCAAGCTCTCATCAGATGATCACATGATCTATCACAGCATAAGCAGCTATCGCGCTCTCCAGAGCTCATTACCCTCCTCCATCCCCAGCTCCTCCTCACGTCAGTCAGGATTTGGTATAAGAGAAAATTGCTATTTTAACCAAAGAACCGGGACGTGTATGTCAATTGCGAAATATCTGCTTTACCCTCGGTTTTCCGGGTTTTCCGGTCTCACTGCAGTGTGAACATGTGTCACAGCAGCCGCCGAGCAAATGCACAGAGTAACATCATAACATCATGTTCAACACACTAAGATGTGTCTATTATGATAAACAGAGCTGTGTTACCTCACACTCATGACCAGAAAAGCGGAAATGGCGCCGGCGCCTGTGGCTTAATAAAAGTCCCGCTGCTCGTGAGGCGTGTGTTGCGCTCATCTTATATCCCGCGGCCTTGCTCAGCTCCTCAACACTCGCCGCTGCTCTGCTTCATAACACAGTAACGTTAATAATCACATCCATGAACATGATCTCTGCCCGAGTCCTATCCCGATTCTTCCCCACCGGCTGTGAGGAGAAGACCACATGTCCCAAGATTCTGCGCTCAAACTACGCCTTTGTTTTGAAAAGGCGACCTCTAGCGGATGGAAAAGTTACAAAGTGCATCTTTAATAATATCTGCAATACATTATGTTGGTTCTGTTCTGTTTACCCTAAGGATGCTAATCTCCCGACTCTTATCCATGCTAGGCTATGGATGCGCAGGAAGTTCTTGTCCAGAACAGAACCATACCAGCCACTGATATATCATGCATCTGTAATATTCACTCACCTAAAGGATCATTAGGAACACCTGTTCAATTTCTCATTAATGCAATTATCTAATCAACCAATCACATGGCAGTTGCTTCAATGCATTTAGGGGTGTGGCCCTGGTCAAGACAATCTCCTGAACTCCAAACTGAATGTCAGAATGGGAAAGAAAGGTGATTTAAGCAATTTTGAGAGTGGCATGGTTGTTGGTGCCAGACGGACCGGTCTGAGTATTTCACAATCTGCTCAGTTACTGGGATTTTCACGCACAACCATTTCTAGGGTTTACAAAGAATGGTGTGAAAAGGGAAAAACATCCAGTATGCGGCAGTCCTGTGGGGGAAAATGCCCTGTTGATGCTAGAGGTCAGAGGAGAATGGGCCGACTGATTCAAGCTGATAGAAGAGCAACTTTGACTGAAATAACCACTCGTTACAACCGAGGTATGCAGCAAAGCATTTGTGAAGCCACAACACGCACAACCTTGAGGCGGATGGGCTACAACAGCAGAAGACCCCACCGGGTACCACTCATCTCCACTACAAATAGGAAAAAGAGGCTACAATTTGCACGAGCTCACCAAAATTGGACATTTGAAGACTGGAAAAATGTTGCCTGGTCTGATGAGTCTCGATTTCTGTTGAGACATTCAGATGGTAGAGTCAGAATTTGGCATAAACAGAATGAGAACATGGATCCATCATGCCTTGTTACCACTGTGCAGGCTGGAGGTGGTGGTGTAATGGTGTGGGGGACACTTTAGGCCCCTTAGTGCCAATTGGGCATCGTTTAAATGCCACGGCCTACCTGAGCATTGTTTCTGACCATGTCCATCCCTTTATGACCACCATGTACCCGTCCTCTGATGGCTACTTCCAGCAGGATAATGCACCATGTCACAAAGCTCCAATCATTTCAAATTGGTTTCTTGAACATGACAATGAGTTCACTGTACTAAAATGGCCCCCACAGTCACCAGATCTCAACCCAATAGAGCATCTCTGGGATGTGGTGGAGCGAGCCGTGCCCTGGATGTGCATCCCACAAATCTCCATCAACTGCAAGATGCTATCCTATCAATATGGGCCAACATTTCTAAAGAATGCTTTCAGCACCTTGTTGAATCAATGCCACGTAGAATTAAGGCAGTTCTGAAGGCGAAAGGGGGTCAAACACAGTATTAGTGTGGTGTTCCTAATAATCCTTTAGGTGAGTGTATGGTCAGGTAAGTTGCACATGCTGGAGCGATTGTTAACCATACCGGCCAAACTATATGCTAATAGTCAATCATCTTGAAGAAAATCCCATTCATTTCCTCCATGAAGTATTATGTCAAAATGTTCTGTACATGTGGTGCTGACTCCATTTATTATAACAAATGTTGTTTTTTCTTAAGGTGAAACACAAAAAGTAAATATTCATGAGTAGACGGAGAATGCCATTGTTGTGCGGTCAATAATTTGAGCAGCACAGACACAAAAAAGCCCCCACACATTCTTCTATACAGTTTTTTTTTTTTTTTGGTCTTTATTTACAAAATGTATTAAAATTCTTTGTACAAGGCCTCACTATCAGGGCTCGGGAAAGGACGCCCACGCATGCATGTCTTACATCAGCCGGCCGCCTGCTCGTACTCTGCAGTTTACAGGAAGGAACAGGTCAAAATATGAACGCTGAAACCGACTTTCTACCCCCCCTCTAGAATCTAATGGAAGTCGCAGGGCTTTACTTGGCAATCACGTTTTCGCATGCAGATAGAAAATTTGGGACTTCAGTCGCTCGTTGGCGAGTCCTCCGCTAGAAATGTACAGTTGGTTTTCCACATAAAAGCGTTTGATTATAAAACGATCGGTCCACGGTCACAGGATCGGCGATATCCTCCAGCCCCATGGAGTCACAGTTTGTTCTCCTTCTCTCCAACACAAAAATGTCACAGCAAAATGTAAATGTGCTAAGCTTCCCGTTAGCTCCGTTTATAAATCTATTGTAAATGTTATTAATCCTAGTCTTGTTTTCTAAATAATTCACCAAACACTAATAATGCTCATCAAATAAAACTAAATCTCAAAGCTGGATTTCATGTGCGAATTAAACCGTGAGGTAATCAAATACTACATCGTAAAAGCCATGTCCTTTTTTTGTGGATTGCGGTTTATCTACATTAATGTGATCCGTTTTATAGCTTGGGATTCTTGTACAGTGTGCCGTGAGAACTGGGAAATCTTGGAAGTTCGTGTAGAGCGTGTGCGAATGAATGAGATCGTGATTTTTTTGGTTTTTCTGAAGCTCAAATGGGGTTTATAGCTTCTGAACTTCTGAGAAATACAGATCATCATCAGACAAAAGAAAAGCACACGATATACTGCAACAAATCCCATCGGATAAATTAATACACCGACTGATTGAATGAGTGTGAAAGCAAATTTACAGTGTTACAAGCTCGACCAGCAGGTTCCACCACGGCTCGAGTCTGATCGGCTCTTTCGGTGTGCTAAGATCGCAAGTGATGGCTTTATTTCTGGCTTTTTATTTCACAGATAGGATGATGGCGTCGATTGGAGCGATGCAGTGTTTCTGCGGTGAGTTTGCATCAGTGTGAGACTCTGAATATTCCATAAGGCACTGAAGAGATCTATTCCAATTGCGGCGGCGGTCCGGCGGCCGTGCTCTGTGATCAGCGGTGGCGTCTGCGAGGGCAGAGAGGCTGGAGTGGATGTGTATGGAGAGAGAGAGGGCGAGAGGGGCGGACGCCCTCCTGAAGATCCAGCCGTCTCGGTAAGGTGTCTTGTCTTGTAATCGTCACACCACGCTGCCAGGCTGTGAGTCTGCACACACACACACACACACTATATTAATGATGAGGACATTGCGTAGACTTCCGCTGTTTTTATATCAGGTTAGTGATATGTTCTCTGGCATACAAACAAGTTTTGGCCAACTAATATGACTTACAAGAGGAGCAGCAAAATGTCCACACTAGGTTGTCATAAGTGAGGACATTTGGCCCTCACAAGTATAGTTAAACCTGTACACACACACACACACACACACACACTCTCTCATAAACTCTCACACACTCTCTTCTATAGACTCTCACACTGATACACACTCAAACACACTCACAGAAACTCAAACACTCATACACTCACACAAAAAAACACACACACACACACACACACACTATTTCTTACACTCACACTCATACATTCTTAAACACACTTACACAGAAACTCAAACACTCTCATACTATCACACACTCACACAAAACACCCTCACACAAACTCTCTCTCTCTCTCTCTCTCTCTCTCTCTCTCTCTCTCTCTCTCACACACACACACACACTCTCTCTCACACACACAAACACGCACACTCTCTCTCATACTCTCACACTGTCTTTCATACACACACTCAGACTCTCATACATTCTTGCACACACACTCATACTATCTCACACACTCTTACACTCACACTCATACATTCTTAATCACACTTACACAGAAACTCAAACACTCTCATACTATCACACACTCACACAAAACACACTCACACACACACACTCTCTCTCTCTCTCTCTCTCTCTCTCTCTCTCTCTCTCACACACACACACACTCTCTCTCACACACACACAAACACACACACACGCACACTCTCTCTCATACACTCACACTGTCTTTCATACACACACTCAGACTCTCATACATTCTCGCACACACACTCATACTATCTCACACACTCTTACACTCACACTCATACATTCTTAAACACACTTACACAGAAACTCAAACACTCTCATACTATCACACACTCACACAAAACACCCTCACACACACACTCTCTCTCTCTCTCTCTCTCTCTCTCTCTCTCTCTCTCTCTCTCTCTCTCTCTCTCACACACACACACACACACACACACACACTCTCTCTCTCTCTCTCTCTCTCTCTCTCTCTCTCTCTCTCACACACACACACAAACACACACACTGTCTTTCATACACACACTCAGACTCTCATACATTCTCACACACACACACACACTCATACATTCTTAAACACACTCACACAGAAACTCAAACACTCTCATACTATCACACACTCACACAAAACACACTCACACAAAACACCCTCACACACACACACACTCATACTATCTCACACCCTAACCCTAACCCTTACACTCACACTCACATTCTTAAACACACACATAAACTCAAACACTCATACTATCACACACTCATACTATCTCACACACTCACACATTCTTAAACACACTTTTAATGCACTTATTCTACCTTCTATCATCTATCCTCTGACGCTGTGAAATGTCACGTTACATCTAAAACTTTTTTTTTAAACTGACAAGTAAAGACTTAATAAAATATATATTTGAAACTTTCTATTCATCAAATGATTGAGGGGGAAACAAAATCACGATTTCATGAAAAACATGCAGCAGCACAACTGTGAACACTGACAATAAGAAGGAATGTTTATTGAGCTCCAAATCAGCATAAAAGAAATATGGACTAATATTAGAGTAATGATGCTGAAAATTCAGCTTTGCCATTGCATGAATAAATTACATTTGAACATATATTCCATAGAAAACAGTTCTTTTAAATTGTAATAATATTTCACAATATTACTTTTTGTCTATTTTTGGTCAAATAAATGCAGCCTTGCTGAGCAGACGAGCGGTAGTATAAGTATGCATTCATTATTTTAGTATCTGTTCGGCTGAATTTATAAGAAAACAATAATATTTGTAATATCTTAGTTGACATTAAAATAATATTAGTTAAAATACTGTTTACAAATCTCTTGATTTTGCAGTGAAATACATTTCAGATGATGATGACAGCGGGTCTGTTCCTCCAATCTTCTTCTGTTTTGGTTTAGTTTATCCAATTTTTTCTTCTGTGCCAAACGATACACATGTAGAACATGGATATCTTTCACTATTTCCTGCCAGAGTACAAATATTAACAGAATGTGTTTCCATCGAAGCCGTATCGCAGTCTGACTGATGCAACCGTTTGAAAACGGGCCAGCGCTAGAGACAGAAATCAGAGGAATGCTTTCACAACTGATTCATTATCTGGAATTAATGACTCTGAGAGGACAAACACAATCTCCAGTTTAGGCACACACACACACACACACACACTCACACTGACACTCACACACTGACACTCACACACACACACACACACACACTCACACTGACACTCACACACACACACACACACACACACACACACACACACTCACACTGACACTCACACACACACTGACACTCACACTCACTCACGCACATATACTCACACAGAAACACACTCACAAACACAAACACTCTCTCACACACACTGACACTCACACATTCACGCACACCCTCACACAAACACACTCACAAACACGCAGTCCCTCACACAAACACACTCACACACACAAACCCACACACTCACACACACACACCCTCTCACACACACACACCCTCACACACACACCCTCACACTCACACACACACACACCTCACACACACACACACACACACACACACACACTCACACACACACACACACACACTCTCTCTCACACACACACACACACACACTCTCTCACTCACACTGACACTCACAGACACACTCACACACATATACTCACACACAAACACACTCACAAACACAAACACTCTCACACACACTGACACTCACAGACACACATACACTCACACACATATACACACACAAACACACTCACAAACACACTTCCTCACACAAACACACACACTGACACACACACATACACGCATATACACAAACACACCTCACACACACACACACACACTGACACACACACACACACACACACTGACACTCACACATTCATGCAATTATACTCACACACAAACACACTCACAAACACTCTCACACAAACACTGACACTCACAGACACACACACTGACACTCACACACTCATTCACGCACATACTCACACAAACACACTCACAAACATGCAGTCCCTCACACAAACACTCTCACACACACACACACACACACACCTCCCACACACACACAAACACACACACAAACACACCCAAACACACAAATACTTACTCATATGCACTCTCTTTCACACACACACATTCACACAGACACACTCTCACGCACTTACACAAAAAAAACACACGCACACACTTGTCTTGTCCTAAGCACCCTCTCACAGACACACCCTCACACACACTTACACAAAAACACACACTCTCTCTCACACACACACACACACACACACACATGTTTGTTTTTGTGAAATGTGGGGACATTCCATAGGCGTAATGCATTTTATACCATACAAACCGTATTTTCTATCCCCCTACACTGCCCCTGCCCCTAAACCTACCCATCATAGGAGACTGCGCAGTTTACTTTCTGTAAAAAAAACCTCATCCTGTGTGATTTATAAGCATTTTGAAAAGTGAGGACATGGGGAACGTCCTCATATTTCACCCTCTTTTTGTAATACCTATGTCATACCCATGTCATTATACACATTTGTGTCCTGATATTTCACAAAAACATGCCCACACACACACACACACACACACACACACACCTCTCTCACACACACACACACACACACACACACACAGGCGGCGTAGCAGCATTACCGTTAGATCTTAACGCTCTCCGTTCCGTACACGTTGTATCCTTCTCGGTACGTGGCAAAGTTTTGGGTGTTGGCTGGCGGGGCTGGCTTATAGTTTTGGGCGTTCTTTTCAAGTTTCAACCGTTTGGCTTCTGCACGAGACTTGTAACAGAACTCTATCAAAGCCACCATCATGGCCAGCCCTAGTCCACCAACCAGAATATAGAAGACACCAGCAACATTGCTCAGGCTCAGTGCACTTGTCTTGTCCTAAGAGAAGCGAGGCACATAGTTAGCATATCTCGCAGTGGCAGTCACCTGACAAAACACACACTACACAGCTCTTCTATCAAGCAGGACTACTGGCTATAAAATACATTTCTACTGCTACAGAGGAATCTAGATTCCAATGGAGAGATTACTCTACGATACGGCTCATCTAAAGCTCTAGCTCAATGTAAGTTAAAGTCAATTAGGACCATAACTGGTGAATGTAGATGTTTTCTCTAACCTGATCTTCTCATTGGCTTCTTCATGTATCTGAGGAAGCTGGTCAGTTACGTACAGGTCAGACCTCTGACTTAATAACCTTACTTTAAACAACTGCCTTTCCATTCTTTAACCTTCAAATTAATATTTTGACATATTTTCTACACCAGAGTACTGAAAACCATTCTGCTGCAGTTTACCCCCCAAACTTGTCCATTAAAAATTTGTCCATTAGTATTACACTATTTGCCGTTTATAGAGCTGCTGCATTTTGACTTTCTAAACAAGACCTCTAATGAAACTATCCGTCACGATGATAAACGACGAAGCCACTGCAGCCTCGATAATCGGAAAGGCCTTTTTTCTAAAAGACAAATAAGTAACAACACTAATACATCAAATTTTAAATTCGAAGTTTGGTGAGTAATAACTGCAGCATAATGGTCATTGTGTCATTTATATCAAGTGAAAAATAAGCAAGAAAGACAATTGGTATGCAGAAAATGAATCTAATCAGTCGATCAATTTGCACTTTTAACTAATTCCCCATTAGATTTATCATTACGGCTTTATTTGAGGGCATTCATTGGAAGAAATACTAAGAAAACAAACAGATAAACAAAGTCATAATCATCTGAAATAATGGGGAATGGTGCAAGGCTGTAAGCCACATGCCTTTTTTATCCTTATCTGTGGCCGTGAAGCATTACATTTACACATGAGTTAAATCAAGCTACTTGACTATTGGCTTGTTCTTTGCATATGAACAATATGTCAAAATGCAATTTTTTGAATCAGTACAAAAGACCTGCAGCGACTGACCTTACTTCCCGAGTCCTTGGTTCCACATTCACCCTTATCGTACCACCATTTGTTTTTCAGCTTGGCTAAGATGCCTTGTTCACTGAGTTTCAATACTGCAAGGTTTACAGGAGTTCTTCACGTGGGAAATAACATAAATAACATTATATTATGTTATTTTATGTTATTCAAGTCTTAACTACTTCATACTTTACAAAGCGATAAAGCAGGGCTCCTGGCCATTATCAACACACATGTGGCAGGCATTCTGACTAGTACCTTCCATTCACCAGGGCTAATCTAGTGTGCCAGGACCTACCCGTATCGCTTTGAGTAATCGGCATACACTGTTAAGAGAAGAGCGGGCAGGTTTCTGAAGAGATCGCCTGCGTGCGTGGCTATAAAAGCAGAGAAGCTTCTTGGTTAATTTGATCATCTGAGAATGTGGATGTCCACTGGAACCCTCGACTGACTGACAGACCAACGAAAACTACCAGTAGTATTTTGCTCAGGCTGAGGAGAGTTGGCGTTAGGACTCTGTGAACGGATTATGGGCGGAGAGTACAAAGAAACCAAACAAGCAGACACACATACAAAAGGAAACAAGACCGTACACAAATAGTCAAAGCATTTACCAAAGGGAAAGCGTTGTGTTCTGGAGTTAGCGCGGCATTGTGACCAGCTGGAGTAATGCTGCGTCCGAAACCACCCCCTATAGTTCACTTCAAAATGTCATTTTCCTGATTATTCATCAGATGTTCATGTCTTTCTTTCTTCAGTCGAAAAGAATTTAAGTTTTTTCAGGAAAACGTTTCACATAATGGGCTTCAATGGGAACCAACGGCTGAAGGTCCAAGTCAATGCAGTTTCAAAGGAAGAGCTTCAGAGGCTCTCCGACGAGGAATAGGGTCTGATCTAGACAAACCATCGGCCATTTTCTTCAAAAACAAACAAAAAAAATGTATATACTTTTGAACCACAATTGTTCATCTTGTGCTGACCGATGGTTTCTCTAGATCAGACCCTATCCCTCATCTGGGATCGTGCAGATCCTCTGAAACCCTTCATTTGAAACTGCATTGATTTGCACCTTCAACTGTTGGTTCCCATTGAAGTCCATTATGAGGAGAAAAATCCTGGAATGTTTTCCTCAAAAAATATAATTTCTTTTCGACTGAAGAAAGAAAGACACGGACACATTGGATGAGATGGGGGTGAGTAAATGATCAAAAATGTTCATCTTGAAGTGAACTAATCCTTAAAATAGAGCAGTATTTGAGGGCACAGCCATTTGTATTGGCGTCCGAAACCAAAGTGGACGTTATCGAGTGCACTCATTCAATCCCATAATGCTCAACGGCTAGCCCAGTGGTTCCCAACCACTTTCCTGGAGGCCCACCAACAGTGCACATTTTGCATGTCTTCTTTGTCGGACACGCCTACATCAGATTTCATCAGATTTTGGAGTCACAACCAATGAGCTGATGACTTGAATCATGTTGAGGAGACACTGTTGGTGGGCCTCCGAGAACGTGGTTGGGAACCACTGGGCTAGAGAATACCCATAATGCACTGTGAGAATCATCCATCCATTTTCCAAACCGCTGGTCCAATGTGGGTACAGGGTAATATCATACAGGTTTCAATTCCTTTTTAATTGAGTTCAGTATTTTTTTCATTACTACTGGAGCTGCCAGTTTGCTACATTTAAAATGATTACTAAACAAAAAGTACTCTACTCTAACTGTGCAAAAGCGGCAGCTCTTCTGGTGCACTCGGTGTCCGAATTCACTCACTCGTTTTCATTCACTCCTTCAAGTGGACTATATTATGTAGGTAATAGTGAATGAGGGTATAGGGGGCGATTTCCAACACTGCATACGTCTTGCTAATTGACTACGGGTACTGTTAATTACATTATCATTAGCGGCTAACAAAGCTGCGACTATTGTGAATAAACATCTACTTAATCAATAATTAACGTGGCGGCTATTTTGGGTAGTGCCCTTTGATTATAGACGGTTAGCATAACGTTAGCAGATGTTTCAGATGATTAAAGTCAACATGAAATCAACATTTGCATCATTAAAATGCAGTAACTAGCTCCGCCTCTGAAATGTCTTGTCTCCTGTTTGTTTTCCGCCACAGAATAAAAAATACAAAAAGTTAATTGCCCATTTTTATCTCACAGTTCTGAATTTGTTTTCTTACAGTTCCGAGTTTATATCACAATTCTGAGAGGGAGAAAAACATCAGAATTATGAGTTACAAAATTCGGAATTTTGAGAATTAAATTTGGAATTCTGAGAGAAAAAAGAAGCAAGTGCTTTGTTTTTGATTCCATGGAGGAAACGAGCATCCATACGGCACAATTGATTTCGGTATACTGTAAAAATAAGTTAAATAAAGATTATTGGAGAATGTTTTAGAATAAATTAGTCTCTAAGTTGTTTCAAAGTAAATCCTACACACATTTTTTATATCGCTTTTCCATAATATAAAATCAGTTCTTGCTGAGTCCTTTTATAGGATATCACATTTAACTTCGAATGGGTTGCGCTTATCATTTCATGTTGACTTTAAGTGCGTTGCTAACCTAAATACTAGTGCTACAGAAAGACAACTTATGTAAATTGGTATGATTGAATTTTTTTACTATAATAGACTGTTAACTCGTTTTTTTTAAACTATAATAGAAAGCCGTGCCATCACTCGTCTAGACATAATTAGTTGCTTAAATGTTCTTTACATTTCTCAAGGCTGCTACTGATTTAGCTTTGTGGTCCTAACATTTCTTTTAGCTTGGGGAGAGACATTGATTAACAACGTAATTATCCTGGGAGCGACTGGAGTGGGAAACCTATCAGCAGCGAGGATGGCAGCAGGCTGCCAAGGGCCGAGAGGAGAACGGGTTGTGTGACTCATGATGTCTGTTTGTTGCAGGTGGCTTAATGTGGATTTTTCTCCTGTTTTTCTCTCTTTTTGTTCTGTTTTTCCACAGCTGGCTGCGCGGCTGGGTCCACTGTAGACATTAGATCATTAGAGCTAGCCCATCCACCGCGTGTCGACTAATGGGGGCTTCAAATCACTGCAAACTGCAAAAACAGAGAGCTGGAACAAAGAAGGTGATTATGAAAGCTCACATAACCTTTCACCTTCATCCACAGGCAGGGGGGCACAATGCTTTTGATCGTGCTGAAAGAACCTGCTCCCTGACAATTAGCACAGACTTTAGGCCCCATTTTCAGGAATTAGAAAACTATGGAAAAGTCCCAGAAATGACCATTCAAGTCAACATGAAATCCTTATGTTCTGGCTGAAGACACAATTCTGGTTCACCAATGCACGTTATCTTTGATCAAAATGTAAAGACTCAGAAACGACTTTTTGGATGATGTCACCTACGCCGCACTTGCTATTTAGGAATGATTATGCCTTTTTCCAATCCAGGCTCATTGGGAAAACCTGCCTGTTGGCGGCATTTGTGCAAAATTATATTATGTTGCTTCTTGCACGTTTCGCGACACTTTCCTCTGAAACCCATGAATGTGAATCTGGCAGCGTTTGCTCGTATCGATGAAATGTCTGGAAACTGCCGCTAAAAGCTGAACCCCTTAACTAGTGCCTTTTTTCATGTCACATATTTTAGTAATCATCATAAATTAGGTATGATTCGTAAAGCGTACGAGCTCAGAATACATCCTGCGGAACCGTTTTTTAAATTGGACGTTGCGTTACCATGGAAACGGTACTCTAAATAATTTTTGCGTACCTCCCCCTAGTGGGCAGTGTCAGGTTTCTATAGGTATAATCAAAATCTTTTCTAATCTTGACAAAACACATGTCGTCGGAAAGGTCTGAGTCTCAAGGTTCCATATTTGGTGACTGTTTTGTGATAGGAGTGATATTTGGACAGAATTACATTTAATAATGTGAATGACATCCGGTGGCTATTTTTGTTACAGCGCCTGAATAAAATCTCATGGGAACTTCAATTTTTGTGATATCAACTTCAAATTGGGAACATAACTTGGTTAGACATATAGCTTTGATTTTATATTAATTTTATAGTACAAATATCTAGTAACATATATATTTCATATATATATGTATATTAAAAAAATGCATTTTAATGTGCAGTAAATTTCAGTAATACTTTCATTTGGCTTTCACTTCAGCAATAATCTGCTGATTGTTCTTTAAAACCATACTAAACTTCACATTTTCATGTCTATTCTCAAAATAGGGGTGACAGCTAAAGGGTTAAAGCTCTATCGCGTTTGAAAATAATGTACCACCTGTACTAAACCCGAGACATAACCTAACAAATATTGTTTTTTTGTCATTTTAGCTGTAATTGTGACTTGTGTGTCACGGGACTCGTTCCTAACAATCCGCAATGCTGTACCAGGTGAGCTTCCGAGCAAGTTTACTATGTCAGAAAGGCAATGCATATGAAGCTAAATGTTATGTGTTAGTATGTTTTTGCAGATTTGCACATTTTCCCCAATGAGACTGGGTTGCCTTTTTCTGTTAGTAAAAGTATTCCAGCCTTTCTAAAGTCTTAGTATGCAATAGTCAGCGCAGTAATTTAAAATATAATAGCAAATAACAACAGCCCTACATAGTTGTTTTCTTTTTGAACCGTCTAAAATTTCACTCAGAAATGTCACGAATGGGAGTACAATGTGGCGAATGCCATTTCATGTTGACTTTAAATCAAATGAAAAATCCCCAAAACTGACGTTATACAACGTATTCAAGCACTAAAAATGTTTTATATTTTAAGTGGTGGAAAGCTAGCATTTACAATCCTAAATGTTATGCAAATGTACACTGAACTATTTTTGTAGATTGCAAGAAATTTCACTTAAATTGAAATGCTTTTAGCGGTTACATAAATCCTTTTTACATGTCGAGAACATTTCTGCTCTATATTGCATTGATTACACAAACTACATCCGTGCTCCACTTCGGCGAAATTTAAGGTCCTGAAAATGAGGCTTTTAACGTTTCATAGAGAAGTCTGGGACACACATGAAAAAGCACTATTAGCCCTCATCATGCGTGTCCCCATTTTTACTATTATGCTCAAAACAAACAACAAGAACAGTTCCATAGAAAATTGCCCTTCTGTATGATGTGAAATGAACTGGAAAGTCTAAGGGTAGCACATCAGTTAATCTTCCCCTCCAAAATAAGGGCCGAACACGCTCCACATGTTCCCTGCTGTGTGGGTTAGCATCGCCCTCGTGGAGGGAGGAAAAACAGCCAGGATCAAATGAGGGAATGGATTTCTGATCCTGTGTTCAGATTGGTGTGGAGATGGGAATTCTCTGGTATCTGTGCTATTCTTAGTCCCTCAAGCCTCAGATCACATTGATTGATTGTGTCAGTGTTTTCTCTTTCCAGCCGTGATGAGCCTAAACCTACAGCTTTTTAGTTTCTGTCAGACGTTAAAGCTGAAGTGTGCAGAAGGATGGTACAATGATTTGTCCTCTACATCATGGGCGTCGGAAGCAAAAATAAATGTTCCCCCAGAAAGATTTTACTGGAGTAGATGCCTGTGATTTCCTGTATTCTGGTGCCTTTTAATTAAACAGTTGCCTTTATAGCCTAAAACTAGGGCTGTGCCAGTAAACTTGACAAGCGTAGCATCGGCGATGAGGTACTTTAAATTTATTTAAATGAGGTACATATATATATCTCAATTAAATAGAGCATGTTAGGAAAACACGGAATGTAGTTTAATTTACATGGACTCTGAATGATCCAAGTGGAATGGATTTGAGAAAGCTGCAGCGTTGAAGTCAAGGCTGTAAAACACGGAATGGAGTTTAATTTATTAGGGCATTCCTCAAGTGGAATGGATTTGATGAAGGAGCAGCATTGAAGTCAAGGCTGTAAAACACGGAATGGAGTTTAATTTATTAGGGCATTCCTCAAGTGGAATGGATTTGAGGAAGCAGCAGCGTTGAAGTCAAGGCTGTAAAACACGGAATGGAGTTTAATTTATTAGGGCATTCCTCAAGTGGAATGGATTTGAGGAAGCAGCAGCGTTGAAGTCAAGGTTGTAAAACACGGAATGGAGTTTTGTTTATTAGGGCATTCCTCAAGTGGAATGGATTTGATGAAGGAGCAGTGTTGAAGTCAAGGCTGTAAAACACGGAATGGAGTTTAATTTACATGGACTCTGAATGATCCAAGTGGAATGGATTTGAGGAAGCAGCAGCGTTGAAGTCAAGGCTGTAAAACACGGAATGGAGTTTAATTTATTAGGGCATTCCTCAAGTGGAATGGATTTGGCTGCCGGTGCACTGAAAAGTGAACAGACATATGCGCTGAATTAGAGACTGTAAAAGTGAGCGGGTCTAATATCATTGGTCATACAATGGTTCCGACGCCCTTGCTCTACATACATAACCATTGGTAGGTGGATTCTTCTAGGTTTGGAAAGGGACTTTACACACTTCCACTGTAACGTCTGGCATAAAGTAGTTAGCACTGTACCCTAAACGAACTCACAAGACTAGGTTACCATCCGTGGACGGCCGCCTAGCAGAAGCAAAGCGAGAAGGCAATCTGAAATCTCCTTTACTGTCTGCTAGGCGGACGTTTTGGCCGATTCCTAAAACACGAACAGTTCATCAGTCTCAGGGCTGGCGCAGCTCCAGCTGCTAATCGAACAACACTGACAGCATCGCGCTACGCTAAAGTGAAGAGTGTGAAACAAAACAAGATTACTTCTCCTCAGTAGGACAAAATCATACTGGTCATTTTCTCTCCTCCGTTAGCCAAGTCAGGGTTCTGGTTTGCTCTCAGATGGCACATTAATGTGTGGGGTCACTGAAAGGATGTGTTTTGTCTTTGGATTCGTTTTGGCTCGGTTCAGGAATAACAGGCTTGCCGATTACTCTGCACTATGGTACCCGATTTCGGTGACATTGAGGCTGACCTTGGAGTCACCTCCCCCGCTGCCGCACTCTCCCTTGTCGTACCACCATTTGTTTTTCAATTTGTCCAACAGGCCTTGCTCATTCAGTTTTAAAACTGCCAGGTTAACAGCATTTCTTGAAACAATAAAACATAACTTGTAAGAAAATGCACAGGTCTGTGAGCAATCTACTGCATTAGCATAGTAGTAGTAATGGTAACGTTACTGAATACGGTGAGCTACTACTACTGAGAGTCAATTATAGCAGTAATCAGAATGGTTGAAAGAGCACAATTTGGTTAAGAATTTCACGAATATGAAGGTAAGAGACGCTCAGAGCAAAGAAAGTGTTAAATATTCAAGGTGGCATGGAGGGTTACGCTGTTTCAAACTGAAGTGTGCGGGATGGGGACATTGTCATTGAGAAGAAAAGTAACAACAACAAACATCATGCAATTAACATTCGTCACAAGTGACAGCGCAGCTTTTACAAGCTAAATTGAAAAACCGTTGAACTGTTAAATTAAAAGTGACAACACGACAGTCAGGAAGGACAGCCACACGAGACAGCGAGAGAAAGATCGAAGGACAAAAAAAGACAGCAGAGAGACGGGAAGGGACGCGGACACACACGCACACACACGCGCACACACAGATGTGAAATGACTGCTTAAGTTAGCCACTCGAAATGATAAAAATCTGGTTGAAAAACTGGAAAAGAAGACAAACATTTAAAGAAGAGAGAACTGATCAGAAGCATCATTGTGAATCAAATAACAATCAAAATGCATTATACCGTTACCTCTTTGTCAAAATAGAGGGTTTGGGGAGGAGGGAAGGGGGAGGAGAGGAAATGACAACACAGGACATCAGGGTAGGTGGAATACTATAACAACATGGAGAATATTGTTATATTATTCCACCCACCTTAATGCTGAGCCTTTGGGGGTCGCCACACCATAGCCCTTAGAGTCCAGGTTTCCGCCCACTTTCATGGTGTCGCAGGGCTTCCTCTGCTCAATGTATTCGTTCATGGTGGATTCGAGAAGAAAGGCGAATTTGCCCTTCGACTTTCGTACCCGCGCCACCCCGTCGGGCGTGGTCTTGGCGAAGACAGAGGGCTCGGCCGATTTCATGTACGACCACATTTTTTCGTACACTGCTATTTTGGAACGCTGTGCAAAGGAGACAAGAAAAACAGACACATGTATGTCATTACACATGACGTGCACAGAGATCACGTCAGACAGAGTTACAGACATCACGCGTTTAGTTCACAATACGCTTGCTGCTGATTAGCAGTATATGGAGCAGAGCTCATTAATAGCCACTCCGGCGGGTTCAGTTTTATACATAATATTTACATTTTTAAATTGTAGTCTTTTAATGAACTAGTGTTGTCAAAAATATTGTGTGAATTTGGAAGCACCTCCAGTGTATTAGATTGTCATTAGCTTTGTATGTTAACCTATAAAAATGAAATTTGCAATTGACCGTTCACAAAGACCCGCCCCCTTTGGTTACTGTTGCTATGTCCAACAAGCCATGGCGCTCTCACACCACACATCATGTTCTCACGCAGTGAAAAGCAAGCGCCATCCAGCTCGTCGGGAGCAGCTGGGGTTAGGGGTCTTGCTCATGGACACTGCGACACTTGGTCAGGTGGAACCGGGGATCGAACCACCAACACAAATCACCGGCGAAGGGTGAATTGTGTGAATGTGAAAAAGAAGCAAACCAAAACTCTCTATTTTTTTCCTGAACGGCAAAATCTCATTCCCTCAAAATCCCATCAAAAGTCTCAAGACTCGTACCGGAAAACTGGTCTCATGATGTTTCCAGTCAAATTAGAGTATTTTCCTAGTTGATAATATAACATTAAACCTTTGAAAATCATATGGATCCATAGTGCTGACAGTATCACAATGATTGGCAATGCCTCACCTGTCAAAGTTGAAAGAATGGCTAGATGACATGCGTCCGGGTTAACTACATTTATAACAGGTTCATATCCTACATACTGTACAGCTAGGTGAAGTTAGGAGAGCCTTTTGTGCAAAAATGATAAAGCACTATTGGGGATATGTTAAACTAAAGCGCTGCAAGCCATGCTTGTTTTCTCTCGTCAGTCTTTGCCCCAGAGCTACTATTGGCCCAATAGTATTCAAAACGTTTCTGTTTAATTAATTAACTTAGACAGTCTTTTCACTCAGTATTAACAGAGTTTCTAATGGAGAATAGGAAAGCAGTTTAACAGAAGTTGGAATTTCACGGCTCATTGGTTGCTCAGGAAATGAGCAGATCAACAAAGCTGACTTAGGCTGGTCACACACTCGAAGATTTTGAGCCCGATTTGCACCCTAAGAATCAAGGCTTGTCCAAATGACTATTTGTCCAAAAAAGCCTCAAATTGAGTGGTGTCATTACGATTATTTTACTGATCGTGTCGGAGACCACACAACCCCAAATCCTTTTGATATTTACGACTCTTGATCGGGCTGCCTCTGTTGTGATAGCCAATGAGAGTGAGCCAGCTTCACTGACTGGATGTTGCTTCTATAGCTGAAACTTGGCAGCCACAAACATGCCACGAAAGTATTGAGAAAGAAGATCCCCCATAATCTTTTTTTCTCCTTTGTTTAACAAAACTCAAACCAGGAGAATCAGCCAACGGCGTCGATCATCCTCCATTTGTTTTTCTTCTCTAGTCACGTTTGATCTCGCGAGTCAATCGACTGGTGTGTGGTCTCACGGTCTGGATGAATCTTCTAGTGTGTTCAGTCGAAGGATTATAATGCTAAAAATCTTTGAAGGCGACTTAATGTCTGTGCTAAAATTGTTTGAGATTTGAAAATCGTCTAGTGTGCCCCAGGCCTTAGGGTGTGTTCACACTTGGTTCATTTGGTCCGGACCAAAAAACAAACAAACATTTAGTCCTGGTTTTTCTTAGCGTTCACATTAGCATTTTAACACAGAACCTGAAAAACATATGGATATGTTCACAACCTGATTGGTCGGCTTTTATTACATATTTTTCACGAACAGACCGTACCAAACATCCAGATAAATGCTGTGTGCTCGGCTAAATGCACTCGTTGTATGTGCATAGTCTACATATGATGGTATTTTGACCAGCTGAGAACCCATGAAGAGCTTATAAAATGTTTAAAGGACTCAATACAGCGGCAGAAATCCCTCCGTGACACACAAGACACAGATCTTCTGTGAGGAGACGTGGTTCTGACGCCTGTACCGTGATGGGCAACATCTATGACGGGACAAAAAGGCATTCTGTCCTTTTTAGGGTCGCATCTTGTGACATCATGCCCCTTTTTTGGTTTGTTTACATGTCTTTGGTCAGTGTTGCATTCATATTTCAGTTGAACCAAACCAGAGTTCACTTTGGAAGCGAAGCGAGACACATCTTAACAGCGTATCGGTCCTCTTGTTTGTGTTCGGATGGAAGTGTTCACATTTATTCAAATGAACCACACAAACAGAGCGATCGCACCAGGGTTCGTTTTAATTCAACTTAACATGCCAAGGGTGAACACACTCTTTTAGGATAATCTGGAATGATTTTCATTGTTCACATACACTCACCTAAAGGATTATTAGGAACACCATACTAATACTGTGTTTGACCCCCTTTCGCCTTCAGAACTGCCTTAATTCTACGTGGCATTGATTCAACAAGGTGCTGAAAGCATTCTTTAGAAATGTTGGCACATATTGATAGGATAGCATCTTGCAGTTGATGGAGATTTGTGGGATGCACATCCAGGGCACGAAGCTCCCGTTCCACCACATCCCAAAGATGCTCTATTGGGTTGAGATCTGGTGACTGTGGGGGCCATTTTAGTACAGTGAACTCATTGTCATGTTCAAGAAACCAATTTGAAATGATTCAAGCTTTGTGACATGGTGCATTATCCTGCTGGAAGTAGCCATCACAGGATGGGTACATGTTGGTCATAAAGGGATGGACATGGTCAGAAACAATGCTCAGGTAGGCCGTGGCATTTAAACGATGCCCAATTGGCACTAAGGGGCTTAAAGTGTGCCAAGAAAACATCCCCACACCATTACACCACCACCACCAGCCTGCACAGTGAAAACATCCCCCACACCATTACACCACCACCTCCAGCCTGCACAGTGGTAACAAGGCATGATGGATCCATGTTCTCATTCTGTTTACGCCAAATTCTGACTCTACCATCTGAATGTCTCAACAGAAATCGAGACTCATCAGACCAGGCAACATTTTTCTAGTCTTCAACTGTCCAATTTTGGTGAGCTTGTGCAAATTGTAGCCTCTTTTTCCTATTTGTAGTGGAGATGAGTGGTACCCGGTGGGGTCTTCTGCTGTTGTAGTCCATCCGCCTCAAGGTTGTGCGTGTTGTGGCTTCACAAATGCTTTGCTGCATACCTCGGTTGTAACGAGTGGTTATTTCAGTCAAAGTTGCTCTTCTATCAGCTTGAATCAGTCGGCCCATTCTCCTCTGACCTCTAGCATCAACAAGGCATTTTCGCCCACAGGACTGCCGCATACTGGATGTTTTTCCCTTTTCACACCATTCTTTGTAAACCCTAGAAATGGTTGTGTGTGAAAATCCCAGTAACTGAGCAGATTGTGAAATACTCAGACCGGCCCGTCTGGCACCAACAACCATGCCATGCTCAAAATTGCTTAAATCCCCTTTCTTTCCCATTCTGACATTCAGTTTGGAGTTCAGGAGATTGTCTTGACCAGGACCACACCCCTAAATGCATTGAAGCAACTGCCATGTGATTGGTTGATTAGATAATTGCATTAATGAGAAATTTAACAGGTGTTCCTTTAGGTGAGTGTATAAGGCACATTTCTTGCAAACCACTTTGCAGAACCTAAAACTGATTGTCTCCCTGAAGCTGTTAGAAACATCTTTGCATCCAAGTTTATCTATAGCACTATCAACCAGCCATCACTGATGATGCTGACTAACTAGTCCACTACTTCTCTGGAACGGATAGCCAGTTAGTAAATAAGGAGTTTAGTATACAAAGAAGCAGACTTTCAACAAGGCGAATAGTGCAATAACTGCAGAATTATTTAATGCGTCAAGGGGAACATAAATAATGACAGCATGTGCCAACATAGACACCTGCATCAGCAGAAAAGTCACAGCAGTTTCCTTCCAGAGCACCAACAGGAACAGATGGACACTTCATAGACTAAATGGCACAATATTAGAGCCTTAAAAATCACCAAAGAACCAAAGAGGTTTATGGGCAGGGCTGTTATTCAGAAAGCACTTGTGTTCAGTGCCAAGACACGAGGAAACACACATCTGGTGAATGGAGAATTAAACTGGAGGAAAATTGTCCAATGGCATTTCTTACATCTGGGCTGGTTTTTCTTTAAATAAAGTCAAAAGATGAATACTCTATCCGTTGGAAACTGTTAAACGTGATGGTGGATGTGCAACATTATGTGCGGTTTTATCATGGGAGCCATTATATCAAATGATTGTTGTGTGTGATCATAAACCAGCGGAAGAATATGAGGCTGTTTTTTACTGCAGCATTGCTATTCCCTCATGATATTCCCATATTCCCTCATACACACATCTAGGCTATATAATAAAGACTAAGATGGCCTTCTTCATCATTACATATAATCACTGAACTCTTATGGGATGTTCTGGAGCTATAGTAGAAGCCTTTTTTTCCTGAGGAAAAAGTGCAATATACAGCAGAATCTGAATATATACAGTATATATGTATTATATATTATCTTGGGTATAACGGTTGAATGGCTGATGAATCCAGTCAACAGTACAATTAAATTGTTTTCGCAGCTTAAATTCTGCCACCCTTTCATGGGTTTATTTCATATAACATATCCCTCTCCAAAGAATATTGTATTATTTTGCTAATAATGGGACACTAATTTGCAGGCGGATGCCTTCTGTTATTTTTATTTTTAACTGTAAAAAACAATAGTTTCAACTTCAAAAAGTAAGTGTTCATGCTGTCTTAAAATTTTAAGTTTAGTCAACTCAAATATCCAAGTTGTCACTTAGTACAACTTTACATTTCAAGTTGGCTAAACTTGCCTTTTTTTACAAGTCACAGCGGGGAACTCCAATGACATTAAATAAAGTGAGTTTTTGTCATTATAAGTGATAATTTGAGTGCTATTACCTTTTAAATCAATACGGCAACTGAACACAAGGTGTGTCCACATCACATTAATAATGGATACAACACCGTAATTAAACTGCTATCAAGTGAGACTAGCATTGAACTGGATTATCGTGAACACACTCGGAAAGTTGTTGTATTGTGTGCTACCGACAGAGCTGGCTACTCAATAATTAGATCATATTAATAAACATCACATATTACCATTAGCACAATAAATATTGTATTGAGTAGATTGTAAATAGTTGTAATTTACGAAACTCCAGCCTTTAGATTAAAGTTAAAGACAAAAAAAATTAGCTTCTGAAGAGCGGTTTCCCTGTTATGCAAAATACAGTTTTACGGTGATTTGATGGTGTGTACACAACCACCCTATAATGGTAAAAATCCAGCCACTCTTTTTTAATCCCCATAAATCATAAGCAGTTTCTCAGAACAAGTGTTATCTGATACTAGCAGTGTGACAGACTCCGCCCTATTAGCTTAGCTCCTCCCCTCATTGAGCCATACTCAGTCTGCCATGTTCATCTCCTCGCCCGAGCGTTCAAGTAAGAAATGTGTTCTTATTAAAGCTGCTAAAGTTACCCAGTCGAGAGCAGTGAGTGATTTTCTTTGTCTTTTGTTGTTTGATTCATATTAACAGCAGATAGAGCAGTAGGAACTGATTTTAATACACAGATCTAATACACACGTGATTTCTTTACATTCACAGACACAACCGACTGTGTTTATGTGAACTGTGTGTGTTTTTGAAATAACCTTGTGTGTGTTTGACACTTTAAGCGCAATAAGACATGAACGAGAACTTAGTTTAATACTCACGGGACGCTCCGTCTGACACACAGCTTTTCGTGCGCGTGCTTCGGGTGTGTGTGTGTGTGCTCATATCTCAGAAGTTTAGACTGATATGACTTTAAAACGCATGAAGAACTGCAATGTCACGTGAGTGCGATAGAGATGATCATCAAAACCAAACAGATGTTTTATTTTTCATCAGCGTATCGGAGGCACGAGCTGTACAGTATAGGGGGCGGAGCAGCAGCTCATTTGCATTTAAAGATACATGCCCATTTGTTGAGTGGAAGGAAAAGATTGCTGTTTTTGTGCATTTACAGAATGGTATAATAAATGATCGGTGGGGTATTTTGAGCTGGGGTACACCTGAGACTTATATTACATCTTATTATATTAGAGCCCATTTAATGTATATGACTTGTTCTGCATTACAACAGGCTATCCATCTATCCTAAATAGTATGCAAGATGATAATTAGTGCTCCATAAATCATGGTGCATTGATAAGAGTGTCAAAGGTGCAGGATATGTCCCAAAACTGTCTTACTGCTCAGAAGTATACACTTTCCCATGGGTGTTAACAAAGCTGAATATAGTATTCATGAGTACAAAGGTATCTTATCTTCATCTTGTTTCTTTTAAAAACTATGTTTTTGAAGTAATACCATGTGTTTTTTACATTTGCCATAGTAGTTCCATTACATTCTCTGAGGTCCCTTGTGAAAAAGAAGTACACATTTACAAAAAGTACTTATAAAGTATTTTAAGGGTGAATGTAATGTTTTCGGATGCTTGATTGCATGTCACTTTCAGTTAAATTAAAATTAATTATAGTTTAAGTTTATATTAAATGCAATTAGTTGAATTTAAGAATGCTTTGACCTAGTCAAGAAAGACCTGTACAGCTTTATAAATACTTCTGTAATATGGCTAAAGTGTATTGGCGAATGTAAATATATAAATATGTTTAAATATAGCCTATTTTCTTTAAATGCAATATTGAATAACACTACAGTTAAAATGCTAATCTAGCACTTTAGTGTGTTCAACACATCAAAACTAGTGTAGAAAGAAATATTATTAAAACATGTTTTAAAAAGTACTTTAACGTTACAAAATGCACTTTTTGAACACATAAAGTATTAAGAAACAAAATGTTTTATTTGATACATGCTTACCTCATGATGCGAGGTCAAACCCAAACCCCACTGCCTCAACTATAATGGGAAGCGTTTAAACTTTCCTTCGAGGCGAGACAGTCCTACAATAGCAATTTGGGTCAAAAGAGAGTTGTTACTCTGAAACTGTCTCCATTCTACTTCAATATGTCACTTCAACTACTGAAGATGTTAGAATAAATACTGAGATAGAGTAGAGACAGGGCGACTGCTCATGACCGACTGCGAGAGTGACGTGAAGTCGAAAGCTCAACCATCCTCTCCTCCCTTCAGTTTGGTCGAGCATTACCGGAGCCTACATTGTGGTGAGCTAGAGGTCATATCATTCAGCTCGCAAAATGAAAGTGTCACCGCACTGCAGACGCGCAGCCTAGCATATAAACTTCACATTACAGTCACTCCGAATGGAAAAGAAAGTGTTTACCACTGCTCTTGCTCTACAGGGCTGTGAGAGGTTGACGAGCAATGCTTCTGAAGACTGTTGCCTCAAGTTCAGGTAGACAGGTCGTTTTTAGAGAGCAGAATTAAACAGCTCTCAGTGTGATGACTGTCTTACGCGAGACAAACCTGCTGCTAAAGTCTGCTGTCAGTCGTGCCACTGAGCTGAGAAAATGCCAGACAGTTTGAGGATCTTTTCCTTTGTGTGAGGACGTCACATTCTTCAGTGGCTCTCTGAAGCTTTGGTTCATCAAAGAACAAGAACCCTTTCGGCTATATGAGGTTCTCGAATTGGTTATACTCGATGGCTCTTTAGAGATAGAAAAAAACTTTCCCATTGAATAGGTGTCAATAAATTCATTCAAATGAATTTGGATTGGATGGATGGATGGATATGGACATATGGATGGATAGAAGATAGATAGATAGACAATGGATGGATGAAGATAGACAGATGGATAGATATAGACGGAAGGATAGATAGATAGAGATAGATGGATGGATAGATAGAGATAGACAGATTGATAGATAGATATAGACAGACAGATGGATAGATATAGACAGATGGATGGATAGATAGAGATAGACAGATGGATAGATATAGATAGATGGTTGGATAGATAGAGATAGACAGAGGATAGATGGATGGATAGATAGATATAGATAGACAGATGGATAGATAGAGATAGACAGATGGATAGATATAGACAGATGGATGGATAGATAGATAGATATAGATAGATGGATGGATATATAGACAGATGGATGGATAGATGGATAGATAGAGATAGACAGATGGATGATAGATAGATAGAGATAGACAGATGGATGATAGATAGATAGAGACAGACAGATGGATGGATATATAGAGATAGACAGATGGATAGATAGATATAGATAGACGGATGGATAGATCTAGATAGATGGATAGATAGAGATAGACAGATGGATAGATAGATATATTGAGATAGACAGATGGATGATAGATAGATAGAGACAGACAGATGGATGGATATATAGAGATAGACGGATGGATAGATAGATATAGATTGACGGATGGATATATAGACAGACAGATGGATAGATAGATGGATGGATAGATAGAGATAGACAGATGGATAGATATAGACAGATGGATGGATAGATAGATATAGATAGACAGATGGATGATAGATAGATAGAGACAGACAGATGGATGGATATATAGAGATAGACAGATGGATAGATAGATATAGATAGACGGATGGATAGAGATAGACAGATGGATGGATAGATAGATTGAGATAGACAGATGGATGGATAGATAAACAGATGGATGGATAGATGGATAGATAGAGATAGACAGACGGATGGATAGATAGATAGAGATAGACAGATGGATAGGATAGATAGATAGAGATAGACAGATGGATGGATAGATAGATAGAGATAGACAGATGGATGGACTGATGATAGATGGATGGATTTTTTTCCATGTATTAAAACTAGGCTAATCTGAATGAGATAGATAGAAGAACGAGATATTTTGAACAGCCAATAATTGGAGTATATTAGTATAATCCTCACAGCATGGCTCTGATAGCGCTCTGTTATCAGTGTATTGATCTATATACAGTAGCTGTATGTCCTGAGTAAATATCTGCCACACATTGCAGGCCGCTTTCATCATCCTCAGCCTCTCCTCATATCTCTGTCCTCGCCACAGAGCTTATTACGGTCCTGTTCACATCCGCCTCATATCGCCGCTCCATCTCACTCTCCGCTAAAGCTTTACTTCTCAATGATTTGGTTTGGAGACGGAACATATTTCTCCTCCTCAGTGCCCAGTGCTTTTCCTGCAGTACACTGCTCGAGTTGTTACTCACCGGGAAGCTTTACTTGGTGTACTGTGTGCCAATGCCTTTGCATTAGATAACAAACTATTAAAAAGTGTCTGGTAAGAGTTATTTTATTTATGAACTCACAACTGTCAGACATATCAGTCTGCCGTTCCTGGAGTTTCTGCCAGAAGGTCCTGAAAGTTCAATCCGTGCGGTGCATTTAATTTCATGGCCAGGCATATTGTTCTGTATAATGTATAAGGTTTAGTGCCCCCTTCCCATAATTCCTCAGCTGTGAAAGTGTTTTCATGCTTTGGGCAAACATGCTGGATGCTGCTAGTGGAGTTATGCATGATATATAGGTTTGGATTAGAAATAATATATATGGTCTGAGACTTCCTGCGCCTTTCCTGCACATTCAATATTCAGTCAGTATTCAATTGTTGTAACACGTATACAAGTTTAAAATACACGGCAGGAAACACTGGACTGGATTGGACAGACCACCCAGAAAGGTCAGGCTATAGACTGATTTATTGCAGCTCGATTCAGCGGCTTCAGAGTTTCACCCGCTCCGGCAAACACATGAAGCTCTTCCCAGACTCAGCCGGAACTCACTCAAGAGGATAGAGGCACAGGTGAAAAACAGAAGCATTGCCTGACCTTTCGGTGTGGTCGGTCCAGTCCAGTGCACTGTTAGTCATACAGTGTTTTCATTTCATGTATTTTAAACTTTTATACGTGTTACAACAATCGCCGAGCCGCAGAGGTACCTGTGGATTCAGGAGCAGAGATAGTGTTGACAAAAGTTTATCACATAGACTGTATAATAATATGTCCGTGACGTCACCCATGGGATTCTGCAGAGCAGTTTTTAAGTGTAAGGGTCGAGCTGGCTGTTGCCATCTTAGCAGCGCATCATCACACGTCACTCCTGGATAACAGAAAATGGGCAAAGAGGCGGGACGTGGGCGGAGCTGAGGTGATGTGATGACTAACAGACAGCAGATAACTGGCTACCCACCTGTCACTCAAAGTGGCCACGCCCTTAATTATGCAGAACTTTAAGGCTTTATATAATGTAAACGAATGAGTTATAAAAAAATTCACCCCCTTACAGTCGTCATGAAGGGCAAAATTACACATATAAACCAAAACTAGAATTATAATTACGCGTATACAGACAGAAGCCATCTTGCAAAACAGTCTTGATGAGTCGAGCCACGAGCGTAATGTATACGCATCTTTATAAAGCATCTTCTTATTAAACTGTTTATACACTTACAACGTTCTCAATGCTTCGGTTTGCATGTAGGGACCCTCATTATGCTGCCGTGTTAGTGTGAGGCTATTTTGAGCCTTGTTAGTGGTGTTTAATTGTACGTATTCTGTGCCCCATAAACTAGCATTATAAGCTAATCTGTTTTAAGAGATAAAACTCTTAACATTCGATTTTCATGAAAACGCTTCCCAGAGAACGATCTGCTCGGTAACCATGTGTTAATTTCCTCCAGGGTTCATTTTTCAGCAAGAGCGGCGCAGCATGTCGTGGATGATTTGGGCGTTGAGGAGAGTTGAAATCAGGTCAACTTTATGGTAATGAGCTGTGATGCGGACACTGGCGACAACCAATCGGAATGTAGAAGTGCTCCGCTTGAGAGAAATCCAGAGAACGCATTCCTGGAAACTTTGGTTCCAACCACAATTGTTCCCAAATGGAGGAGCAGTTGATCATTTCTGTGCAGGTTTCCCTATCATTTACGACGTCACCATTCATAGTGATGTGTGATTTGTTAAGAAGGCGCGCAACAGAGTATGTGAGCGGAGTGGAGTGGAGTGGAGTGGGAGCGGAGCGAGGAGTGAGGAGTGGAGCGAGGTGATTTTGAATGGAGTGAGGAGCTGATTTTTTAAAAGTCGGAGCATCGTGGTTTTCATGCGCTCCGAGAGCACTCCACTACCGCTCCATCACGAGTAAAAATCATACCAACGGCCTACAATATAACAGTATTTTTAGTCAAAACTCACACATTAAACACATTTATCTAGCTTGATTCAGATGGATCACTCAAATCAGGAAGAATGTACAGGTTTATGATGATGGCAATGGACATGAGCGGGATGTTATAGTTTCTACATACTGAATATGATCAGGTGAAAGCACATTTTAAACAGGTAGCACTTATTCACACACGCAAACATTCACTCTAATGCAGTCAAACAAATGTAATCTTACAGTGCATCTGCTTACAGTTATCTGTGTCGGATTTTACATTCGCAGAAATCTGTAATGTGACGCGTAGATAATATAACCAATGAAAACTACTATTTTCATCTTTCCAAACAAAATGCACTGCAAAAGCAGCAATCATGTTTAACTTTTAATGCTTATAAAGCCTGATAAGCTTGGCATGTCATAGAAAATAAATGTTTGCAATAAACCACGTTGAAACTGTCTCCTATTGTTTTAATTTAATGTATGTTATAAACCGAACTTTTGTGATATTGCAGAGCTTATTTAAATACTTTAGCCACAAATTTCCTCGGAGCGAAGACGGAGCGGTGTTTCTGATATCAGTGAGCGAGGAGTGGAGCGGGAAATGGTGAACCCGGAGCGGAGCGATTATTGAATGCTTAGAGCGTGGAGGGGAAATTGCTGCCGCTCCGCTCCACTCACATACTCTGGCGCGCAACACTATTTTAAGGGCGCTGGAACGTTTGTTTTTCAGCGGGATTGCAATTCATTCTTACTTTCACATTTAAACGATTTCATGAGGTTAACTTATACCCTACTTGTGGTCAGTCTGCCCATCAACATGCTTGTTTGCTTTCCGGCTCCTTTAAATAGAGTTTAAAAAATGACCAAGCATTCGATTGATCTCACCAGCGGCGGTGTTAACGCACAGTTACACCTTTATTATGATAGAAATACTACTTTAGCCACCAAAAACTGAAGGGTTACACTTTATTTCGATGGTCCACATAAGACACTCGACTAACTTTAAGCAACTTTGCAGCTACATGTCAAGAAGTCGTCATTAGAGCATTATTAGACTGTTAGGTTTAAAGTTTAGTGTTATGTGGAGTTCAGACTGCACTGGTTGGATCTCTGCTCTTTTCACACTACGTGAGTATCTGCGGTAGCATTCAGTCTCTGCTGTGTTCACACTGCACGATGGATCGGCGACGGGGTTTCACACCGCATGACTGTACAAGAGGAAGAATCTCCGATAACTCTCTCTGTGCCCAAACTACGTTTCCCAACGTTCCCGACCAAACACACGTGAGATCACACATGCGCCAGACTGGAGTTCTCACGCGAGACTGGAATTATTATTACAAATTATAAACTACAGAAAGTTTGCAATATAAATTGTCTGTGCGCTGATTTATAGGTACAAGGAGAAAACGATTATGGCGGAGGAAAATGTTGGAGAGACACAGGGAGCAATGACTGTGAAGAGAGTTTGAGGTAATTTTGCAATGTTCTGCTGCTGCGGTTGGACGTGCAAATATTGATAGAATTGTATATATTAAAATACTGATATTCTGGTCTAACTCCTCCCTGAACCTCCTGCTGCCCTGTATCCTGCTCTCTCATTGGCTGTAGGTCATCAAAGATTTAAGAAAACATATTTCACACAGCAGGATTATGAATCGCCGACAGGTCCAGATATTTAGCATGCGAATCTCTCTCTGATCGTGTCTTTGTTCATTCACACTGCGTGATTGTCACTTGCAAGCACGAGCACCGATTTGGTTATGATTTCGGGCATTTGTCTGTGATTTCGCTAAACCTGTCGCCGAGTCAGAATCGGGGCTAAAATCGGGCAGTGTAAACTCGGCTTCAGTTGACGTAGTTGTCTGTTGGGAGCATCAAAATAAAGTGTTAGCAGATATTAATCAGACAGTTTAATACTCTAACGACTGCTAGTTGACATGTAGTTGCAAAGTTACTTATAGTTCGTAGAGTGTCTAAAGTGGACTTTCACATTCATGTGTTATATGTGGTGAAGCATAAACATCTCCTCCTGAGTGAGTCAGCTGCTTTTCTTTATGTGAGAAACAAATGTGAGCACCTTGAGAAGATATTGATCCAGGATTACATGCTATCCACCACCGCATCACACCGCCTGCACACTTCCAATAAAACGGTTTGTGTTTTAGAGGAGATTAAATACATATCAATGTCAAAAGCATCATCTCCATTGTCAGTAGGACAAACTGAATGACACTTTGCTGTCTGAGATTTTAACAATCTCTATTGCTCTAAAAACTGTCAATGAAGAATGGCTTTTTAACAGCATCAGCCAGCGGGAATAACCTGAACCGACTCGCAATCAGTACAGATTCCTCAAGGCCAGAGGCACAGTGATGGTTTTAAATATTAAAAAAGATTTCATGCACCATATCTGCTTTTAATAAATGTAATATTTCATCTCTTCAAGGAGACGGCTCTCAGTTAAGTGTGACTCAACCTTCCTTACTCGATAAGATAAGTCTGGAGTGTCTGAGAGCTGTTCTGTGGGTAAATGGTGGATTTTACTGATAAGAAATTAACACATTATTACAGTCATTTTAATCAAGTGCACAAACAATTTCTCAAGTCTGATTGATGTATTGCATTGCATCATTGGATTTTTACAAACCTAATATTTATAATACATGAAGACTTCAGATGCAAAAGCCTCTAAGTAATTTTTCTTTAAAATAAGCATTTTTGTAAGGCTCCTTTGTATAGGTTTCTACCTAAGTACTGGTTCTTCTGAATGGGCTGAGGCTGGGATTTAGTGGGTTTGAAGTGAAAGTATTTTATGAATGTATACTATAGCGGTTCGGATCGCCAAAGTCACATGATTTCCGATCATCCGAATCATGATTCGATATGCTTGATTCATAACGCTCCGAAGCTTCAGGAAGCAGTGTTTTGAAATCAGCCATCTCTATATAAGTGGTTATTTCGTTTTTTTAGCACACAAAACTCTTCTCATCGCTTTGTAAAATGATTGTTGAGCCACTGTAGAGAGATGGATGTCTGTAACGACGTCTTTAGTAGCTTTTATGGGTCTTGAGAGAGGAAATGACATCGGTGTCAATGAAGGCCTTTCTGATCTCAACACAAATATCTTCATTTATGTTCCGAAGATGTAACGGAGATCTTATGGGTGTCGAACGGCATGAGGGGGAGGAATTAATGACAGACATTTTTGGGTGAACTAACCCTTTAAGTTCCTTGTTTTCTCAGTTCAGTGTTGGTTGTTGTATGTGTATCATGAACACTGTTACGCCGTGTGTTACACTGTTAGGTGTTTCTCACGTGGACGTCTGTATAAATGTGCAGCCACCTCAGTGATAAACTCGTGCGTTCGGATGGGGATTTATTCACGGGGAAGGAGTGAGTTTTGTGATCGGGAACGGCTGCTCACGTGCTCAATAACATGATTGTGTGCTGTAAATAAAATGGCATATGCTTGGTATAATAAGAATAAATGCATATTTGATTTAATAATAGGAAAATAATATCCTAATGATTATTCAATTATTTAAATCTGTTTAAAAATAGGACGATATATAGACGCACATTATAGTTAAAAAAAATGGTTTTCTGTCTTGTATTTTATCTCAAAATAAAGGATTTTATTCCACATGGAAATGAGGGGAAATAAGTGAATACAGCCTCTGATTTACATGAGGTGTTTTTGAGCGGTGATGAAATATATTGATCTTGTAAATACAGTACTTGCCTGCATTTCAGTAATAAAAGTCTAGATCTTTAAAATGCATGGGAATGACAGCGAAGCACGGCCGTACGGTGCTCTGCAGGGGTCAAAACGGATATAAACAGTGAATTTTGAAGTGATATGTTCTTGAAAACTCGGACGGCATTTAAATCACCGCACCACCTTGGTGTTTGTCTATAAACAGTAGGTCATTCGGCTGGGGATTTTTACGCGGGTGGTGGGAGAAAAACACTGACATTCTGGATTCGGACGGCAATAAAATCACTGACAATGATGAGAATACCTGACGACCACACGAGAAACAATCACGGTCCGAATAGGGCTTTAGATTACCCTGTGTTCATTATTTTATTAAAAACCTTTGTGTTGGAAATCTCTGCGTAATATTCGTCTTTGGAACCTCTATGAATTGTGACCTCTATGAAACTTGAATGTTGAGTAAACCAACCATATAAATTAAGTAAATAGATGCTTATTTGGAAGGGAAATAATAAACTTGGGGGTTGTGTCAATGATGACATATGTCTCGCTCCAAATGTTGCGGATGATTTGAAACATCCAGCTGTTCTCTGCCGTATGGCTCTAATTAAACTGGAATGCGTTTCCTAAAAACAGATCTAAAATAGAGCTTGAATCTCCATTAATCCGTTTTTTTTTTTCCTGTCAGGTCTCTGTAATTTTAATTAAAAGTCCCTTGGAATAGCCATTCACACGTCATTGGAAATCTGAAAGCCGTCGAGTGTAACTAGGACACTCATTATATAGACTATCGGAGATCCCAAAACCCCTCGGTTGTCGACTTGCAAACCTTTAATGACATCAAACGCTCGCCGCCATGCAAACCTGTGCAGTAAACATTCCTCCCGATGGATGTGTGTGTAGAGCGAGCAGTTTAAGTGTTACAGTATCACTCAGATAGTTAATTTCAGCCCTAATTGCAATGTCAGATGTGCTCATGGATGTATTGCTTACTTTATTCTCAATATCTTTCAAGTGTACTTTTTGACCCTCTGGGCCGCTTTTCATTACTTACAATTTGCAGGCCCGGGTAAACCAACTAATTAGGGTTTTTGAGCTGACCTCTATGGCTATATGTGGGATTTGATTAGACTTCAGAGACGGCTGTCTGCCTTCGCTGGCTTCACTCTGACAGCTCGGGCTAACTCGAGGTTGTACGCGGCACCTACAGCAATCATCTCCATTGACTTAATGACTGCTTCATCAAAAAGGGCTGTATAACGCAGACCTAACCGACTTTGTCAGCTAAAAGAGCAGATTTCCCTAACAAGCAGGTGTGGGAAAGGAATGTTTGCAGCTCCTGGCAGAGCTAATGTTGGCTTTTGTTTGTACTCCAACAACAAGCTCCAGGTGGCCACCCTGCTGTAATGAATTTCCATGCTGATCCAGGCTTACTCAACTGGTGAAGCTGGGACTGCTGGTTAAGCTACACTTGGAGACTCCAAGGCACCAGCATCCAGAATGAAACATGAAAAGAGTCTCTTTTCACCAGGCATGAGCTACATCTGAAATCACATACTTTCCTACTATATAGTAAGCAAAAATAGTATGTGACAGTGATGTCCGAGTTCACTGTACTCTAGAGTAGGGAAAAATTACCCGGATGACCTGCTTCTTCCGGTGAGATTGTGAAATGTGCATACGATGGACACTTTACTATCCCATGAGGCCGGTAGGTCACATGATAATGACAACATGGTCAATGTAGTACGTCGTGAAGTAATTCATAATTCAAAAGAAGTACCTACTCAAAAGAGTGATGGCACTTTTCCACTGAATGGTTCGGCTCTGCTCGGTACGGTTCGGTATGGTTTGGTATGTTTTGCATTTCCACTGCATGGTACGGCTCGCAAACCAGTACCACCTCAGTTGGGGTTCCTAGCGTGCCGTACCGATACTAAAATGTGACGTGTAAACACTGCAGATCACTGATTGGTCAGAGAAAATCGTCACTATTAGCGTCATTGGATTTGCGACACCAAACCTGCTAGCAGTAACGGCCACGGCAGTATCGTTGGCACGACTTGCTTGAAAGGAAAACTAGTTAAAAAATATATATATATATAAATGGCTGAGTCTTGGCTGGTAGATGAGGTGCAGACTTTCCTCTCGTTTGTAGCTGAGGAGCGTATCCAGCGAGAGCTGGATGGGGCGACACGGAATGAGAAAGTTTTGCGTGTTTGTTTTTGTGTCGCGTTTACGATTATGTCGTGGCAGTAGAGGAGGCGCAACTACAACGTAATCCCATCCACTTGAAGCGGTACTACTGCAGTGGAAAAGCAACCAAACCGAGCTGAGCCGAGCCGTGCTGTGCCAAGCCGTATCATGCCGTGGAAAAGCAAACTGAGTCGTGCTGTGCCAAGTCGAGCTGTGCCAAGCTGTAACACGCAGTGGAAAAAGCGCCATAAGCTATTTTGGACGCAGCCATTTTTCATCGGCCACACCTAGACCCTGGTTAAGTGGCAGTTTGGGGATTGTAGTTCTTTATTGTCGGCCATCTTGTAACTGGCCTCAACGCATGGGATTCTGGGAGTTGTGGTTTAGATGGAAGGCAGCCAACCACCTTGCTGGGACGTACATCCCATCTAATACACACTCTCAGGTGATGCCACAATGGCCAATATATCATTATATGATAGCAAATTAGGTTTTGAGGGGTCTTAAAAGTGAGAAAATGCCTTTAAGGGGGTCAAAGTCAGCCAATCAGCTGCACTGAGATAGCATTCCTACAATCATGTAGCTTTTAATAGTAATTAATTAGCAAGGTAAACACGACAATTCTCTTGCACAACTTCAGCAAGCTTTATATTAAAAATGTTCTGTCGGCTGTTAAGAATCAAAAAATAGTGTTGTCCATTTCATGAATGAATCACTCAGTTCCTTGCAATGAATTGATTAGCAAAGTCTCAATCAGTCTGTGATTCAGTGTGTGTCATTCACACAGCTCAGTCTGATTTGTTCGGAGTGGTTCCTCATGTCGTAAAACAACAGGATCCGAAATGATTGCTGGATGAAGTAGATATTTACCCCTTAATCCACTAATACAAAGCCTGCAAATGTAGCGTCTCTCAGGAATGAAGGAGGTTCAACACCTGCATGTTCAGCTTGTTAATGACTCCTGAATTGAACTCTTGAGCTTTGTGAATCACAATTTTCCAACCGAAAACACTAATAGTAAAGCACTAACAGAGAAGTTTGTGAGTGCACTAATGTCACCTCAGCAAACACATTAGTTGTGGGGAAATGTTTTGTTTGTAAAGTGTGCTTGTACTGCGAGTCTTTAAAGTAATTGTCACTTGGTTTGGTATTTCATCTAATGCAATGACATTTAGAAATGTTAAATGTAGCCTAAGTGTGTCTATATCATTGTTGGTGCCACTGTGTGCTATTCAACTGTCAGGCTGGTCTTATCAACAGGGATGTGTGAGCAAAAACAAACACATAAATAATAATTAAAAGAAAGAAATGCTCGGCAAAGACTACAAATGGGAGCTTTTTTTTCTTTGTGTTCTTTGTGATTACTGTAAACTGCAACTGACGGACGGATTCAGACCTGAAAGCTTGCACGGCCTGTGAAGTTTGATGTGTTTTAAATCAGCTGAAGATCAGTGCAGAAGAGTAACTCTCTCGAGCGCGAGGAGACTCACCCTAAAGAACTCTTTGGTTGATCCTGAGTCCAGGGTTCCGTATGCGATCTCTGTTTGTTTGGCTAGATCTTCGGCGCTCTCTATGGGAGAGACCATCCTCTCCACTGTGAGGAAGGCAGCCAGGTTAGCCGTGTAGGACGAGATTATGATGAGGGTGAAGAACCACCAGACGCCTCCCACTATTCTGCCCGATAAGGACCTGATGAGCAAGCACAAACATTCAGCCTTTGAATACTTTCCTGATGCAATATATCAACTTCACAAAACATGCATTTCTGTATGTATAATAGGTATGTCACCGTGATTTGTCCCTGGATCAACATATCCAACCCCTAAACCCAGTCCTACCCATAATTTATCCCTAAAATTAGAGGGGAATGAGAAGCACCTAACCCTGACTGTAAGCCTAAACTTGACATAAACTGTAAACTTGCCACTCAAGTCTGACTGGATCAAGCATCAAGTTCACCATAGTGAATTAAACTAATTCGCATTTTCTTGCATTGGTGATTTAAGCCTAGCCCAGTGTTAAAGGGATAGTTCACCCAAAGGTATTCACCCTTCGCCCGCAAGTGTGATAGACAGGCGATCTGAGCAATCATATAGCCAAATCTGCTGTTTTGTCTAACAAATCAGTCAGGAGATTAACGTGGGTGGACTTGAACTTGAAAAACGTTGTGTACTGATGTCTTTCCGCGATGAACACTAATTTCTTTTAGTGTTCATTCATGTTTATTTGATGCTTATCAATGAACTAGAAGGAAGAGCTGATCACGACACATTAAAGAGACACAAAATGGTATTATAGCAACAGTAACTAAAGGGGGTCTTTGCGAAAGGTCAACTGTCATCACCATCCGGTTGTTAAGTCTGACGTCACGCAGTAGCGCTTCCAGGTCCAAACGCTCTCTCTTATACCACAAGAAAAACAACAAACGGTGCTAATATACACACACAATATGGTGTAATACTGCAAAAAAATATATAATCATAACCTTTATCTCCATACCAAAATGAGATGGCCAGACAGTGGTTCATCTTTTATAAATCATTAAAATATTAATATCTGTGACGCTGTGAGCACAGAGACTGTTGTGTAGACTGTAAGTATTTCAAATGTTTAACTTGTTTAAATGTTTGATGTTTAATATGAATAGATTGTGCTCATAAACGGCCGTTGATGGCATTCTCAAGTGAAACGAGTCGAGGCTTGGACCCAGAAATGGCACAAATTAACAAGCGGATAGTCTCACCATCATGTCTCACCATCATGTCTCATGTGTGTCTGCACACATGCACGTTTACTTAAATTGGGGCATTGCATAGACTTCTATTTTTTTATATACAGATAATTTTACATTTTATTACCTAACCCACACCCAAATCTACCCATTACAGAAACAGAGTGTCTATTTACACCAGGTGCAGATAGCACGCCTTGTTGGCAAGCACTAGTCACACTAGCCCTGCCCAACAATTCCTGGTTGGGCCACAAAAAAGACATGCATATTTCAGCGTCTTCAGTGGCGTAGTCAGTCGAGCGTAAGGCTCAAGGATCTTTGTTTTGAAGTGATCGGACCGAGTTCGAATCGAGCTTGCTCTTCTTCCTTTTCCCATCACATCGGAAAGGCATTTACTTCAATACAAATTAAGAATATGATCTAAAGGTGGAATTAAAGCGCCTAACAAAATGTTTAATAATTATAAAAGCATTAATTGGGTAGGGTTAGGGGTCGGTGTAGGGAGGGCTTTTATTGTCCCATTAAGGTGGCATCTATTTAATAATTTTAATAAATATAATAATTTACACTCTGTTATTATTGCACCCTGTTAATGTACAATAATACTGAGGTGCACATTTGATGTATCTCCCACAGTAAAGTATAAACAGCATATAATTACTATTTACACATACTACAAAGAACTGCTACTTTTACATGTGTAAATAGAATATCACTATTTTCACTTAGTGCAAATAGCCACTGCCTTATTAAAAAACATTTCTGCATTTTTACAAAAAAAAAAAAATGTACGCCCCAAAGGGAGGTTTTGGGAGATTTTGTCAAGTTTTGCTCACTTCTGGGTATAAAATTGTTCACAAAATATGGTTAAGTAGGCACACACACACAAGCTTCTGTGTTTACTAGATGTATGTGAGTTGATCATTGTTTAGATTAAATTAAATCTGTTCATCATTTAAAGCAATAATGCGCTTCAGAAGACTTGGATTAAACAGCTCGATTCATATGGATTCGTTTTATGGTGCCTTTATGAGTACATTTTGGTTACCACCTTTCAGCATAGGGACAGAAACATCTCAGGTTTCATTCAAATGTTTTAATTTAATCTTGTAATAACATGAAGGCGAATGCATGATGAAAGAATTATCATTTTTGATAAACTATCCCTAAAGCATAAAAAGAACTTTAGATTAGGAAATTTGTTACTAACCAATCTATTGGTGAATTTGGTTATCTTAGAGGAAGCGATTGCAATGTGGAAGCGATGTGTCTCATTCATTGTGCAAGTAGTTGATCATCTTTATTCTGCTGACATATTTTATTTCTCAGCTGTATTTGTTCTACATTCATCCACTTTATTTGGATCCGTGACTTGCATCCTGAGCTTCTGTTTAGCTACACAGAGAAGAGGTTTTTGCAAATGCAATATATTCACAAACATAAGAAGGGTTGCCTTGGGCTGAATGTAGGGCAGTTTGGCCTTTTCACTCTCAACCATGTGGGTTTGTGAAATGCAAGTAGAAACTCTAATATAATTATTGAATTTTTTGATTAACATGGCTTTTAATAACACTGTAGAGCCATTTGAAAACTAGTCTGCAGCGATAGTCATGTAAGATGTAATAGCCAATCAATGCTGTACAGTGTTCATCATAACTGGTGTTACAGATCAGGGCCAATGCTAAAGCTTCAGGCGGGATTGCACTGACCAGGGAAGAAAATTAAAACAGCCTGTCTATCTATCAATCTAGTGCAAGAATGAAACATTTGTGTAGTACTAGAATTACATTGCATTAATATTATATAATATTATGAATGTGAATACAATTCCGAATACACTTCTTTTCCAGCAGCATTTGACCAATAAAAATAGCACTTATCACTCTATTTGTTTCTGTTTGTTATTAAAAAAAAAAAAAAAAAGTCCTATGTGTTTCGTGAGACTTGTTACAGCGCTTGCATATTGTTGCCCTTGACTGGTGTTGGTTGCTTCTATTACTCTCATTTGTAAGTCGCTTTGGATAAAAGCGTCAGCTAAATGACTAAATGTAAATGTAAATGTAATGAATATGTGTTACCTTCACGTCATGGCACTTGAATCAAAATTAAAATCTCAGTCAATCAATGTGCCATCTTATGTCACAGAAAATAGTCTTCTCTATGTTATTCATTGAGATATTTTTAATATCTTATACAATATCTGATATTGAGAAATTTATTAATGTTTTTTTATTGAATGCACAGTTGACAGCCGGCAGTGGGGAATTATAAGGGACTCTGAAAAATGATCTATGACAGCGTGCCACACAATGGAGTCATTATTAATCAACTTCCTGCTGTTAAATGGAGGAACAATGTGAATAATCGTACATCTCCGTCACAGATGCCTGCGAAGTGCTGCAGTAGGACTTCTCAAACAATAAATGAAACAGGTGAATGAGAAATTCATAGAAGGAGCCAAATGAGAATATGTTGCTCAGCTAATCCTTTACAAAAGAACAAATTAAAACTAGAGCTGTGTCGGCATAATCTTTCAAATGTGAAATACTGGAGTTAGCCTCGAAATGAGAGCTGTAATGTGTATAATGTGCTTTGTCTGCAAAGTCCCCTATAGAAGCGCACCATGGCGAGGGTATCATTGATATACAATATAGCACGGTGTTACTGAATCACCACATGCATGTACACGAGTAATCACATTTTGACTAATGAATTTCCATAATCTTTTGTGATTGATGGATAAGAAAATCTTCAATCTGGTCTGAGGTCGTATTGAAAATCTGTGATGTTTTTCAGTTAAATCTGCATTGAGCACTGATCTATATAATGACTGGATTGCTCATCGTGTTCTGTGAGGCCACCGGAACGAGCGGCCATTTTACTATCCCAATCATTGACAAAACAGCTAAAATCACACGATTCATGTCAGAATTCATTTGAAATCACTAACCCATTTATGGCCCATGCATACTGGGGATGATGGCGACATATGAATCCTCAAACTCACATTCAAAATGTAGTTTTAACCCAAATTTGGGTCAAATATGAACAAACCCAGCCAGTGGGTTTGTTCATATTTGGCCAAAATTTGGGTTGATATAGAGTGCATATCGTGGCTCCACCATGAAATGTTGGCTGGTGGAACCCATCTTTATAACTATAAAGTGACAGGATGAGGCACCAACCTTGGTGAGATATCACAGCCCTGCTGCATGAAGGCCCCAAGAGAGAACCACAGGCTGTTAAAAATCCCAAAGTCATTAGGCGGGTCTGGAGGGGTCTGGGGGTCTTTGGCTTCATCAGTCTCATCCAGATGCCACTCATAGGGGCTGAAGCGGCTCACGAGGAACAGCACCACACTGACGCCGATGTAGGCGAAAACGATACACATCCAGATCTCATATGCCAGAGGGTCCAGGAAGGAGAACACACCCGGCTTGGACTTCTGAGGTTTCTTGATCATAATGGAGATGCCCAGACTCATGAAGGGCTTAGAAAAGTCAATGACTTCCTCTCGCACAAGCGTGATTGTTAACGGTGCGACGGCTATATCTGCTCTCTGGAAACGGGGACATGAACAAAACGTGTTAGTGCAGAACATGCACCAGTGCAACAAACAAGCAATGCAATAGTGCTGTATATTTACAGATGCAAGCAGGGTATTCGTTTCTCAGACGGAAGGTTTGGATGCAAATTCATTTTAAACTGTATATTGCAAAGGGTCTTATCTCTTTCCCCACCGATTTCCATGTTTTCACTGTCTTACGGTACGGTTACGCAACTTCTGAAAGAGTAGAGGAGCTCCAGATCAAAACACAGGAAAAAATAGAGCAGAAACGAGCGAAACAAAATGTTCTGTGGGCCATTTAAAATTTGTGGAAATTATCAAAAAATGCTGCATGGCGGTGGCTGACAACTTTTAAAAACAAACGCTGACGGGAAAGAGTGCAATATTCAGTTTTTTGGTGGCTTACTGTTGATCACCACAGACAAACCTCAGTTTGTAAAAACAAGAACCAAAATAACTGCAATATACAAAATAATTTAGCCATGTAGTGGTCTTCTGTCGAGTTATTTTTGCATTTTGTTTCTTAAAATATGCTTGTTGTTATTTAATTGTTTTCCACTGAAAGAATAAATTCTGAAATCCCCTGCCGCTTCAGTATACCTCAATTCATGAACTCAATTCACAATCAAAGCCTTAATTAATATTTATCCTCCTATTTCTAATGATTGATTCCAGTTGATTTTACTCAATAGAACCATTGATTGTTTGTTCTTCTTTCATCTTTTCTAAAGTTTGTATTTGGTCTTTGAGTGGCGTCTGGCCTATGATGTGTGATAGTGTAAACACGTGATAGCTACATGTTGATGTGTGTAAAACAGGCCCTAACATGCTGGGAGTGCAGTAACAGTGTTTGCTCACTTAGCCTGGCTTCCATAGATTAAATATTTCATTTTTCTATTATATTTTATTCATTTTATATTTCCTTTTACTGAAACACTAAAGAATCAAGATGAATATTGCCTGTAATATTGTCTGTACCTCTCACTGAGAGAAAGCACATGTTATCAGTATGTTTTGGGAACATTTTGGATTGGAGCGTAATTTGCTCTAACCTTGAAGAGACTGCATCTGTGTATGTGTGCAATATTCAGTTACAGATCAGTATTGGAGGTGACCAATGGGCACCCTGAGAGGATGGGGTGGACTTGTTTTTCTGGACATGCTGGAGCCTGCTCCAGACCTGGAAGCTTACTGAACGCGTCAACTGGTGACGTTTATGGACACGTGCATCTGATTAACTGACCATGTGTGGAAATTTACCATGACTGTGCATTTTCTCTGAGCCAATCAGAATCATACAAAGGATTAGGTTGCATCTTTAGGTGATCCTTAAAATCTGTCCTAGCCACTGCTGCTTTATCACAAAAGTTCATTACTGAACCAGACGGGCAATACTCATTTTAAATATTAATAATATAAAAATGTATAATGTTGTGTATAATAATATAGACACAGCCTTTTGATTGAGAGATTTATTTGTGATGGAATAACTACTTTATAATGTTTTTGGAGTCTTACACACATGCTGTACAGTTACTCTGTGAATTAATTTGAGTGGTGACGGATATTATGGGATGGCTTGATGTAGCGCAGGAGATGCAGACAACTTGATCTTGACCCTTAAGAAACTTTAATTAATGCTGTCAAGTAACAAATCTGCTTCAAATTGAATTAATATTAAATTAATTGCTAATTACAACATTGAAATAAAAATGTAAAGGTTTTACGTGAATATTTAGTTTATACACATTGGTGCAAAAAGTAGGTACGCACTATATTCGGCGCATAGGGGCGCCAAAGCGATGGTATACATTTTTTTATATATATATATACAATTTATAATATTATATAACATGTTTAGAGGACTAACAGGCTAGATTAGGCTCCCTCATAAGATTCCATAATAGAATTTTGGATAATAATGGAATATTGTGAGTGGGTGTGCCTGATGGGGAAAGAGGGAAAGGGAGATGGCATGTCAAGGTATGCGACAGCAGCTTAACACGGCCCTAAGTAGTGGGGCGTGGCTTGCACTGGGTAGTTGCGCTCGTTTTTATTGGTAAATTTGCGCTTCAACTAAGTTTAATGGTGCAACGCAAAAATATTTAGTAGTGTGTAATTTGTAACTTATGCAAAGCTGGTGCAACCGGCCCCTGGACCACAAAACCAGTCATAAGGGTCTTTTTTTTTTAATGGAGATCTATACATCATCTGAATAAATAAGATTTCCATTGATGTATGTTTTGTTAGGATAGGACAATATTTAAAAATCTGAAATCTGAGGGTGCAAAAAAATCGAAATATTGAGAAAATCTCCTTTAAAGTTGTCCAAATGAAGTCCTTAGCAATGCATATTACTACTTTATAATATTTTTTTTATATATTTACAGTAGGACATTTCACAAAATATCTTTATGGAACATGATCTTAATATCCCAATGATTTTTGGCATAAAAGAAAAATAGATAATTTTGACCCATACAAAGTATTGTTGGCTATCGCCTCAAATATACCCGTGAGTTCTCCAGGGTCACATATTATTTTCTGTGTTAAACCTGGAATATGCTATCAACATTTAAATGAATCAATCAGATCAACCGGCCACAGAATATTACATCTAGAGCTAAAACGGGGGACATTTTGTGTTTTCTCAGCCCTTGGTGTGTGGAAGGAAACCAGGAAAAGGACTTTCACCGCCTCAGAGAAGCACATGCAAGGCGTTTGACCGTGTAGTGCAGAAGTGACAGCTGAGCGTTCACTTGACTAGATAGCAAGAGTCCTGCTAATTTCTGTGACCCCTGCACTGCCGTATCAGGCGACAAACAGAGCGTAATCGGAACAAGCAGGAGACTTTGTTGGAAAATCTTTTCAACGCTTCCCTTCTCATGCTTCACATAATGTTGCTGTGGGAGCTGCAGATACGAGGCAGAGCCGCTTCCCACTTCCCATAATCCTCAGAGGCACTCTAGCATGAGCATATAATAAAAAAGGCAGTGAAAGATTTTATCTCACATGTGTCCTCAGCCAGGAGGACATTAGTTATGCAATCAGGAAGTATAAGGTCACGGAAACTCTGCAGGTGAACGCTGGTTATAAAAGCCTCTACAAATATTAATATCCTTTTATCTTGTGGTTGTAGTGAATGGAACTCCGGTGTACTGTCTCAATAAATCATATAATCATTTGCATATAAATAGCTAATTAAGAGTCTACCAGAAGTGATTTATCAGTGAGGAAGAAATATGCCTCAAAACTCCCAATGTCTTAGATAAATAATTGCATGTGAACTTTTTAGCAGTGAAACGTGCACAGGTAAATCCAATAGGTATTAAAGCAGACCTGTTGATAAAACATGAAGAGAGATAAAACAACACTGCCATGTCAACTAACCCACTTAGATTTCATTTAGAAGAATCCCAGAGGAGACTATTCATTTATTTTCTTATCTGATCATGGCAAGTAACGGAAAACAAATCCATGAGCGCTGTAGCGTTTCTACATTCGGCTTATAAAAGCGTAAGGATCCGCTGTCAGTGTTTAGACAGAGCTGTCAATACTGTGTGAAAACTCTGATGACAGGAGTGGATCATGAGATTTTAATATGATTATAGTCTCAATCAGTGTTGGGGAAGTTATTTATCTTCACACGCTACTCATACATCTAAAAGTACAGAGAAGTTACACTAAAAAAATATATGCTGGGTTAAAAACAACCCAAGTTGGGTTGAAAATGGACAGACCCAGCAATTGGGTTGTTTTAACCCAGTGAATGGTTTTTTTATCCATTCACTGTTTTTTTGTTGGGTTAAATATTTGCTTAAAACAACCCACTCGCTGGGTTAAAACAAAACAACCAATTTGCTGGGTTAAAACAACCCAACCGCTGGCTTAAAACAATCCAATCACTGAGTTAATATAACCCAATAGCTAGGTTAAAACAACCCAATCGCTGGGTTAAAACAATCAATTTACTGGGTTAAAACAACCCATTCACTTGGTTAAAATAATCCAATCACTGGGTTAAAACAAAACAACCCAATCGCTGGGTTAAAACAATCAATTTACTGTGTTAAAACAACCCAATCACTGGGTTAATATAACCTAATAGCTAGGTTAAAACAACCCAATCACTGGGTTAAAACAATGCATTCACTGGGTTAAAACAACCCAATCGCTGGGTTAAAACAATCCAATCACTGGGTTAATATAACCTAATAGCTAGGTTAAAACAACCCAATCGCTGGGTTAAAACAACCCAATCGCTAGGTTAAACCAAACCAATTTCTGGGTTTGTCTATTTTCAACCAAACTTGGGTTGTTTTTATCCCACAATTTGTTAGAGTGTACACTTTTGAAAAAGTAATTCGCTACACTACAAGCTATTAAGAAAAAGCTTAGCATTAATGATTATATATTGAAAGGCCATTCTGTGAGATAACCTTTGGCAAAATCTGATAAATATATCTGTCAAAAGGTCAAACGTGGCTCAGAAACGTCTGTCCTGACTATCAGAGCTGAAAGGCGGCCACTATTATGCTCGATGGTTCCATGGTGGTGATATTTTTCATTTTATGGTTTTTTTCCCCCTTCATTTTGAGAATAATTTGAGTATAATTTCCAACGTTAGCACATCAAAACCAGGCAATCTCTCTGGCTGATGGTAAGGAAATTGAACAGATGAGGTAGCCTAACCCTCATGCATTTTGTATATGGTCTTCATTCTTGAATGTCGGCTCGGGGAATTGGAAGTGATTTCTCTGGGTTTTCCTCCATTTATAGCAGGGGAGCGCTTTGACAAATGCAAAAATGGCGGGCTGCCGAGGCGCACTGTGAAAAATGCCTTTGAGATCCAACGGCATAGAGAGGAATCAAAGCAGTGCATGCTGGGAAGGAGCATGTTTAAAACAAAATATCGCCACCAGCACTGTCTGGCTGCAGTTATAGTTGAATGACACCCAGACATTTCCAGTCAATTTCCCCACGCTCTTTACCATGAACGGCAATGCACTTCATCCAAGCCCTTATTTGACAATCTCTCTTTATATCATTTATGCAAGGTTCATGAATAAAAGAGACACCTGCAGAAGCAAATGTTAGTGTTTCACGGCGAGATCCACTACTCACCCCATAGACTAGTTCACCCACCATCCCGTTCCAAGTCTTGGTCTCAGGGTCACGGGCGCCATATTTTCCGTCCATGACTATGGACAGTCTGTACTTAATCCCAACATGTTTGGCAATCTCAGAGGCTAAATCGACACAGTAGCCTTCATACTTGTCATTGCCTTCCAGATGCATGTGGTTTTTCTTGTACATCACATATGGTGCTTCCTGTTAATCAAACACACACTCATTTATTACCATCTTTGCTTATTGCTTTCATTGTCTGGTGTCACAGGCACCAGAGCCCACCGACAGCTTATCAGTCACAGGCATGCAGGCATGCTGGGATATCATGACTGTGCATTCATACCCATCCATTCTCTCACACACACAATCCACCAAACTGGAACACATACAAGAGGAATGACAGAAGCTGCAGACAGGGGATTGCGGGACATTGATCCACAGGTGGCCATAGTCAGAACGCTTCAGCTCCATCAAGCCCTCTTTACACCTGATATTAACATCTGTTTCAAGTGATCCAATCACAAGTGGTCAGTAGAATTGTCGTCTACACCTGGTGCAGAGTCTGAGGGCCATATTTTAACAGTCTGAGCGCATGGTATGAAGCGCACTTTTGCTAGTTTAATGACGGAAAAAATGCTTGGCGCGCCAGGCACATGGTCCAAAAGTGTCGTACCTCATCTCTTAATGTGTTTGGGCATAATGTGCGATAAAGAGTCTAATCTCCCTTTCCCTTTAAAAGCCAGTTGCTCTCGCACCATGGCGGATTCCCTATTTACATGGAGCGGAAAGACTGAACGCTTCTCCAGAGAGGAATCCTTTTATTTTTAACTATTTCAGCTCTGCAGCATGTTTTGAATGGTTAATATGATGCAATATTGGACCCACGGGTGGGGTGCAGAATTGAATTGGTTAATATTAAAAAAAGTGTGTGTACTACTCCCTTTGTGTGTAATAAGCAGAGTGGACTGACTTTGTGCACCCCTATAGGCTCATATTACTAACACGCCCTTTAAATAACACAAAAATACTGCACTATTGACTTTAGAGCAGGTTTGTGTTGGTCAATGGTCAGTCATCTTCAGTTCCTCAAAATAGCAACACACCAACAATGCTCCTGAACACACCTGGTGTTCAGACCAGACGCCCATGGGTGAACAGATGGAAGCGAGTGCATTCGATATATTTAAACAACATGACACTGGACGTGAAAATGAGAACTGCATCGAGCTGAAACTAGCAAAAAATATCTTGTCGTGCCTGCCGTCGCAGTTTCTGCTTACCATAAGCCTAAAGTGCATAATAACAAGCCCAATTAAGGATAGTAAGAGTCATTTTCAAGCACAAACGTAACAAAACCTTTGAAGTTAGAAAAAGTTGTAACTTCTGTATAGCTACAGTATAAACAGCTTGTGAAAATATTAAATACAATTATAAAATACAATGTTAAATATTATTTAAATGTTTTTTTGGATTTGGTGAATTGTATTAAAACTAGACCAAAAATCCTAATAATCAAACTAAATCATCATAAATATTAATGTTGATAATAATATAGGGAATCCACAACAATAAAAATAAAAATGAATAATTATGAATTAGATCCCACTCAAACAGGAAATGTCTCCCGTTTCCATTTCAGAAATCAGGTCACCTTAGCTTTGAGGGGTCTAGTTTTGATCTTGGCCTTGGGATCAAAACTCTTGAGATGGATGATATCAGGTGTAAACGAGGTCTGAGACCACGAAGGAGCATTGGAGACAAATAAAAGTAAGTTCTGATTCTCGCTTTCACAAACGCACACACACACACACGGCCGTGGTGCAATATCCCAGGGGTCTGAGATGCATTGGCGTAAGTTGAGGGTGACAGGTGAGGTAGGCAAGAACGTATGAAGTGAGAAGGAATCCGATTCATGAAGTAAATGGCAGTGACTGCAGAGGAATCATAGTGTTGATTCATATTCAAGCACGTTGCACCTATATGCACCAGAAGCCGTTCTCATTCCAACAGAAAGAACATTGAACATAGCCCTGCTAAAAAGACCAGCTTACACCAGCATGAATTTCAGGCTGATTTATGCCAGGTATTGCTTTCGTTGTAGCTGGCGGACCAGCAAAGGTCGACTAGCATGGTCATTCTGGTGATGCTGGCTGACGTACTCTGGTTTACTGCTAGATTTGCACCAGCACACCAGCGTGTCATGCTGGGGACCAGCATCCAAAAACACAATATATGGTCTTTTCAGTAGGGAAGCAAAAACAAAGCCATCATTAGAATCCAAACTCAAAAAGCACTTTGTCGACAAAGAAAATTGTGCAAGCTGGTTTTATCCTCTATTTCAAACACTGCGGCAGCGGCTTGCTTTTTTTAAGCACATCATTATTACCCAACAATATGGCTTCTCGCAGAGAGAACGCATCCCATTAGAGTCAGAGACAATTAGGGTGCCAGTGGGTTAGCGATGGTTTGTTTGTTCTGTGCTGAATGTATCCTCTCACCTCATCCTTTGTGTGATTGTTTTCCTCCTGAATCCCACTGATGGAATAACCGACAGCTGCTGGTTTAATTGCTCACATTCAAGTCATTTGAAAGACTGACCTTGGTTTTTGGTGAAACAAAACAATTACAAGCGATTGCTGTTTTACACGGGATGATGTTGTGAGCATTGATTTGAATTCCTCAGAGATTCGCCAATTGGAGGCTGGCGCTAAAGCTAACATCGTTAACGCGGAGATGAAGTGATACGTCAGCACCGAGCAGTCCTCCGGTCAATGTAAAGTGGATCTGTGCAAAGGCCTCATACCTGGCCTTGCTCAAATACGCTCGCCAGAGGCAAACCATCGAACCCTTCTTTGCCGCGGTAAGCGTTAGCTTGCTGTTCTAGCTCAGGTGTCATTGACCATTTACTTGATGAGTGGAAACAAGTCTTACCTACATATGCATTGAATGTCAACTTTGATGATGTCAATGTAAAACCATCATACCTAATGCCGTTATTGTGATGTCACTGCTACGACAGGCCACTGATATATGGAAAATCAAAATGCTTTGACACCCACACGGATACAGTTGAAACACTCATGAGCCGCTTTTCCCCGGATTCGACTGTTTCAACGTGTAATGAGTGGATGGAAAGCAACACAAAAGAAATGTACTTCTACCCGCCCAGGACAGAATGTATCAATCTAGGAGTCAACACCATGACCCTGATGGGCAGAATATGCGACACGTTTAAAACGTCATGGAGCGTGTACCATAATAGTAGTGACCACAATTGTTCGGTTTTCCACTGAGGAGGAATCGTTGGTGAACTGCTGATCCATTATATTAACAAACCGCTCAAACTCGTTCCAGTATCCGATCTGCAAAGGGAAAACGTTCATGTTATTATCAAACAGCAGATATTTTTCACTGCATCAACGCTAACTAGCAAGCCCCCAGCCCTTCTGCTCAGCTAAGGAGCTGTTGTGGATGTGTACTCTCATAAGATTGTGCTCATTAAAAAAGTATTAGGTCTCTGTACTGATGCTGTTATAGCCTGGAGTTAAACGAAAAAGGCAAATTCTTGGCTGACATTTGTTAAATGGGAAGAAAATGCTTATGGTGGAATTTCAAGGGATGCAGAAGCTGGAAGTTACTCTTGGATGTAATTCTGAAACTCAACCGGGTTAGGTTGTAATGCTTATCACAAGGGCGCGCTGCACGTTTCCTCTTTTGTTTACCGGTTGAGTGGCATGTGTCAGAACCGTTAGCATAGCACTAGCCACTAGGGCATCACTGAGGTGACACTGCAGACGAGTCCAACACAGTCTTGTACATCACTTCTGACAGTCACTGTCAATGTGCGTCTCCTTACCGACCCTGACCCCATCTAACCTAAGGCTAAACTACTCTTATTCTTATTGCCGCGGTGATGCTAACCGGGATACTGCTATTGCTATTATCTCACAGGAAAGCTAATGAATGCTGGCTATGTTGATTAAAGTGAGTAGTTCACCCAAACCTGAAAATGATCCCATCATTTACTCACCCTCAAGCCGTCCTAGGTGTCTATGACTTTCTTCTTTTAGTTCGACACAATTGGAGTTTTCAAATGGCATTGAAAACTTTTTGAAGCCCAAAAAATTCATCCATCCATCATAAAAGTACTCTATACGGCTCCATTAGGTTAATAAATGTTTTCTGAAGCAAAGCCATGTGTTTGTGTAAGAACAATATCCATAGGTATAACTTCATAAACTATAATCACTGACTTCTGGCAGCGGTCGTATGCAGAGGATAGAGAGATTTTGATATAAGAGAATATTTGACGAGTTAGAGGTCACCGTTCACCTGAACTCTGCTTTCTCATGAACGCGCCAGAACCATTGTTGGGAGCCAGTGATTATAGTTAATAAAGTTTTAAATATATATATTTTTTTTCTACAAACCCCATCACTTCACTTCAGAAGACCTTTATCAACCCCCAGGAGCCATATGGAGCACTTTTAAGATGGATGGCTGGATAAGATGGATGGATGGATGGATGTGCTTTTTGGAGCTTCAAAAACTCAATATTATTACAAAACTAGGAAAAAGGATATTTTACATTGTGTTCGGCTGAAAGAAGAAAGACACCTTGGCTATCCATATAAACATTCACCGTGCTTTCTCTGGAATATTGGTCAAATACAGGCTATTTTCGCAGTGTATTTTATATACAATACACTTCAAATAGTTATTTATATATGTAAATATGTGATGTAGGCGATGTAGCAGTTGTGAAAAAGACTAATAAAGAATAACAGCATCAATCGTTCAAAGTTTATGGCCCACCCAACATTGGAACTTGGCTATCAAAAATTGGGCATCCCCAAACTTCCCAGTGGTAAATACGACTTTTTAACTAGGACACTTGTATTTACGATAATTCTGAGAGCACGTGAAGGCAGCACTAGTAGCATGGAGATAAGTCATCAATATTTGTGGCATATTTTCTTTGATGAGAAACACTTTATTTCTATATAACTGTCAAAGTTTGTTTGGTTTGATCAGGTCTAGCATACAGATATCCTCAAACCTAAAACACTTTTTGGAGGGTAATTTTGGCAATGATTCTGTATTTCCTGCTAACTTACCCTTCTTGGTCCCCCTGTTTTCATTTCATAAACATCAATAGTGTAGTTTGATCTGCGACCAAAGCTGTCAAACTGGATATTGCCGGTCATCCCTTGCACCTGGACCTGCCAAGAACAACAACAACACAAGGGTCGTTCCTACAGTTTGGTGGATTTGATGTACTCATAAAATAATGCTGCATATTTTACATACATTTCATGCCACATGTTTTTTCATGCGTATATGTAAATATTCAAGCGCTGTGTATGAAGTGCATGCCCTGAAAGGCGCTTTAGACAAAGTTGAGCTGTCTTTCAAGCCTTCTTGCACTTGAATGGACAAATTCACTCAAAATGATGTCAAAAAATGCCTGTCTCTGCGAGTATCCTAGTAAACATAATCACTTATGTCTTAAGTGAAAGCAAACACAAAATGCATGATCCGTGCATGTAGTCTTAAAGTGACAGCACCATAATAATCCTGCTACTGTCTGCGTCTTTAATGTTTATCAAACAACAAAGGACAAAGAAAAAGAATCACTCACCGCTCTTGAACTTTAAAAAAAATATGAAGACTATGCAGTGTTATTTATTTGATTAGCCTATACTTTATTACATTTCGGTACCTGAAAGCTATTAGCCCTGCCTATTTGTATCTTTGTTATATTGTATTTGTTGGTGCTATTGCTTGTAATTTGATTGTTTGTTCTTATTTCATTACTGACCGTTATTTATCTATAAAAATGTAGGCTATTAGATTTATATTAGTCAAGGTAAGGCAAGGCAAGGCAAGGCAAGTTTATTTATATAGCACATTTCATACACGATGGCAATTCAAAGTGCTTTACATAGAAAATGAAATTAAAACAGTGATAAGAAATAAGAATAACACGTGTAAGAATTAAAAATAAAAGCAGGATAATTAAAACAGTTGTTAATAGACATTTGGCAAAACACAGGTGTTTCATATTTGATCTTGCTCTGGGACTTCCCCATCCTGACAGTCTGTCTCTGTGGATCTTAAAAGTTAGGTAGTAGGGTAGTAGTTTTAGCTGTGGTATTGGAATCGGATTTGGAGGATTGTGAATTTTTCACTTAAATTTTGGTGTCATAACTGCCTGTTTTTGTGTCATGGCTAGAAAAAAAATATTTTTGGCCGATACATTTTCACGGGCCATTGGCAGGTGTGGCAAAAGTTACCCGGGTTTGAGTCCCGCTTGGAGCTGGGGGTTCGAACAGGAGGGGTTTATATTGTTGCCGTGACCTGGATGGGAGTGAGGTTTAGGGGACAAAGTGTAATGGAGGCCAGATAGTACGAGTAAACCTCACTCCTCTAATCTCGAGACGCTTTAGTGCAGTGGTTCTCAAACCTGTCCTGTGACCCCCCCACCAGTGCACATTTTGTATGTCTCCCTCATCAGACACACCCAATTCAAGTCTTGCAGGCTCTACTAATGAGCTGATGAGTAGATTCAGGTGTGTTAGATGAGGGAGGCATGCATAATGTGCACTGGTGGGGGATCCTCATGACAGGTTTGAGAACCACTGCTCTAGTGACTGACGTTAGGGGTTCCATCCTTTAGCCTCCTTGTTAGCGCGTCCGACTCTAATGCCGGCGAACCCGGGTTCGAGACCCTCAAAGTAACAATACGCTTTGAAACGTAAGAATACGTTTGAATGCGTCCGAGAATCATATGCATACTCACTCTGAAGATCTGAATAACACATGCAAATAAAAGATGCATGAGTAAAAGAAAGTTTACCATTTTGAGAGCTCGTTCAATGTCAATTCCTTGGCTCCAAGGGACCGCAGGGTTAGCCAGGCAATCGCCCGCACTGCCTCGCCTGGACACGTCCACCCGCTGGCGGCGTAGGTACCGAAACGCCTCCGCAATGACCAGGATAGCGTCGTAAGACAACGCTGAAGTATACTGTACACAACAACCATTAAACACCTCACATTAACAGCTTTTTGATAGAGCAGTTTAAAATAAGCAAACACATTATCTGCAAGTAAACACATTTGAAGAGGGTTAAAATAGGCTGCCCTCTTCCAGGTCCACTCGCATATGTTGATGTACATAATGAAGGATAATTGCGATACATTACTGCATGTAATCATAGTTGGCAAACGCAACCAAAGACGACACGCTTCAGGGATGTAGCTTGCGCATTGTTTCTTGCTATGTAAAGAGTGTTAACCAGGTTTCTAATTACAGAGATATGTAAAATGTTTAGTTATGTGGGACTCTACAGGGTTTTGCTGCTATTGTTGTGCAACCTGTAATTACATCCCATTTCATCCAAGCAAAGAGAACAAGCTGGCATCTGCTAATTTGCCATGAGCTACACAATTGTATTGTTTTGTATCTCTTCAAAGCGACTATAGCAAGGAATTTAGCAGCTAAAATAAAATGCAATATAACAAAGGTAACATCAAAGGAGACATTGTACATTTTCATTCTCAATTCTAAACGCCTTCATACTGTCTTGGAAAATACTTTTTCACATAATCAAAGTGTGTGATGCTGCATGTGCACATTTCAACAGTAAGTTGTATTTCTTTGAGGCTTAACTTAATGAAAACCAGTAAGGAAAAAGCTGTATTCCCAAAGTATGTTATAATGCATTGTATATACGTTCATAAATAATTGTAACTAAAGATTAAAAGTGCATTATAATATTTGCAGATTGCTTGTTACATCTGAAACTGGTTACTTGCTGAGTGTCTTAATGCATTATACATTCTAAAGGTGTATCATAAGTATTATAATGAATAATAACTGTGGTTATAATACAACAATTATTCATGAGATCATACAATGCATTAAAAGATACATCACAAGGCACAATTAATGCATTAAAAATACTGTTATATTGCATTATATACAAAAGCTTTACATAAAGTGTTACAGAATAAATCAAAATGTAATAATAATAACAAATATAGCTGTGATTAATAATCATGGGTTGTCGCTTTAACACATTTGTAAAAAGGTGTAGTTTTATTTAGCAAACATGTAACAACTTAGATCACAGATGTAAAAGACCATTTACAGCCAATACAGGCAATTTACTGACGAAATATAGTAGCTTTTTAACAGTTATCGAGGTTGAGCCAAAAAACCTAAGATTAGTTTGCGAAATTAGGTTTTTGAAATAATCTCCAATATTTAACAAACAGTTCGATTGACGGCGGTGGTCCTAGAGGCAAAGTTGCTCTGAAAGAGTTCTACCATATGGTATGAATGTCGAAATTTCGAGTTTCGTTCCGATCGGCCTCTGTTAACCTTGTTTGACAGACACTTGAAATTCATTGGCCAATGGCGGGGCGTGTTTTCCAAGATAAGCAAATGTCCTTGTAGCGACTCCTTGGACAAAGACATTGCATGCCAGTTTTCAGTTCAATCGGACTGACTGTTGCATAGCTATAGCGGTTTTCATGTTTTTTTTTTTTCATTTTATTAGCAAACCAAGCCTGTATATATAGCCTGTATATATATAAATATATACAGAGTGAAATCATCTCATTCAGGTCAAGAGGGATAGCCGTTTTAGTAAAAGTGGCCACGGTCACTTCAAGCATTTTGGTGTCCTGTCGCAGACGTCAATTGAAATTTAGAATTTTTTTAATAATTATTGACTATCAGACTCCAGAAAATCTTTCTGCCCTGGTTTAGTTCTAATCGGCCGAAAAAACTTAGGACTAGTTCACAAAAGTAGTTTTTTTTCCAAAAATACAAACTACCCGAACATTTCACCTGGGCGTCTTAAGTTTCAACGATATCAGGCACGTGAGTCTGCGATGAACGGTTTAGTAGTTATGAGCCATTACATACTTTTACATCATGGGCGTCGGAAGCAAATAAAATGTGGGTGGGTCCTCTCTCAGAATTATTATTAGAAAATATTAGAAAAGTGGAAACGAAGCATCTAACATGTTTAAAAATAAGTGTTTATCGGTTAGGGGTAAACAGACATGCGCTGAATTAGAGAATTACATCTCTTTAGCCCCACTATAAGGCCGATCGGGGCGAGCCTTGGTGAAGTCTCTTTACGGTTTGGTTAGCCCGATCGCTTTTAGGGAAGAATGCTGATCCTTGGAAATTCTAACAATGCTATGTGCTTAAACCCCTAATAATAAAATTACTATACTGGGGTAAAATTTACTTAATTTTCATGAAAATAATGTCACATTGCAAAATATAGTATGGTCTTCCTAAGCAAGATTATATTTTACATGAATGAAATGAAGATGACTTTTTTTTTTTACAACATTCAGGTGTTTTTAAACACTTCTTTAGCTGCTCACCAAATCGATGAAAGTATAGTAATTTCTTACCCAGCCATCCATAATAAAACCTTAATTAAACGGCATCTGAAATCTATTCATCTCATGATCATTGTTTAATTAGATGTAAATTGAAGCCCTGCTTTAACAGCACCCTGGACTGAATGTCAATATATCGACTGTTGCAAGGAGGGAAAAAATTAAGAAAACAGGCAAAGAAAGAGAAAGTAGAAGAAGAAGAGACAACAACGATGATTGAATGGTTTTTTACATAGTAGTTTCAGACCTTCAGAGGTGTGTTTCTAGCTTCAGGAAACTCTCTTTCATCGAGACGGTCCCATCGCTGGAGAAACTGCTGTACAACTGAGTTTTCAGGATTGATTATCTGGAAGCCGCTAATGTTTGCTCCGCCGAGATACACCTTGTCCAGACTGATGTTGGTGAAGCCCTGTGGAAAGAGATGACGGAAAAGAAGAAAAGTTAGAATCCATGACGTGATGGGAGAAGAGACTGTTGTAGAAACTGAAGGTCTTATGTGTATAGAGTAGGGTTGCATAATTCTGGGAATTTTCGAAAGTTGAAAAAGTTCCATGCGAATAAAGTGGGAATAAAAAATGCAGGTTAGCCTATAACTGGGAACTGAAATGTATCTGAAAAAACAACAACAAAAAAAACAAAACAACAACCATCTTGCAGCATAATCTTAGTTAAAACATCCAAATTTAATGCAAATTCAGTTGAGTTTCTACCCTTATGCAGGGATATTAAGGACACACATTTTGAATGGGACTTTTGGGAGGTAGTTCAGAGGGAATATGTTTATTTTATTCAACATTCATGCTTTTTGATGTTCAATGAAAGAATTTATTAAAGTTTTACTCACAAATAAATCAAAGTAAAAATGCAATTAAAAATGTCTGCTTATGACCATACAAAATATCGGTCTCACTTTAGTTTAGGGTCTAATTCTCACTATTAACTATTTAACCTCATTAAACTCCTGCTTACTGCAAATCAATAGTTAGTAAGGTAATTGTTAAATTTGAATTAAGAGATGTAGAATATGCTCATGCAGAAGAAGGCATTGATATCTTCTTTATAAGCACTAATAAACAGCCAATATCCTAGTATTATGCATGATAATAAGCAACTAGTTAATAGTGAGAATTGAACCTAAACTTAAGTGTTACCAAAATGTTTATATTTATGTTTGTATATAACATTTGTATAAATTACCCACATTTCTAATCAAGTCCTTTTAATTCCCATTAAGTTTTATGCCATATACTTCCTTTCAATAAGTATATGGCATACCATAGAACCATATGGTAAAAAGTTGTGGAATTTGGCACACTGATAGAGGTCAGTCCAAACATTCACCACAGCAAATTTGGAGTCTCTAATTCAATCTCTCTAGCGCCACCAACTGTCCAAATTTTCACTTATTTTTATGCTAATATTTTTTGAACCTAGAAAACACTAACAAAATTCATATAAAAAATGTATCTGATTCCTTAGCCCAAGACGATGCAATTTCATCCGATGACGTCATTTACCATCATATTTTTTCCACCATTTTGAATTTTTACCAAAAAACGTTTTAACTTTTTCAAAAGCTTTCACGAATAAAGCACAAATTCGACAAAGAGCACGCTAAAACACATCTATAATTGTTTATTGTTGCAGTTTTTCTGAAGCTCCCAGCTTGCATGTTACATTGTTCCTTTTTGTGTTTGTCCCAGATAATATTTATTATTATTATTATAAGAAAGCCATAAAACAAGAAGTAGTATCCCAGCAAAGGACCACTTTGACCCCCATGTGTGCATCGAGGTCAGCGACTATCAGATCATTTATGACATGACAAGGTAATTTCAAGGGTGTAAAAGGGGCAGAATCCAAAGAAAACTGATATTCATGATTCAAAGTCATTACTTGAACTGATTGAAAATAATGTTTTAAAATAAGGGCTGAGAAAGGTAAATGCGCATGTATCTAAGGTGTTGGAAAATACATAATACATTTTTACTTGGTGATTACACCACATTGTTAGAGACATTGAATCAAACATCAAACCCACAAATGCATGCATACATGCTTTCACTTGCCAATGAATTTCCATTATTTCTCTCTTTAGTTAGTGTATGAAGGTGCTGAAACTCACCAGATTGGCAATAACGTAATGGTATCCCCGACTGTTCTTCCCGAGTGTCACAACCTACAGGAAAGAGAATCAATAACAGTTTACAATCCATGTAAGAAGCGCGCAGGGGCCTTATATCGTCCCTCAGGTGAGCTTCTCTCTCCATTTACACTGTCTTAGATGACAAAGACACTCAACATTGATGGATGTTTCCACATGCAGCGACTGACAGTCTTTGATGTGGCTTCCTAACGTATGCTGGCCGACGGGAATACACATGGACAAAACCCAACATAACTCTGACTTCCTGTGCATCACTGACGACTCTCTGGCCCCGCAACCTTCACCTTAGACCAATTTTCTTAGAGGCGTTTAGTGAAGCGTGCAAACAATGTTCACTTCAAGGACATCATTTCCTATTTATTTTCCTGAGGGACGTGTCCTCATGATTCATTGTGAAACAAGGTAATATCTCACACACTGTAAAACGTCTTTTTTAAAGTTTATTGCAGTATGCAAAATAGTAAAATACTATTTCAGTCTTTCTACTTCACAATTTCACATTAAATTCAATGTGTTGCTATTAAAAACTACTGTCAGGATTTACTACAGATGCAGTGAAGAATTAGCGCTGGAAAGGCGTGGACAGGGTTATTTTTGCTGATCTTATTGCATATGAGATTTTAAATGAAGAGTTGTCCCGTGGAGAGTATTTAAATGAATCATGGAAGGTGATTTACTAAGGTTTGCACAGGTCAATTTACTGGTGTTTGCGGCATTATTCACCGCCCAAAAACCAGATGCTAATATGCGCTGCTCTTGGTAGATTGTGTTGGTCATTATGGAAATGATCCGGCTGCGTCTGTTCTTTAATTTGAGCGTCGTCAGTAGATCACGCGCTGAACTTTACACTCCCATTTGTGCTTTTATGGGATTGCGCTCTTACGCTAATACTATGGTTGTTTAGTAAATCTGGCCCGTTATCCCTTAAAACTCACATTTGATCATCAAAATGACATATTAAACTTTTTTCCTTTGGAAATAATTTGTTCATGCCTTGAATGTAACATTACACACTTGCTTCATTTAGTACATGTGGAACCATGAATATGCAAATTAGTCTCACCTCCACTCACTCACACCAGATCGGTGGGAAACGGGGGCGGCTTCAAAACGCATTTATGAGATATTGTAAGGAGAAAATTATCAGCAATGGTGTTGAATGATGAATTTGCACATGGATTGCTTCTTACAGCATATTAAACTTACCACATAGACATATAAACCGCTACAGTGGATATAGTAAAGAGGAGGATATACAGTAGCAATGCTCACTTTTTGGAAAAAACGGGTGTTTCTCATCCAGCGGTGCATTTCCCGTACAACGTCGTAACTCGCTGCTTAACTACTATAGTACGATGCATAGTTGAAGAAATCAACTAGCTGGTCACGACTGTTTCCCGAAACCGTACTGTCACAAATTTGTTAATGATGTCACATGGTGGAGTAATAAGATCGAATGAATGCTTTAAATATCTTGACAAACTAAAGACGTAAATTACATTTGAGTGTCAGCTTGTTTATTTTGCTCAAGATAAAGATTTATTAAGTCCACATGTCATGTAAACAAGAAACTGTGCTTCTAACCACAGGTCGAGAGCTGTCGTATCAACCACTCAACTTTGTGATGCTGTTTTGCGAGTGTTTGTTGGAACTATGGTCTTGGCAAACACAGACTCATTGAACTGTGCTGATAACACCAGAACTTGGCTAATGATGCTTTTGGATAACACACCCTGCAGTCTTTGTTGAGCTGTGCCCATAGTTGTAAATTAAAAAGATTATCACTTTTTCCCCATGCATGGGAAATACAAGGGAAGTACAACTGCTTGTGCACACTGGTCAATTCTGACAGCAGCACACTGCAAATTCAGATCATGCTATGAAATGGAAATAATATCAGGGAGTTCCTGAGCAGAAAATTATGAAAGTGAGCAATAACTTGAGCAGATGCACTATTCTAGACAGAACCACTTGTTCAGCCAAAAAGGAAACACCTGTCAGCATTTACTAATTATGCTTTTGTTGGTCAAAATATTCTAGCTATCTAAGGCCTTGTTTACATCTGGTACCAAGATGTGTTTTGGTCGATCGGATCACAAGTAGACGAGGGAGACACATTCCTGTTTACACCTGGTGTTTAATCCATCTCTTTTGTCCACTTTTTAGCCACTTCTGTCCTGATTCCTATGGGTCTATGGGTGGGTAAATATATGGGCTTTTTTAGATGTTTCGATCTAATGGATGAAATAAGCTTGTTCAATTTATATATGAATGCGACCAGAAACGACAGAAGACAGCAGCTTTCGTTTTTTGCTCTGTTCACCACGCCAAATGTAGTGTGTGTTAGAAATCAGGACTGGAGAGAGAACATTGTGCTTGTTAAGTTTTTTCTTCAAAACAAACTCGGGTCTTTAGCCGACAAACTTTAAATCTCGTCTGGCTAGCGTTCTTCCCACAATGTTTCCGTATTAGGTCAGTCGGAGGAGTTTAGGGCATTTTTTAGTGGCTGTTTTGAATGCATTAGACCACATGAGTGAGGAAAGTGGATTTTTACAAGGTTTCAGACCCCGTTTACACCTGTATTTAGTGTCATTCACTTGTGATCCAATCGACCAAAATGCATCTTAATACCAGGTGTAAACAGCGCCAGACCTATGTGCATGTCGATGGGTCACAAACACATGAGAACCAATGGCAATTGGCTTTTGTCAAACCAGGCATGACGCATGTTCAAGCCAAACTTGGGTCTCCACCTGACAAAGTTTAAATCCCATCTGGCTAGTGCTCTTCCCATAATGTTTCCTCATTAGGTCAGTCGGCGGAGTGTAGGGTGTCTTTTAGTGGCTGTTCGAACACATTCGACCACATGAGCGTCTACACTACAAAAGCAATGCGTTTAAATACCTCTGGAAGTGGTGAAAAGTGGACAAGCTCAAATTGTTTCAGACCCTGTTTACACCTGTATTTAGCATCATCCACTTGTGATCAAATCAATAATAACAGGTGTAAACAGGTGTAAATATTCTATCTACAGTATAAACAGTCCATTTGTGTTCTGCATAAGATTTGGAAAAACATAATTGTGTGTTGATAATGACATAATTCTCATTTTTGGCATAATTTCTCATTCCCCAAAACCTCAATGACTGTGATATAATGATTCAGCCGTAGCTTTTCTGATGCCTGTTTTCTGTAATGCCCTTGACTCTTGGCTCCACTGAAGGTTTCTGGAGCCAGTAAGGTCATCAGTCCTGTCCCACAAACGAATACTGCCACGGGCACCTCACACCTGAGCGAGAGCTGGCGGAAGAACAGAGATCACGGGGAACATCACAGCCTGCGAGCCAGCGGGACGACTCTACAACCTTGATGTGGAAACAGTCAGGGCCTAATGACACGAATCCATTCAAAGAGTCCAGGCCAAGACCCGATGCAGAGCACTACAGCTAACAGAGCACGTGACAGAGCCATGAACCAGTCCTTTAACTTGAAATAACCAGGGATATTTCTTTAACAGTATCTATGATACCATGCGATATTAAAAGGCACCTATTGTTATTATTGTGTAATGTAAAAGCTCATCTGCAAAGGGAGTGAATCTCTCCAACAGAAAACACCTGCCTTGTTTGTAGTCTTGCCATTATTTCCGTGACTTTCCGTTTCTTTCACATTTGCGTAATGCCTGTCTATGGGCTGCTTTGACCCACCCTCAAAGAACAGTCGGGTCAGTGATTTTGCAATCACTGGAGATGCTATTTTTTTCCACCTGCAAGGGCAAAAATGAGTTTGGACTTCTAATAGCGACACCATATTTGCCAAAGATATCATACTATTTAAAGCTGCTCATATGAAGCCTTGGGAACTGATAAATGATTACGGTAAGGGGCGTTTCATCTCCAAAACATGCTGACCATTCTTGACCAATCATGACTTGGCCAGATGACCAATCAGAGTTTCGAAAAGGTGGGCTGGGTCCGAAAATTAATGTAATCTGGACGTAATACATTCGCCATGTTGTCATTATCATGTGACTGCCATTCACAAATCCTCTCCCATCGCCTCATGGAATAGTAGAGTGCCCATCGTATGCACACTTCAGAATCTCACCGGAAGTAGTAGGTCGTTTTGGGACTTTTTGCAAATGTTCAAATGTTCTGTGATTTATCAATACAGTATCTTAGAAACTGAAAAGATCTAGCGTATATTTCTAAGTAACTAAAACCTACAGCTTCACTATTAGTCACAGTGGATGTGATTTTGACATGCGAATACTTCGCGCAATTGTTAATTCACCGTGGAAAAACGACTGTGGCGAGGTAGTCCTCATGAGAGGACTCGAGACCGGTGTGCCTCGCAGGTGATGCTCATTCTCAATCACACACCGGTCTCACTCGCTCCTCCCACGTCTCTCGCTCCTCTACCTCGCCATAATGACATTTTTCTTTTTAGCTTCAATGTCGATTTTTTTTCAGCGACAGAAATGGCTTCAACCAATCACATACAAGGAAACAAAGGGGCGAAATGTCCAGTAGATGTCACTAGCTATTCAATCAGCATTAACCTTTGCCAAGTATCGCATTTCTCATGAGATTACAGCTCCTGTGGGAGTACATGCAAGTTGCTGTAGACTACAGACCACGATAATATATCTTTTTGAGTTAAAACTTGATGATTATTTGTGTCCGCTACTATAGAAAGTGAAAGTGATTTATGACTGTGGCACTTAAATGTTTACATTAGGGCTGGGCGATATGGCCAAAAAGTGATCTCGATAAAAAATGTTCAACGATAATTATTTAGATAAATATCAAATATTTCTTTCTTTCAAATTTAGAAACCAGATTGTTAATTGTGGTTTTAAGTGAAGTTCACAACATAATTTCGGGAGGAGTGAACCCATCTAATCTTTCAATCAACTGTGCATATAAACAGCGTCCTATCTCCTTCAGGCATCAGTCGGTTTGCATCCCTCCACCTCCCCAACTCCATCTACTTACATTCATGTTTAGCTTGCTCTTCTTCCTAGCACTAGTAGTCGCTGGGGGGTAAATCTAAGCTTGAGTAGAAGCGGTTTCCTGAGCAGCGCGGACAGCAAGCCAAATACGCTTAAACCTTATCAGCTAAAACTACTCTTAATTGTCAGAACTTGACAAACACTTCACGTTTTTTGAATTCCTCACACTTTTCCAGTTCTATAGCTAAATAAAAATACTGTAATATCCCATTACTTAAAACATTGAATGTGTCTACATTAATAATATAATACAGTTATATATGAATATCCCACATTTATGCCACAGATAGTGCAGTGGTGTCAATCCATGGTAAATTATGGAGATTTGGATTGAAAATCCTTCTGACTGTATCATTGCGCACTGTGTTTAGTGTTTGTCAGCGCTGTTTTATCTGGCTGTAAAGTAGTCACAGAAATCCCAGAAACACTTGTGTTTTTCACTGAATTCACACGCTTCCCACTGGATCTCACAGCACTGTTTAGTGTCGCGTGACCGAGACCGATCAGAGTAAACGGATCTGCTCCGCTAACGTTTGGACTTTGACCGGAGTGGATAAAATTCGTGCTACCTTTTATCAACAATTCGACAGTCAAACAGTCATCTTTTGATGATAACAGAAGGTTAGTTTCACTTTTAATGTAACATTCGTCCTATTTTTCTTTCCTTCTCGTGCCGTTTTCTTTACCAGTGCACTTTGACATGCAAGCTAAAAGCTGCACGCGGTCTGGCTGTCGTCGCGTTTATTAATCCATATCGAGTAAAACTGTCCGGAGCTTATCATCGTTATCAACATAAATTTTATCGCGATTCGATGTGATATCGTTTATCAGCCCAACTGGAAACAGCTGCTCCGGATCGACTGGTTCCCTGAAGTGTGTGGTTTGTCTCGTCAGATGCGGTGCTAGCATCTCTGGAGGAGCTCTGCAAATTGTCCCATGGACATTGGAAAGAACCGGCCATGATAAAGTTTTAGCTCCTGTACAAGATTAGCATACTCCTCTTCAGACTCTCTGTTCGTTAAGACTGGGTGCACCCAAAACCTTCTTTTCAGTCTTTTAAGAAAAATGAAAAGATCTTCACTGGATGAGGAAGTGTCCATGTTTTTCGGCTGTCGCCGTGAATGTTTTGGAATTTTGGAGCTCGGATTTATGCGTCACAGATGTGAATGGTTTTGACGTAAACTATTCACACACAAAATATAAGTTTGTCTGCTTTTCCGTTACGTGTCCGGTGTGAAAGGGCTTTCACGAATGCATTCATATAAATGTAATCTTTACTGTGCTACTTTATCTGTATCTGATTTAGAATGAGAAGTATGCAATATAGAGGAGTATGTGATTTCTGATAGAGCCATGGGCTTTAGGAACTAAAACTGATACACTCTCGTTGTCTCGTTGGCGTTTTGTAATGGTGCAAGTAGTGTGTTCACACTAAAAATTCCAGCAAGAAATAGTGCACTTAAAATACATGCACTTAATTAACGTTAAAGGGTTACTTCAGCGATTAGCATTAAGCTTTGTATCAGTAGAAACACAGGAGTATATTCGAATTATCGTACTTTCCCCCCTCATATGACCCCGAGATGAGAGAATTATGTATTTTATTTCTGGAAAAAATCCTCCGATGACGCAAATATCGTCATTTTGCATCATCGGAGGAGTTTTTGTCCAGAGGCTGAAGACTACAGCCAGCAGGAGGCGCTATTCCCACATGTTTTCAACATCACACTCACAGCACTCGGCTCGGGAGCTGCGGAGATTCATGTGAACGGAGCGGTGGAGAGCAAAGTGAGTGTTTCAACTGTTCAAATGAACTTCCTATGAAAGTTAAGCTTCTAAAGACATGAACTGAACACGCGTCAGACTGATCACGTGCTGTGAATGCGGCCGCAGCCGCGAATACCGGGATTACCTCAGCTCATGTGATGAATGTTATCCGATCCTGCTGCGTTTGTGCCGTGACACTCAATCGGCTCACTCATAATATATTGAACAGACACGTTCAGTTTTTAATTGTAGTGTAACTGATTTTATGAAAATGAACACGGTGGGCAAGTTATCCTGTAATCCAGTAGCCGTGACTAGCGTAGGGCTGCGAAGTGCATTCTGGGAATTGTTGTCTTTCATCCCCATGAGACAAAAATACATTTTCTGTGTTTTCTCAGTCTAGAAGGCACCAAATTCAAACATACATTTACATTTCTACTACATTAATGACCCAGTTTATATACAGATTCATCTTCCCAGCGCTGAAGTACCCCTTTAAGAGTGAATGTTAGACATGAGCTCAACTGACACAGATTTCCCCACATAGCCAAAAGGAGAGGGGCATCAAACTCCAACGCTGGATGACAAATAAAATTATAAGAGTGCATTTATACAGTACATCATATGTTTCAGGGAGTGAGAAGAGCTGCTGTAGCAATGCACAGTAGGAGAAAATTTTAATTATGAACTTGTAAATCAGCATAACATGAGCACTTTAAGTGATACTATTCAACAACTATAATATTTCACAGTAGAAGATTACTGAAATCCCAGTGTGTAGCATAGACGGCTGAAGGTGGGCTGATTTCTGAGAGGCATTATGGGGCTGGATTACAGTTGTGCGCAGAGTTAATATGAAGTAAATACCCGAAGATTCCTGTAATATTCCTCCCCCGACTGACACATCGATCCCACGTCTAGCACTGTCACCTTTGTGTTTGGCCAACCAGAAAGAGATTTGGTGTCCTTGAGGGAAGTTTTCACCCCCTGTTGTGATGGGCAAAGACAGACCGGAGTGACCCGGCGCTCGCCCACAGGCAGAACCTATTACTCACACGGGTCTGACAGAGAGAGCCCAGCGCATGGGCAGAAATGAAAGCAATCGCAAAGCATTCAGTCCGGAGGTTCAATAAAACCAGACACCAGACTGCTGGGTCATTACAGCTCAGGCGTGACCTTTAGCTAAAACACGCAGAGCTGGAATTAGGACTCATGCGCAATAACTGCATAAACAGTTTGACTGTTTTAGGAAAATGATGTTAAATGGCATAGCAGGAATTATATAATTGCTCTTCCCTGCAGTGAACGCTTAGGGTTTCATTTCTTGGGGGTTGATGAAGAAAATAATATTATTATGTTAGATAGTACCATGGAAGAAAACGAAAATAACTAGATTTGCGTTTCCTAGAGGAAATATCAGTGCTTGCAGAAGAGCAGTGTGAACATTTTAGGTAAAATAATCAAAATATAGCAATAGACAGAGAAATGGAGAGAAAGTAATGATGTTAAAATGCAAAATTAACGGCTAAATATATGTGAGAAAGAAAAAAAAAATTCATTATAAGTCAATATGTAAATCAGTTTAAAAAGAAGACCAACCGGAATCTGGTAAACAAATATTGCTGACATCATCAGTGTTGATTAGAATTAGAATGTTAAACATTCTGTACATTATGTAATTTAGGGAGATATTCCCACTTTTACAGGAGTTATTATTATTTTTTTTTATTTAATGAATTAATTAATTTATTTTTAACTTTATTATTTCAAAATTGTATATATTTGTTTATTTATTATATTATTTAATTTACTTTGCAGTAATTTAGCACAATTACCATAACCATTTATTTTATTTATTATTTATTTATTTTTCTTTTTGTAATTTAGAGAGATATTCCCACTTTATTAATTTTTTCAGTTTTATTTTATTTGAATTGTATTATTTTTAAAATTAAATTAAAATGAAATTGTTTATATATTTATTTTACATTTTATTATTTAATTTTATTTATTTTATTTTATTTTCAGTAATTAAGCACAATTACCTTTTATTTATTTTTTTATTTTTAATTTAATTTAATTTATTTACATCATGTTCACAGTAAGTTTCAAATAAGTAGCACGAGTTGACAGATTGTGCCAGTGCAAACCCTTTTTTGGCGTTAAATATATACGTGTGTGTGTGTGTGTGTGTGTGTGTGTGTGTGTGTGTGTGTGTGTGTGTGTGTGTGTGTGTGTGTGGACTGGTAATCCCTACGGTATGGGGACAAAATGTCCCCACAAAGATGGCAATATCCAAAATCCTTGTCCTTGTGGGGACATTTTTGGTCCCCATGAGAAAACATCTTATAAATCACACTAAGTGATGTTTTTGAAAATGTAAAAATGCAGAATGTCTCCTGTGATGGGTAGGTTTAGGGGCAGGGGCAGTGTGTGTGTGTGTGTGTGTGATGGGTAGGTTTAGGGGCAGGTGTGTGTGTGTGTGATGGGTAGGTTTAGGGGCAGGGGCAGTGTGTGTGTGTGTGTGTGTGTGTGTGTGTGTGTGTGTGTGTGTGTGTGTGTGTGTGTGTTTAATGTCACAACAATTGACTGAAAAATTGAAAAAGTCATTTTTACAGCTGTTTTTTGTGGACTGGGAAAGAGTTTTGAGTTTTGTAAGTAACAGCATGCTTTCACAAGCTCCTTTATCTCAGATGATTCCTCATAATATTTAATGCTATTTTTTTATATATACTGTAAAAAGTATAACGTTTATGAAAAAAAATGACACACCTAAGGCTACAAAACAAAGATTGGATGCAGTCTGTATGTTATGCGTTTTGCAAAATTAATTACAGAACATTATGGAGAATAATAAAAAAGTATGAGGTTGTTGAATTTAGGCTTCACAAGCACTGTAACTAAAACTAATAATGAACAGCAGGAGGCGGGTGTGAATGCGGGGCTTGTCTGATCTAACTCACAGCACGGGTTCAGCTCGGGTAACAAAAGCTGCAGCATCATCAATTCCTCCTCCAACACTTCATGACCAATCAATAAGCGTTCTTCAAAACTCATTGAGGGTTGAGGCTGGGGGAGGACAAATGGCCCCAAACGCTTTCCAAAAGCTCTCTAGAACACTCAGTTATCTTCATTTTTCCTCCCTCCGGCTAGCTTTTATGTGGGCAGGCCAGAAGCCGGAGTGATCCCGAGGGGATACATTCTAATTAACTGGCAGGAGCATCTGTACCTCTCCTGTCCTCTCCGCTGCTTTGAATTTAAACCTCTGTGAGCTGAGCAGGTCTGGCTCTTTTCCAAAAGACAAACCAAATACACTAACCGATTTTAATCCAGGTCTCATTCCTCTCAGACATTAGAACACTTTTAATATTGGTTTCCGCTCAAATCACTATTGTTGCATCGGGATGATACAATGCAGAACATATTCCTAAGTGTAACCCCCTCCGAAACTGTAATGACCCTTCATCATTAATATGTCATTTCCATGCAGGACAAATGAGTTGTTAAACATTAACACTTCAGCTTCTACCATTAACTAATATGGAAACACGGTTAACTAATCAGTAAGGAATCGCAAATTTACGACTGAGATAGTTCCTTATTAGGTAATCAATATTTATTGAATGAGATTAGCCACTAATAACTATGACAAATTATAAATAATTGCCCATTATTTGACTAGACGTGAGTAATTGTCCTTTTAAACTCTAAACATGGTCATAACATGCCTTAATTTCTCAAGTGTTACCTAGTCACTCTTCAAGCACTACTAGTGATCTGGACCATTATTGCATGGATGGATGGATGGATGGATGGATGGATGGATGGATGGATGGATGGATGGATGGATGGATGGATGGATGAATGGAAGGATGGATGGATGGATGGATGGATGGATGGATGGATGGATGGATGGATGGATGGATGGATGGATGGATGGATGGATGGATGAATGGAATGGATGGATGGATGGATGGATGGATGGATGGATGGATGGATGGATGGATGGATGGATGGATGGATGGATGGATGGATGGATTGATGGGTGGATGGATGAATGGAATGGATGGATGGATGGATGGAATGAATGAATGGATGGATGGATGGATGGATGGATGGATGGATGAATGAATGGATGGATGGATGGATGGATGGATGGATGGATGGATGGATGGATGGATGGATGGATGGATGGATGGATGGATGAATGGAAGGATGGATGGAATAGACTGAGAAATGGAGCGTAATATGATATCAATATACAAAATGAATGGCTAAATGTATGTAAGAAAGAAAAAAATTGAAATAATTGATTACTCAATATGTAAATCAGTTTAAAAAGAAGACCAACATTAATCTCGTATAATATTGCAATGACATCATCAGTGTTTATTAGAATTAGAATGTTAAACATTCTGTACATTATGTATGTATGGGGAGATTCTCAATTTATAGGAGTTATTTTTAATTGTTTTTAATTTAACTTTTTTATATTTATTTAATTTACTTCGTTCATTTTTATGTATTTATGTATTTTTTATTATTTATGTTATTTTATTATTTAATTTTTATTTACGTAATTTAGCCAACCCAGGCTCATTGGAAATACGTGACTCTGCCTACATTTTTGCAAACCCCCGAAATATGTTCCTCCAGGTACGTTTCCCTGCACAATTCTTGAAAAACGTGGTGTAAGCACAAATTTTTATTCCTATTGAAATAAATTAAATTCTTTGCATTTGTAAAAGTAGACATGATTTTATGAATATTTAAAGGCTACTTTTATATTTTGGAGCAACTAACCCCACTACTACCCTAAACCTACCCACTTCTCAACAATATAAAACACATAACAGACAAATAAAAGTACAGATACAGGTATTTATTGCAAAAACTGACCAAAACAGTGTAAAAGTATTAACTCATGTTGCGTTCCAAGTCTTCTGAAGTCATACGATATCTTCATGTGAAGAACAGAGTTGATCTTAATGTTTTAATCGCTGAAATGATGATCCAATCCGCCACTCCGTGTGAAACGCTCCACTCGTTCATATTTCACTCAAATAATACTCTTAACTCTTGAGCGTGACGCGGTCGGTCACAAGACACACAAGAGCCAATGGCATTTTACAATCAAAGCTGACGTAATGACGCAATTGGTCACGAGACATACGACAGCCAATGCTGTCAAAGCTGACGTAATTTTCAAATATGATCTTCAGCGGGTGAACTCAACACTGATCGCTTTTGGGGATTTTCTTCACAAAAATCTATCGTTTGGCCTCGAAACACTTGGAATATTTGTACTTTTTAAATAAATTGTGCCTTCAGTCGTATCTGCCGTTATATCCTGTGTTTTTATAATACACAAATGGTTAGGTTTAGGAAGGGGTTGAGAAAAACTGATACCACTTAGCGCCTCTAGTGGACATTTCACCCGAAAAGTGCAGGGAAACGTACCTGGAGGTACATATTTCGGGGTTTCGTGGATGGATGGTGGATGGATAGATAGATAGATAGATGATAGATAGATAGATGATAGATAGATAGATAGATAGATAGATAGATAGATAGATAGATAGATAGATAGATAGATAGATAGATAGATAGATAGATAGATAGATGGATGGATGGATGGATGGATGGATGGATGGATGGATGGATGGATGGATGGATGGATGGATGGATGGATGGATGGATGGGTGGATAGATGGATGGATGGGTGAATGGGTGGGTGGATGGATGGATGGACGGGTGGGTGGTTTGGTTGGTGGATGGTGGATGGGTGGATTGGTGGATGGGTGGATGGGTGAATGGATTGGTGGATGGGTGGATGGGTGAATGGATTGGTTGATGGGTGGATGGGGATTGGTGGATTGGTGGATGGGTGGATGGGTGGATTGGTGGATTGGTGGATGGGTGGATGGGGATTGGTGGATTGGTGGATGGGTGGATTGGTGGATTGGTTGATGGGTGGATGGGGATTGGTGGATTGGTGGATGGGTGGATGGGTGAATGGGTGGGTGGATGGATGGATGGGGATGGGTGGTTTGGTTGGTGGATGGTGGATGGGTGGATTGGTGGATGGGTGGATGGGTGAATGGATTGGTGGATGGGTGGATGGGTGAATGGATTGGTTGATGGGTGGATGGATGGGGATTGGTGGATGGTGGATGGGTGGATGGGTGGATTGGTGGATTGGTGGATTGGTGGATTGGATGGATTGGTGGATGGGTGGATGGGTGGATTGGTGGATTGGTGGATGGGTGGATGGGGATTGGTGGATTGGTGGATGGGTGGATGGGTGGATTGGTGGATGGGTGGATTGGTGGATTGGTGGATTGGTGGATGGGTGAATGGATTGGTGGATGGGTGGATGGGTGGATTGGTGGATTGGTTGATGGGTGGATGGTGGATTGGTGGATGGGTGGATGGGTGGATGGGTGGATTGGTGGATGGGTGGATTGGTGGATGGGTGGATGGGTGGATTGGTGGATGGGTGGATTGGTGGATGGGTGGATGGGTGGATTGGTGGATGGGTGGATTGGTGGATGGGGATTGGTGGATTGGTGGATGGGGATTGGTGGATTGGTGGATGGGTGGATTGGTTGATGGGTGGATGGGTGGATTGGTGGATTGGTGGATGGGTGGATGGGTGGATTGGTGGATGGGTGGATTGGTGGATGGGTGGATGGGGATTGGTGGATTGGTGGATGGGTGGATGGGTGGATTGGTGGATGGGTGGTTAAATGGATGGATGGGTGGTTGAATGGAGGGTCGATGGGTGGATGGGTGGATGGGTGGATGGATAAATGGATGGATATTTGTTTTTTGTATGAGCTCTGCAAAAAAGATTCAGGTTTAATATAAGTCCTGAAATATGTGATGTGAGCAAAGAAGAAGAAATTGGCCTGAAGAGAGGGGCAAAACTCTGGGTTATTAATTCCTATTGTTTCTCTGTGGAAATCCCTCGGACGTCATAATTATTGATTATTTAAGCATAGGAAATATAATAAGAAGAATATACACTGTAAACTCAAATAAGATGGCAAAACTTAAAATAATTGAGGTAATCAGTTACATAATTTTTTTTTTTATTGTGTAATCATACATTTTAATTGCTCTCAACATAAAATATTTGAGTAAGTTAATTCATTCGTTCATAAAACTCAAAACAATGAAACAATTCAAATGACTTAAAACATGTCAGTTTTGTGAACTCTAAATACTAAAAGTTATTTTGATTGAACTAGTTTGTTTAATTTAAGTTTATCCTACTGTCACGGTAGGTTTTGTGTCATGTTCATGTTTCATGTCTTTTATTTTAAAGTTTATTCACAGTCATGGTTCCTGTTTGTCGTGATTCCCTTGTCCTCATGTGATCATATCATGTGCTTCCCTAGTCCCATTAGTCATGTGATTCTCTGCTCTGTTTGTCATTGGTTCAATGTTCAATTTCTCACAGCTGTTCCTTGTTCAGTGATTAGTCCTTGTGTATAAATAGCCCTCATTATCTTTTGTCTAGCTTTTTCTGTGTAACCCATTGTTGGTGAATCTCTTGTTCATGGGTTTTTAGGATAAAATGTATGTTTCATGTTTATTTTGTATTTAGTTTTAAATTTTTGTGGTAACAAAGAAACTGCACATGGGTTCTTAAAGCTCGCCTTCAGTGATATGAAACATGAACGTGACACAAAACCAAAACCAACCGTGACAGCTATACTCAAACCGGTTTTTGAGTATTTTGTGTGTTAGGGTTTACAGTGTGGCCATCTTCAAAGGATCAAGTGGACCGACACTAATGGCTAGCTTTTCATCTTAGACATATGCTTTAAAATACCTTTGGAAGAGCTGTGACCCATTAAACCGATCAACCTCGTAACTTTTTTCTTTCTCAAGTTTCATTTTTAAAAATCCCTCCGTCTCAATGTTTTCCTGTTAAAGGTTGTAGACTGAGATCCAAAGCTAAAATAATCAATCCTGCTCTGGGGCTCTGTGATCATTTCCCCTCCTCCCTTTGACCTGAGAGATGACCCAGCTGATGGTGTCCGCTTCCTGCTGAATCCAGCAACATCACTAGGGTCACTAGGATGACCATCTGTCCTGTTTTACGTTGTACATTCTCGTTTTCGGGCTAACGGTGCAGCCTTAATTCGGATGCTAATCTGCCCTCTTTTTAAGATTGACTACGTTTACATGTCTCAATCACAGTACGATGTTTAAACGACACGAGCAGAACTCTTCACTCTAGTTTACATGCAGTTTTTATTATTCTGATTATTCGCTAATAAGTTATACCACACTCAGATAGGCATACATTTTGCATGTTACCGGCTGTTTTAATCTACTCACATCAAATTTAAAATATTTTTTTTATGGACGTACTGGATATTAATCGGCCCCACGATCGCAATAGCGGGTTTTCCTGCTCCCGACGTGTTCTTCTCGTCGTGTGGATGAAGATGAGGAGCAGAGACTGCGCAGCGAGTTGTGTTGAGAGTTTAGAGATTTGGAGAAGAGAAAACTTCACAATAATGTCACAGAGTTCATTCATGATGTTTTGTGAACAATATACGGCATCCATGTACGTCCGTGCACATGCGCACTTTGTGCTATTTTATACTTTATCCAAATTACAAAATAATGTATGTTTGAGTTAAAATGATATGTCATTATAACATAGTTGAAACATTTATCATAAAATGATTTTGTAGGAATTGTAATCAGGCGCTAAAGAGAGTACCTATTAAAGGCAATTTGAACCAATGGAATAGTTTGGAAGGAGACCCGATTTCAGGGGGGATCCAATTAGTCACGGTTTCACAGACTGGGCTTAGATTAAGCCAGGATTAGGCCTTAGTTCAATTAGGACATTTAAGTATCTTTTATAATGTGCCTTAGAGAGAAAAAAAGACATTATTGATGTGCATTTTGAGACAAAACAATGACACTGACATATTGTAAGATATGCTTTCAGTTAAAGCAGCTCAAATGTGCATTTTAGTCTGGGAATATTTTAAGCCTTGTATGTGAAACTGGGGGTAAGTTTAATATTTAAAGTATAATTTAATTTCCTCCCATATTTCATATTTCTAAATTCAATATATTTCATACATTATTAAACATTATTTATAGAATTCCGAGCTGCATCAAACAGTCTGTGTAAATACATCTGAAAATATCTTGGAAGTATATGATGAGAAATTTGAGAGCTCATATTAACATCGCTGACTTTTGATTGCAGACTTTGATATCACAGTTTGAGGCCTTGTTGAGCTCTCGTCTGAAACTCATGAGATTAGTTCTTTTCTTGGTAGGAAAGTCTCCATTGCTTTCCATCTAATAGCATTACTGTGTAGGAAAACAATAGAGGTATTAAATAGGTTTCATGTGTGGTTTTTCTTTACTTTCACGGCACCTGCGGCGGCACAGAGTCATTCCTCTCTTTCTAAAGGAATGACTCTGCATTCTGACTTATTCACACTGTTAAAGAGTTGCTTCTCATGCTAAACATGGCCAAAACAACAACAACAACAACGAGTTGGACGTATGATGGAGTATTTCTGTGCCATATACACTCCTTCAGGATTCAAACTAGTTTCGGAACTTTTTTTTTTTAGTATGGCCCTTTATGATGTCATAAAGGGTGGAATTGCATATATGTGCTCTTGTCCTGGATGAACACACACACACACACACACACACACACACACACACACACACACACGCACGCACACACACCAGAGCTGGCATTATGTTTTTAGATCATAAAATTAACAATTTCACTTAAGAAGTGCGTTTCTGGTTGTGAGGACAGATAAACTTGTTCAGCTTCTCAAATAAGCCATCTGTTTAAGGGAACAGAGGATGCAGTTTGTGTTTCCGGAGTTTTGCAAGTGAGTGTGTTTGTTCCCGACCATGAGTGGAAACCCCAGGCGGCGAGTGAAACTGCATCAAATGTGTGTTGTTTTGTTGGCAAACGGCACGTAAGTGCATATAATGTGAATAACACCAACGTATAGTGAATCGAGAGTTATCCAGGGATAATGCCATGATGTGTGTGTGTGTGTGTGTGTGTGACTCTTTAGCTCCGCCCACTGCACGCCTCCACGAGCTCGGCTGTTTTCTTAAAGACTCGGTTCAGCGTATCTGTCTTTTATAAATCTGATCAAACTAAAGATTCTTGGGAGATATGAAGGATGCAACTACTCTATAGATACTCAAGATTAACATGAGATTGGAAGAAACTGTGTCTTGTGTACCCTTTAATGTCTATTCTGCACAGCTGTTTGTTTCAGTCTTGTCTAAGTTCAACGTATATGATGTTACATTTGTTTCCTTCAATATTCATATCCCTGAGGTTAAAGACTGAATAGAGGAACATGGCTGACTCTTAGTTCAGCAGCTGCAACTTGAGCACATTCAACTATCAAAAGTAGAAACACGAAGAGTGTGTGGATTACTGTTAGTGTATTTTTAATTAAGATTTCGGATTACCCTCTTTACTCTGTTTGACTATTGCCTGTTCCTGAATCCCGTTTCGTTCCGTCTCACTCTGTTTGCCTCCTGCAGTACAACTCTAACCCCCTAATCCCATTAGATTGTCACACACACACACACACACACACACACACACACAGAGCTTTTAAGAGATTTTAAGGCCTCAGTCTTTCGGATTTACCTCAGATGACTTGAGCTTTGTTTTATTTTCTTGCTTTTACGGCCTGCTTCTGTTGCAGGTCTAATGGGGTAGTTCACCCAAAAACGACCTCTGTCATGACACGAGGGCAAGAAAATAAGAACAATTTTGGATCCCTTTTAGTCTGTTATTAGCCATGACCTTCATTCAACATTCAACCCTAAAACATTTAGTAAAACAAGGTAGGCACAAAATATGTTTTGAATGAGTTATGGAAAATGATGATTATTTTTTATTTCAATTTGTGTGTCGCGTCTTGCGTGCGTGCGTGCGTGCGTGCTTAAATGCGTATTATTGTGCTGGGTAAGTGTGTGCGTGTGTGTGTGTGTCGCTGTGTGTGTGTGTGTGTTGTTATGATAGATTATTTATTTTGTTCTACCAACTTTTCATTCAAAACTGAATAAATGATTATGCCTTCACTATAAAGCAAACTGAAAGTGAGGAGACCTATGTGTTCTTTAGGAATAAGTGACAGACTATTATATTTACTGGACCGATTAATCGACTCTTTGACCATTTCGAGATTATTGCTGATAAGGGTTCTGTCACTTCCGTCTGGTTTATTCTTGGTTTGTTGACCAAGAATAAACCAGTAGGTAGAGCTCTAATAGTGCAGAGATGGGCACTCGAGTTAGTGACTCACACTCGAGTCACATTTTATGAGACTTCAGACTTGACTCGGGACTCGACCTGACTCGACTTTGGACTTGACTTGACTTGACAAAAAAAAAAAAAAAATATATATATATTTATTTGAATGTTATAATATCTGCTGCACATGTACGTGACACGGTAGATCCAACCCTTATAGAATTAGATTACGGATGTCCGTGTATTGCACGCGTCATAAGAGTCCCATGAAACATGACGGGATCCATCGTGCATATGTTCTCACATTTGTATGTATTACCATGTCAGATCGGCTAGATGCAAAGAATGTGTGGAAAACAATTAAAAGACACCGGAACGTCATTTTATTAGACATCGCATCCACAAAGGTCAGTGACATTAACACAGTTTACGGTGTAATGTTAGCTGTTTACTCTTTTGGATTGCCAGCCTGTTAAAACATGAAAACTAACCTTCAAAGCTAGCACTACGTTTTACTTTTATCAATCTTTTCGCTGCTTTTCTCTCTCTTAACGTGCGTCTTTACGAGAGAGAGCTAGAAATTCATTTATTTCTTAAAGCGCATATTTAAATGTATCTCAATCAGCATGCATACAGTTTTCTATCTTGTGTCCATTGAGCAACTGTATTGAAAATGACTACTCGTCTTGACAATGTTTTGTATTAGACATTATAGTGGATAATAATGAAACAGGCTGGATGTGTGCCTTATATCTTAGGATCTTTATTACAAACAAAACAGATGGTAGAAAGGTCATATATTTTGTCTGAAAAAAAAAAAGGATTTTGAATATGAATTTTTTATTTGTATTTTTTTATTTTTTGACGTAAAATGACTTGAGACTCAACTCAGACTCATGAAAAAAGACTCCAAACTCGACTCAGACTCCAGTGATAAAGACTGGACTGTTATTCGCAGGATTACTTGTTTTTCGGGTACTTGCATCAATAAAAACATTTGCGCGACGAGGAGTGTCTTCACCCACATCAACAACAACAAAAAATTTTCCAGCCATTTTGTCCATCATCAACCATGTTGGAGATAACTACTACTGCTGCTCTGTACCGAACACTGACGTGTCTGGGTTCACAGCACCATCCAGATGCACACACAACTGAATTTCACCATCTTCTCCAGGAACTGTGCCTGGGTGCCTAGTTTGATAATGTGTCAAAAAGCTCTTCGCTGATTGGCTTGCACGACAACGCGTCAAGCGAATTTTCCACTCAAGTTGAAATTTTTCAATTTGCGCGGAAGATGCGTTTGAGGCGTTCGCGCCACCCAATTCGTGTCGCCTGGTGCGAATTTGCGTCTATTTGCGTGTCTACTCACGCATATGATTACATTTTTGGTGTGCACACACCATAACACTCCTACTGTCTTGTCTCTGTGTGAGAGTGCCATTTCGAGTTTGCTCGGGCTATGTGCTCTTCCGTCTGCTTAAATTGTTTTGTGTGTGGAGTGTGGAATTTAGATCCTGGCATTTAGGCCCAGTTCCGGTTCAGTGTCAGAGTTTTGTGTGTGTTCTTCATTCATTGTGAGTGCACGGGACTAGCATTCGCTCGTTCTCTCTGTGCTGTGTGAGCGTCCGGTGTCGAGTTCGCTCAGGGCATAAGATCTTCTGTCCGTGTGCTCTTGTGTTCTTGTGCACATGGTGGGGGGTTGTTTCCATTGCCATGTGTTCCTTGTTCCTGTTTTGAGCAAATGGCTTGCGACTGTGTTGTGTGCCATGTGCTTTTGTCCTGTAATGTTTTTTGTGAGCACTTAGGGTGCTTCTCATTTCTTTTAAGTGCATCCCAGTTTCCTTCCATCCCTTCTTTTGCTTGTGTCTATTGTGTCTAGCCCTATTCGGACAGGATTAGTTTAACATGGAGAGGTGTGGTAAAGTAACTAATACCTGAGATTATCAGAGATTTTAGTCCCATCTGAATGTGCCAGCTCAGTAATCATTATGGACAATGTCAGTAAAGATCACAGCAACTTTTATCTTCTGTAAAATGGCCTGGAAAAATTACCTCAGGTAATACTTATCTCGTGCGAATAGACCCACTGATATGAATGATATATGTTCATACATATTCTGTAATTTTCAGTTTAAAAGTTTTTTTCCGCGGTTTTTCAAGTAAGGAGGCGCTTGAAAAACCATTCAGTTGCGCTTTAAGCGGTGGGACCAGTCTGTGGCAAACCTCAAGGGTTTTCTGTTCCCCATTCAGATCAAAAAGAAGGTCGAAAGCACTTGTCACAAAGGCACAAAGCTTCTTTTAGCTTTAGTGCCTATTACCAAAAGATTCCAATCAGTTAATCCAATCAATAATTTAATGAATAAATTGTTTCGACCAGACCTGTTAAATATTATACACTCACCTAAAGGATTATTAGGAACACCATACTAATACCGTGTTTGACCCTCTTTCGCCTTCAGAACTGCCTTAATTCTACGTGGCATTGATTCAACAAGGTGCTGAAAGCATTCTTTAGAAATGTTGGCCCATATTGATTGGATAGCATCTTGCAGTTGATGGAGATTTGTGGGATGCACATCCAGGGCACGAAGCTCCCGTTCCACCACATCCCAGAGATGCTCTATTGGGTTGAGATCTGGTGACTGTGGGGGTCATTTTAGTACAGTGAAATCATTGTCATGTTCAAGAAACCAATTTGAAATGATTCGAGCTTTGTGACTGCATTATCCTGCTGGAAGTAGCCATCAGAGGATGGGTACATGGTGGTCATAAAAGGATGGACATGGTCAGAAGCAATGCTCAGGTAGGCCGTGGCATTTAAAGCGATGCCCAATTGGCACTAAGGGGCCTAAAGTGTGCCAAGAAAACACCCCCACACCATTACACCACCTCCAGCCTGCACAGTGGTAACAAGGCATGATGGATCCATGTTCTCATTCTGTTTACGCCAAATTCTGACTCTACCATCTGAATGTCTCAACAGAAATCGAGACTCATCAGACCAGGCAACATTTTTCCAGTCTTCAACTGTCCAATTTTAGTGAGCTTGTGCAAATTGTAGCATCTTTTCCTATTTGTAGTGGAGATGAGTGGTACCCGGTGGGGTCTTCTGCTGTTGTAGCCCATCCGCCTCAAGGTTGTGTGTGTTGTGTGTTGTGCTTTGCTGCATACCTCGGTTGTAAGCAGTGGTTATTTCAGTCAAAGTTGCTCTTCTATCAGCTTGAATCAGTCGGCCCATTCTCCTCTGACCTCTAGCATCAACAAGGCATTTTCCCCACAGGACTGCCGCATACTGGATGTTTTTCCCTTTTCACACCATTCTTTGTAAACCCTAGAAACGGTTGTGTGTGAAAATCCCAGTAACTGAGCAGATTGTGAAATACTCAGACCGGCCCGTCTGGCACCAACAACCATGCCACACTCAAACTTTCCCATTCTGACATAAAGTTTGGAGTTAAGGATATTGTCTTGTTCAGGACCACACCCCTAAATGCATTGAAGCAACTGCCATGTGATTGGTTGATTAGATAATTGCATTAATGAGAAATTGAACAGGTGTTCCTTATAATCCTTTAGGTGAGTATGTGTGTTTGCGTATAATACACATTTATATGCACATGACGACAGGGAGGTGACGGCGTTGCAAAATCGAGTTACCCTTCCCACTTCTGCTAGATTTACTGAGATTTCTTATCCCGTGCAAATTTGCCAATAATATTACAGACGTCCTGTGGTAAAATTGTATTACTACATCTACCCTTGTAAAAACTAATCCCGCCCAAATCGCGCTTTAGCTTCACCCTCTTATAATATGAGGGATGGATACACCTGTGTATCCTCGCTCATGATTCCTCAGGAAGCTTCCTTGCTCCTCGTGGTGTGATTAGAGAATTGAGATGTCCTTCAAGATGGTTGAGTTCGATCGGTTTCGGGGTCACGGGCTGGAGGACGTAGGAGCGGGAAATGAGGAAGCATCAATTTGAGTATTGAGAAGCACCCTTAGGCCGTGAGTCCACCAAAGCGTTTTTCCCACGGCTAGCCCATTTTTCCAATTGCTTTTTAATGGGAGTGGATGAGGGGCGGGGAAAATCCCACACCGACCAACTGTCACATTCTGCGTCAACGTCAACAAGCATAATAGCGAAACTAAATCATTTAAAACAAGAGCCAGAAGAAATACTTTGTATCAACATTTTTATATAGAAACAAACTATCTGTGAAAGTTATTGTGTTCACTGGGCATGTGCTGTTGTTTTTGTCATGTTTGGTGTGAGCACATGTCTTGTCATGTTTGTTTCTATGTGTCATGTCTAAACCCCGCCCTTCTTGTTTTCTGATTGTTGGTTCATTTGCCCTACCTGTCCTCCCTTGTTAACTGGTTTGCCTGCTCTACTTTTTAATCTCCCTGTGTTCTCTGTCCTGTGCCAGTTTGTCATCAATTGTTCCCCCTGTAAATGGTGTTCTCCTCTTGTGTCCTGACCTGTCTCGGCCCATCCAGTCCTGCTGTGCCTTGCCAGTCTGTTTTCCCCTACAGGGTCGTTTTTTTCCCCTTCTTTCTTCTTTTTGAATTAATAAAGGCCCGCATTGCTCTGCGTCTTCCAGTCCTCGCTCCTCCTTCACCTCAACCCTGACACGTTCCCTCTTGATTGATTAACAGAAGTGTTCGCTTTCCTTTGTGACCATTACAAAATCAACCAACAACCTTGCCAACTGCTATTGCGCACGTATTTTGGAGTGCATTTTGATATATTTTGAAAATATTGTTGAATAACTTAGCATTATCAATGATCATTTGTCACCATTCACTAGTTGCTAACTATCATGCATATAACTAGGATATTGGCTGTTTATTAGTACTTATAAAGGACATAATAATGCCTTATTCTGGATGATCATATTCTACATCCCTTTATTCAGCCCAATACTTAAACTTAACATCTACCTTACTAACTATTAATAAGCAATAATTAGGAGTTTACTGCCATAGGCAACAGTCATAGTTAATAGTGAGAACTGGCCCCTTAACTAAAGTGTGATCCTATTTATTGATAAATATATTTATTTTACACTATCACATATGTTAGATATAGTTACTATATTAATAACTATAAATTATACACAATTACACGCAACTAACCCTAAACCAAACCTAACCCTATAAGTACATGTAGTTACTTAATATCACTCAATACTTACATAATTACAGTGTAACAAGGACACCTTAAAATAAAGTGTAACCATATATTTGTATTATATCAAACACATTATGTAATAACAGCTATTGGTTTACATTGTTACATGCATCTGTGTTGGCTAACATTTATTTTGAGTCTCTAGGTGGCATTAAGGGGGGAATCCCCAATCCATGGGAAAGCGTGACATCACCAGGGGATTCTGGATAAATAGGCACTGGCAGGGACAATATTAGTTTTCTGGCTGTTTGAGTTGTATTTTTCATTGATAAAGTAAATTAATAACTGTAGTAGATCTAAACTTACATTTTATGTAATTTTACAGTAAAATACCATTAAATTATCCGTATTTGGAGGTGAAAAATAAGTCATTGTGTAATTTACAGTGAAAAAAAAACGTAAAATGACATTCCCAGAATTCCCTGCGTGACACTTCACATTTGATGCATTTTTGTTGAATAATTTTGTTTCTTCTTAGTTTTTTCTAATCACTTATGTACATTAGGGTTTTATGTTATATTTAATGTTGTTAAATTAATGTTCATTGCATTTTTAAAATGTCATATGTGTGTTAACATGATGGTGTTTAGTGTTTGTGTGGATGACACTGTACACCTTCCAAATATTAGTATTGTCCTCCTAAAAGCTTTGATTGATCATGTGACTCTCATCTCCGCTGTGATTGGTGGTTGTCAGTTTATATCAAAGGTACATAACAGATATTAGTATTTCAATTGGTTGGTGATTTAACATTATTTCAGTTAATGAAATACAGTTATTTTCTGTAAATTTAACTTAAATCTGTAGAACCTAAAATATTGCTACCGTACTGTTTTTTTACCGTAAATTTTATTGGGGGATTTTTTTTTTTTTTTTTACAGTGGATGTTCGGCCAGTATCCATTATTTTTTAAATTGAGTTTAACTAGCTATATTATTTTGTTGTTGCCGTAACAACATATTCTGATTTACATGATTAGTTTTTTAAAACATTTGTATACTTATCTCCTCTTTGGCCTTCTAATGTAAAAACTATTTTATCTAGGCATATCGTCACTGAATGAATTCAAAAGTGCATCTCCATCCTGAGCAGAGACCTATTCTTTATGCTCCACGGTGGCATGGAGGCTTCAGTGAAGCATTAGCTCTCAATGCATTTTAATATTTTCCTCCCACACTCCCGTCACATCCTGGCTCTCTGGTAAGTGCTGCATATTGTATGTTAAAGTTAGTCCCAGTTGCATTTATTCATCCCACTCACCCATAACCCCCAGATTAAGATGGACAGATTGATGACTTTGCACAAACGTCAGCACAGAAAGCCCAGGTAGAGCCAATGCCCCGCCAAAGACCCTCTGAGACTAATCAAAGAATGTGCACATTCATATAGTCATAACAGAGAGACACAAATTCTCCTGGGAATTGCATCAAATCCTTTACAAAGCAGATTTTGGCATTTTTTTAGCACTGTTTACCATATTCACACATACAGTAGAATGACACATTAGATGTCACACTGCCTCATGACAAGCCGTCATGCTCTCACACGGTAAAATGACACATCCTGAGTGTAAACCCCAGATCACAAGCTAGTTTTCCTCTTGAAAAGGCACAAGCCCCTCCGTACTCCCACTGCAAGGGCACTGCTTATAAATTATTGCGATGGGTTGACATACTCAGTATAGCAGGGCAGTAAAAGCTGTCACCATTGCTCTTCACGAAGCTTAACTCAGCTGTTGAAACCCTCTGGAGGCCAGCTCCCATTCCCAGCCTGCGCTGAACAGCTCCAGATCACAAAATTCAGATGGATTACTGCGAGCAGAACTCAATAGCGCGGTTCTCCTGTCTGGGATCAGCTCTCACTGCAGGTCTCTGAAGGACCGCGGTCCAGAAACTTATCTCGGCTATCAGTGTCAGCAGGGCCGGGGAGATTAGTTCAATTAGATCCAGTTTAGCCAATACATGCTGAGGTTGGAGAAGAGATTAAAAACATGTGTGCTCCTGGGGGGCAATAACATGGGATTCCCACTGTAATTTTCCTAATTCCTCTCCTGCCTACTCGTTTTCAGCCTTAAATCAGCTGCAATATTTAGGAGAGGTACAGCTGGAGGCAAAGACAAGGCACAGCACAGCATTTCATTGGCTCTTTGTAAAGACATAAATTAAGTTTTGGAGGACAAAACTTGAATAAATGCAGATCATAGAGTGTTGTAGGGATGAGGTATTTTTCAGGCATGTGCCGGATGAGGGGGGGCTTTTTCAAAATGAATCAAACGTGCCCCTCTCAACTATGAGTATAGTATTGTGGTAAATAACACATTTTAATTATAACCAGATAAAGTTGGCTTGAGAAAGCCTAAACAGAAAGTTTTAAGAAATGTTGATGGTTTTGTCTATCAGAAAACAGATGCTAACATTGCTAACATGATTAGCACATTGCTAGCATGATTTAACATGTTTTTATCAGGATTGATCACATTGCTAACATGAATTAGCACATTTTGCTAGCGTGTTTTAACACATTACTAGCATGAGTTAGCAAATTGTTAACATGATTTAACACAACACTGTCGTGATTGATCACATTGCTAACATAAATTAGCACATTGCTAGCATGTTTTAGCACACTGCTAGCATGAATTAGCAAGTTGTTTACATGATTTAACACATTGCTATCATAATTGATCACATTGCTAGCATGTTTTAGCATTCTGTTAGCATAATTTAACAATTTGCAAGCAAGATTTAACATATTGATAGATATTGATAGATTTTTTTAATGTATTTTTTTATTTCGTATTGTTATTGTTGTACATTAACCGAAAAGCAATCATAACTGAAATATTTACATATAAGACTGAGAATACATTTAATCCTCACATCACAGTATAATATACCCCAAAGTTAGCAAGTTAAAGACAAAGAACGAAAAATAAGGAGAAGAGAGGAAAAAAAAGTAGGCCAGTGGTAAAAGGAGAGTAGGAGTTTTTTTTCCCCCTTTCTTCCTTTTTTTAAATTATAAAACTTAAATCTTCCAGTGAAGAGTACAAATATATTGCTTTGGGAATTTTCATCCCTTTCAGTGTCGCCACATACTAGGAATTCCTCATTAAAAAAAAAAAACAATAAATGTGGGGGAATTGTGAAACCTTTACATTTGTGTATGTAATATGGATGGATGGATGGATGGATGGATAGATAGATAGATAGATAGATAGATAGATAGATAGATAGATAGATAGATAGATAGATAGATAGATAGATAGATAGATAGATAGATAGATAGATAGATAGATAGATAGATAGATAGATAGATAGATAGATAGATAGATAGATAGATAGATAGATAGATAGATAGATAGATAGATAGATAGATAGATAGATCTGTGAGGTGGATGGATTATGTCAGCAAAGGAGAAGTGCTCACTAACACAGATTTAGACAGATTTCAGCTCATGAAAAATGGGGGCAAAAAAAAACTTGCGTATATATAATTGTTTTCAGTGTAATAAAGGTTGTGAAATAATCGCCTAACAAAGCATTAATTCTACTTTAGTGCTGCAAGGATATTGCACAACACCAAGATCTTCTCATCTGAGCCTCATTGGTCTGTCACCGTTCGTCAATGTCAAAATATCTGAGATAACCAATCAAATCTAAGTAGGCGGGCTTTATGTCTACAGAAGCTGCTGAGTGCGAATAATAGTGTGACGCTTCAGTAAATGGTCATAAAGTGCGAGATCAGATGTAAGAAACTAAACTAAAGATTTAATATTTGACAGTTGATTTAGAGTAGAAATGTTAAATGACCGAAAAAAAAGACTTTTTGTCTAATTTCACCAGTTTAAAATAGAAAATAGGCCATTATTTACATAGCAGTCATCTGTGTAAGAATTATAGTATACGTCAATGTGAAAGGACAAGAAACATCAACGAAGCTGTTTTCATCATATTAGGCATAAGATTAATAATAATTTTAATAATATACATAATAATTACACAGTATACTTTTATTTTGGATGTGATTAATCGTTTGACAGCACTAGAATTTAATAATCTTTGTTGCCTAGCTTTCCTGTTATCCTTCAGTAAGTTAACTTTTTGAAAATGATTCATTAAAACATGTAAATATCAGCTGACTATGTTTACTCTCTTCACTGACACAGATGCAAATGAAAACACTATCAGTCAAAGCTCAGCTGTAGGAGGAAGAGACAGAGCAAGATGAGAGAAAAAAAAGAGTGATGGAGATGAGGAGACGAATAATCTACTGCCCACTGACATGGTATTAAAGCTATTGTTGTCCATTTTTTGGCCTATAATTGTCTTAATGCACACATTGCACCCACTTGCCAGCAGCCATATCAACTTGTAGCCCAAGACTGGTTTCCCACTGAACCTGCAGGGCTGAACCTGGTCAGTATCTGGATGGGAGACGTCCTGGGAAAACCAGGTGTCTGCTGGTGTTAGTGAGGCCAGCAGGGGGCGCTCACCCTGTGGTCTGTGTGGGTCCTAACGGCCCAGTATAGTAATGGGGACACTATAGTGTAACAAGCACCATCCTTAGGATGAGACGTTAAACCGAGATCCTGACTCTCTGTGGTCATTAAAAATCCCAAATTTGCCCATTGGCCTCTGTCCATCATGGCCTCCTAATCATTCCAATAAACCGACTGGCTTCATCACTCTGTCTCCTCTCCCCTATAAGATGGTGTGTGTGGTGGGCGTTCTGGCTCAATATGGCTGCCGTCACATCATCAGGTGGTGCTTCACATCGGTGGTGGTTGAGGAGAGACCCCCCTTCTATATGTAAAGCACTGAGTACCCAAAAAAGCGCTATATAAATGTTACAAATTATTATTATTACAAATCAAAATGTTCTAGGTGGAGCTCCTGAATCCCCTAACTAGCTCACAATTGGGACCTCAATGATTACAAAACCCTGCCTACGGCCCTGATTGACAATACAAGATCTTGACCAGAAAATTATGCACGTCTTGATGGAAGTAACATCACATTTTTGGTCAAGCTCTTGATGGATTTAAAGTCTGGATTTAGAGGTGCCAATTCATGTGTGAAAATGATTCCTCATGCTCCCTCCCAACCATTCGTTCACAATCTGAGCCTGATGAATCCTGACATTGTCATCCTGGAATATGGCCATGTTGTGTCTTCCTTCATGGTTGTTTAAGATATGAAAAGCTACACACTCCATCGATTAGGGTTAGAAGAACTGCTCCCAAACATATAACATGTAGAAACATAATAATCACTGCAATAATGATCCGATCATAGACTCTTAAGCATTTGCCTGTTTAAATCCAAACAGCGACATGGATGGGCAGTGTGTATGTTGTAATGTTGTAATGTTCATCTCAAAGCCGGCTGGTTTGGTTTGAGGCTTAGAGCTCTATTGAAAGATTCTCAGAAATCCCTATGGAGACAATGAGCGGGAAAAGTACTAAGCTGCTGAAAAATTGGGTAGTTACTGTGGCACTCTATTGATTTATGGTAGCCATTTTGGTCTTTTTCACCCCAAAAATAAAATAAAAAATGAAGCAAAGACAACATAATTTGTGCAATTTGCCAGAGTAAAGAAAACTGAGTTTTGCTGCCCATAGTAAATGAATGCTAAATATATATTCTGGATTACATTTAGTTGCAGAACAGATTCATAAAAGCAAGCGAAACAAAAAATTCAATGATGAGATATTGTGCTAATGGAGCTAATACATTTAAATTAGCGCTAACGAGGACATTCCAATTCAGGGGCTGATTACCCTTCACAGACAGAAATCAAAGAGCCACGCCGATCTATTAGAGCCCGGAGACGAGAGGACAGTTGTGCTTAAATATCTGCTCAGCCATTCCGTTTAATTGTGTGCTCCGAGAACCCATCTACACATCTGTCAGGTCATCCATGGGAAAAAGATACAGCTAGCGTGATGGACTTCAGGAATGTTAATAAATCAGGGACTAGATTCTTTCTACATAGGCGAGTCTTCGGATATTTATGGGTAGGGAGGAGACGTCAAACCAGCCAGACAGGCAGAAAAGCCAACGGCAGGGGAGAGATGCAGACTTTACCTGCTCCAAGATGACATTGATTCTGTCCACTTCACAGTCGATGAGGAAGCGCTTCTCCTGTCTCCTGTCCATTTCCTCAATGATGCGCCGGAACTCTTGGGGGTCCGTAATGCTGCCCACCGACCGCGCTGTAACTTGCCAGTTGTTTGCCACTGCTGCCTCCATTATGGCTTGAAGAATGGAAAATCCTGGCAGGAAAACAATCATTTTTGTGTTAGCTCACACTACAGAGCTTCATAGGTGTTGACATGCTGTCACATAAAATACATTCAGAGTGCGTATTCAATTTTCCCCAAATGAAGTGTTACGTATATACACAAAGAGAATTTGTCATTTTGGATTAGATGTCTAGGTTGTCCTAAAGCAGTTTAAAAACAACCAAAAATATTCGCAAAAACATCTGCAATGCGACCTGAGTTGAATATAAAACAGACAGCATCTGTCCCGCATGATGATTGGATGATACAGCATTCCAGCGGTGTTCAAATACACATACCATGAAACATCTGTTCACCAAATAGTTATATTTTTAATTATTTTAATAATTTGTTACTCATTGTCATGATAACAAGATGTTATAATATGGCCATAACAATATCATATTTTATGTAAAAAGTGTCTTATATAGCTGAAAATAATGATTTCTTGTTGAATTAGTCAGTGTATTTTCTCTTCATGTAACATTGTGTAATCCAAATATTTTAGTGTCCTTTTCTTTTGATAAAATTCCATTTATTATATTTATAAAAGCACTAAATCGTTTTTTTTTCTTTTCTAATTCTACAACATTAAATTGTTTAAAAACGTTTATCTTGAATAAAATGTCCATACATCTTGTAATTCTGTTACTGTACCGTACTTTGCCTTTAAATTGGAGAAATTATCGCCCTCAACTATGTAAGAGACAGGAAATTATGTCACTTTCCCCTCACCGATCTGAAGTGCTGAAATATTTTAATCTAAAACGTTCACCAAGAGTTATTTTGTAAGACGTCATAATTGATACCACAGTATCAAAAGGAAACCAGAGTCCATCCTGTTGTGTCAAGCTCTGTTACCAATGCTATTTCTTTTGTTATTTCTGTAAAGTTTGGTGGAGGGGGGATTATGGTGCGGGGTTGTTTTTCAGGAGTTGGGCTTGGCCCCTTAGTTCCAGTGAAAGGAACTCTTAATGCTTCAGCATACCAAGACATTTTTGACAATTTCATGCTCCCAACTTTGTGGGAACAGTTTGGGGACGGCCCCTTCCTGTTCCAACATGACTGCGCTCCAGTGCACAAAGCATCGGTTCATAAAGACATGGATGAGCGAGTTTGGTGTGGAGGAACTTGACTGGCCTGCACAGAGTCCTGACCTCATCCCGATAGAACACCTTTGGGATGAATTAGAGCGGAGACTGCGAGCCAGGCCTTCTCGTCCAACATCAGGGCCTGACCTCACAAATGAGCTTCTAGAAGAATGGGCAAAAATTCCCATAAACACACACCTAAACCTCATTGAAAGCCTTCCCAGAAGAGCTGAAGCTGTTATAGCTGCAAAGGGTGGGCCGACTCCATATTAAACTTTTACTCTCTACCTGACATTTTTGAATATATGTAATCTTTACTCCAATGCATTTGTAATGAGTAACACTTTTACATTACATAATAATTACTCGTTACATTTTGCACCTAACTTCTTCTGCAGTAGTTTATTTCTTCTACAAAATAAATGATATTGCCATCTACAGGGCATTTGAAGGTACTACATCGTGTGTGTTTTGCCCTTACTCAACCACACTTGTCAACAAGGCTACTTGAATGAATGTGCATTATCAGGTAGCTGTGAATCGCGGGTGTTTGATATTTGAGATGAGGACGCGATTGCAGACGCCGATGAGCCCGATGACGTCCAGTGCAACTAGGCTTTGACCATTTAATTTGACTTAACATTATATTATCCATTATATTGAAGAGATCTTTTGAAGGATATTGGTTTACTTAAGCCCTTTTTTGACTTAGAGAGGCTGTTGTGTCAACCTTGATTTATTGCAATATTGAGGTGTTCAGTTTTATTTCAATTATAAATAAACATCAGACACTCTAAGACTTTTAATCAAGTCATTTTGGAAATGGTGACTTGTAATGGAGTCATTTTTGCTGTACTCAAGTATAGTTTGCTCTTTAAATCTCTGGTTTTGAGAGCTTAACCAGGCATTGGTGGGTGGAGTTACTGTAAATAGCCTCCAACTACAAGGTGCTAGGTGTAAATAGACACTTCATTATTATGTACAATTATTACAATTTAGGAACATGATTCAGATATCAAGAATCAGTCAAAGATCATGTAGAACAGCACCCATTGGATTTTTTGAATATACCGAATGAACATTGTCAATGAGTGGTGGTGACTGACAGGTCTAAATAGTTTGTATTGGGTTTGCTATAAGTATTTAGTTCCTGTACACAGACCAGAACACACAGAAAAATAGCCATGAGCGCCAGCAAATGCAGCCTAAGCATGTCATTATAAAGAAGACACAATCCTTATTTCTAAAAGCATTAGTGTTCAGTGATTAACTTTCAAGTAATATTGTTGTCGGAAAGACCAAATGTACTTCGTGGCTGAACAGACTGACTGTGTTTTATTCAGATATAAACATGTATTTAAAAAAATGCTGATTTTTAAAGGTGATAGCCAGAGTAATTCACTGCGGATTATGCAAATGCATTCATTCAGGCCCGAGATCACGTGCCGTCGCCCCTCTAAAGCCTTATCTCAGGCAGAGAACACATGCACGAATGCAACAAAGTCAACAGTTTCTGGCAACTCCTCTGTACTGCAGATTGCTCAAACTTCTCTTTGCACTTCCTCTACTCAGGCTTTGCACGGCTCAGTTGCTCTGCCCAGCCCAGGTGGCGTGAAAAGCCCTGTGTCTGCTCTCCCAGCATGCAGCTGTCATCGTACCACTCCCCACCCCATTAAATGACTTTTCAGAAAAACGCTGCGCAAATGGCTGTAAAAAAAACATGCACTATATGACCCGCCTGCGACAGCAGAGCAAGATGCCCGAAGAAGAGACATGTCAGCCATCACAGGACGGCTCCGAATGAATCGATGTGATGCTCAGCACGTCTGACGTCCCCATCTGCACAATGTGTCCAGTTTATAGCACACGAAGGGCTGCACGTGTGTTTGCGCAGAGCAATCTCCGGGAAGCGCTGCTTTTTCTGTGACCTGATATTGACTTAGAAATGAAGAATTATGGTTTGTAATGTGCATTTACATGCACTCTCTAGCGCTCTGATGGGAGAATGAACTTGAGAAATGAGTTCTCTGTGTTTTTTTTTTTTTTTTAAACCTATACGCTACAGTAGGAATACTCAGTTCAGTTTAATTCATTTACAGTCAACATGATGTATGCCTGTGGAAGAGGCTTTAATATAAACTAAAATGGTCTCATGGCTGTGTAAGGAGCGCCTTCTTAAAAATATGACAGCATTTATAAAGACCTATACTTTAAACTGTGTGAGAAAATCATGAATCATATTATAATTGAAAAAAATTTTTTTTTAGATTGCCACTGCACCAAAGCAAACGATTAAACGATATTCACTATTTTAATATTTGTATCAATATTCGTTTAAATCTGGAGAAGTTTTACTTTGTATTGGCATGACAGCTTTACAATTTTGGTAAAAAATAATTGTGATAAATGTCATGATTTTATATTTAGCAAAATAAAAATAAGAACAGTAAGGGGCAGATTTACTAACAGCTTGCGCCAGCGCAAACCCTCCTTTGGTGTTAAAAACTACTGTCAGGATTTACTAAAGACACGCTGTGATAAATTAGCGCTGAAAAGGTGTGGACAGGGTTATTTTTGCGGCTGATTTTATTGCATATGCATTTGTAGGAGTTACCCTTTCAGACGCAGTCTGTGTGAGGAGAGTGTTTAAATTAATCATGCAAGGTGATTTACCAATGTTTGCGCTCGTTAATTGTGCCATTATTTACCGCCCCAAAAAAGTATGCCTTAAACCAAACGCTAACTGGTAGATTATGTTGGTCATTTTTTAAATGATCCGGCTGCGTCTGTGTTCTTTAATTTGCGTGTAGTCAGTAGATCACGCGCTGAACTTTACACTCCCATTGGCGCCTTTTTGGAATTGCACTTGAACAATAATTTGCCCTGTTTAGTAGATTTGGCCCTAAATGTGTTAAAAAAAATCATGCTAACCCCTGCTCTAGTAAATTCATTCTGGCCAGCTGGATTCAGTGCAATGCGCTTGTGAGCACAGAAAACCAGGAAGAGCAGGATTTATGTGCATTTAGAACAAAACTTAAGAACAAAACAAAGAAACATACAAACAAGCTAAACCGAGGAAGACGGGAAATGGGAACTGAAATGGTGATGCTATAGAAGAACCATTTTTGCTCCCCTAAAGAATCTTACAGTGAACGGCTGGCGGTTGCAGCAGTGTGATGAGGATGACGTCCAAAGCAAACAACCACTGAGTAAGCGCATGTCAACACAGAAGGGCAAAGCCCTCCGGACAAGACACAGCAGTGCTTCTGCATCTAAAGGACAAGGACCACACGTCGGAGGACAGTGAGATGAAGATTTTGGACAGAGAGCATAGATGGTTTCAGAGAGGAGTTCAGGAGGCCACCTGTGTGAAAGCAGAACAGCCAACAGCAACAGCGCTTCACAGATCCCTGTCAGCTTGAGTCATACCTGTGATCTCATGAGTCCACCATTAATGAGCCGTTATTTCATATCGTTATGCAACCATTGATATATATAGTGAGGTTGCTGGGAATCTCCATCATATTAAGCTACAGAAAAACCATGAGATGTGTAGAAGTCCATGTGCTGGAAGGCTGCTAAGAACAGCATTTACGCCTGCAGTGTGTGTTATCAGGGGTGTCTGGGGCTTGACCAAATCCTCACAGCTGGATAAAATAGGACAGAGGTTAGCCAGAGTTAAAGGGATTCATGTGTCTCTGTGTCACATGATGAGGATGAAGATTTTCATCAAAAACAACTTCAAAAAAATCTAGCCTAAAACTTCATTTATATGATGTAACCATCATATAAAATAAACAATATGCACTATATTGCTAAAAGTTTCGGGACACCAGGCTTTACATGCACACTTTAATGGCATCCCATTCTTAATCCGTAGGGTTTAATATGGAGTTTTCGGCCCACCCTTTGCAGCTATAACAGCTTCAGCTTTTCTGGGAAGGCTTTCCACAAGGTTTAGGTGTGTGTTTATGGGAATTTTTGACCATTCTTCTAGAAGCGCATTTGTGAGGTCAGGCACTGATGTTGGACGAGAAGGCCTGGCTCGCAGTCTCCGCTCTAATTCATCCCAAAGGTGTTCTATCGGGATGAGGTCAGGACTCTGTGCAGGCCAGTCAAGTTCCTCCACACCAAACTCACTCATCCATGTCTTTATGAACCGATGCTTTGTGCACTGGAGCGCAGTCATGTTGGAACAGGAAGGGGCCGTCCCCAAATGTTTCCCACAAAGTTGGGAGCATGAAATTGTCCAAAATGTCTTGGTATGCTGAAGAATTAAAAGTTCCTTTTACTGGAACTAAGGGGCCAAGCCCAACTCCTGAAAAACAATAATCCCCCTCCACCAAACTGTCTGCCAATCCCATGGACGAGTCTTGGTTTGGCGGTTGCCAGGACACCGGTACTTGCTTCCCTGCATTGTGCCAAGTGTAAAGTGAAGCGTGATTGGTCACTCAGAGAACACGTCTCCACTGCTCTAGAGTCTAGTGGTGGCGTGCTTTACCCCACTGCATCCCAGGCTTTGCATTGCACTTGGTGATGTAAGGCTTGGATGAGCTGCTCGGCCATGGAAACCCATTCCATGAAGCTCTCTCCGCACTGTTCTTGAGCTCATCTGAAGGCCACAGGAGTTTGGAGGTCTGGAGCGATTGAAAGTTTCTGACAAAATCAGGGTGACCTCCTTTCTGAATAAAAGTATCAATATATTTAAAGAAAACAAAACAACTTTGACCACAAAGTTTTGAACAGTAGGATATATAAATAAGTCTGCTTTACTACTTGTTCGTCATCTAAAATAAATTACAACGGGTATCAAAGATAATACAAGAGCTCAGAGAAAAGCATTTGAATAATAACAGGTGTAACTGAAATCATGTTTTAATTTAGGTGTGGGGTTTGACGTGACTTGCCAAAAAACCTATCTTGGTCACCTGCTCTGCACAAAGTATTTCTTCAAGTGCAATATGGCAGATCAAGGGAGAACTCTTGAAGAGTTGTTAAAGCACACTAGACTGTAAAGGGGTACGGGATGATTTCAAGAGATGGTCAGATTGCAAGGGGAAGAAATTCTGCTGTTAGTCCCTGAGGAGATCTCCAAAGGCCATCAAATCCTCAAAGAAACAACAAAGAACCCTCAGAGAACCGCTAAGGATCTGCAGACCTCTTTTTCTATTGATAATGTCTTTGTTCATGCATCACTATGAGTGGCGTTCATGGGTTTTGACTACAAAGCTTCTGACTACAAAAATGCAGTTAGTTTAAAGACCACTGGTTTTTGCACAGCATTAACCGAAGCAAACTGTTCAAGCTAAAAAAAGAGCTGAAATGAAATACTTCTGTTTCAAGTAATGGGCTAAACATGGACTAAACCACTATACTGGATTCTTGACCCTGGAGATGTATTGTCCTGCAGAGGGTCACTCCAACTTTAATCAAGCCCATTAATAAAGGTCTTGGGCTTCACAGATACATGATTTGTAATGTCAAAAAAAGTTGAGCAGTGAAATATTTCATATTTAAATGTTTTTGTGGTCAGAATGTGTCCTGTGACAATGTGACCTGTAATGCTGCCTGACTCATAATTATACACTTTTCATTTTTTTATCCAGAGAAACACTGGCCTCCCAACTGAGTTCCTCCATTCTGTCACTTAATGGAGTTTGGGTTCCTTGACATTTGACACTAAATTCAATAATGTTATTGATCTGCCTCCATCACTGAACTAAGTTTAGCTGGATGGATAGGTGGGTGGGTGGTTTGTTTGGGTGGATTGGATTGGATGAATGGATGGCTAGCTGGACAGATGGGTGGTGGGAAGGATGGATGGGTGGGTTGGATTGATCATTGATGGTGGGATGGATGGAGGGATGCGATGGATGGGTGGGTGGTTTGGGTGGATGGATGGGTGGGTTGGTTGGATTGATCATTGATGGTTGGATGGATGGATGGATGGATGGATGGATGGATGAATGGGATAGGATGGGATGGGATGGGATGGGGTGGGGTGGGGTGGGTGGTCTGGATGGATGGGTAGGTGGGTGGGTGATATGGATGGATTGGATGAGATGGGAATGGATGGGTGGGATGGGTTGGATTGATCATTGATGGTTGGATGGATGGATGGATGAATGGGATGGGATGGGATTTTGGATGGATGGGTAGGTGGGTGGGTGATATGGATGGATTGGATGAGATGGGAATGGATGGATGGGATGGGTTGGATTGATCATTGATGGTTGGATGGATGGATGGATGGATGGATTGGATGGGATGGGTTGGATGGATGGATGAGTGAGTGTTTTGGGTGGATGTATGGGTGGGTTGGATTGATCATTGATGGTGGGATGGATGGATGGATGGATGGGCTGGGTGGGTGGATGGATGGATTTTAACCCCATACACTGTAAGAAATAAATCCATAGAAACAGGGAAAAGGTACTTGTATTTTCTTCCAGGTGTGGTGTTTGCTAAATAAGACTATCCTCACACTGTCAGATTAAAGTCCAATCAGATGTTAGGAGCCATTCATACTGAAAAGCAGATAACTGTCACACAACTATACGTCTTTTATAGTGAAAAACAATTAATAGAAGTGCTATCTCTCATTGGCTGCCAGGCAGAATCTGAATGGGTACAATGGAATTCATTGAAGATTCATCAAATGATTCCACGCCGGTCTGGATCCACATTTGTATGGAAATTAAGAGATGAAATCTGACTAAACATTCTCCAAAGAATTAGACGAGTTCTACTTTCACTTCTTTCAAAGTCAGCACAAAAGTTTCCCACAGACATTAAATCCCAAGACGGACAAACTTTGACAGCCCTGACAAAGCTGTCTGCACCTATAAACAGAGCCCCAGCTGAGCGGACCGCACAGTTATCAATACACATAATGGCTTTCTCGCTCTTTTGGTTGCTTTTGACAGTTAATTAGTGTTGCAAAGTTAATTGACTTTGAGACTGAATTGGAATGATTCTATGACTCGCCTGCTGAATTTGCATATGCATCCTGTAGTGAGTCATTGCCTAAATAAAAAAGGAGAAAAAAAGGCCCTGTCCCTGCCAATGATAATTTACAGCAGACGGGCCCTCTACCCTTGCCAGTCGCCATCGAGGGCATTAGCGCACCAGAAGAACTCTGCATCTGGTTGAGCTGAACAGGCAGCACTGATATCGTTGGCACGGCCGTTGTGTTTTATTGATATCTCGGTGACCTCTATCTGGACCCCCATAAATTGCATCCGCTTCTTTAGGTAAATAAGCCACAGCTGGGTGGGATTGCGGCAAAAGAAATACCAGCGAGAACATAAATTCTGACGACAAGATTTCTGGATTGTGCTCTATAAATTTTCGTCTGGTGAAATGTGGGCGGTGTGGGTCGTTTCTGATTGCACTGCTAAGTGCTAATCATCGCTTTGAGTCTGGTTCATTTTAATACGCTGTAAAAACCCCGGGCATTGCAGTGGAGAGCGGCCTGTCGTACAGATGCCTGCTGGCTGATGTAGCTGTGAGGACTGAAACGTCTCTCTCTGCAAACATTCACTAACATTGTTTTTTGGAAAAGTCTTCCCCAACTAGATTGATCAGGTTTCTCCTGGTGTCTGCGAGATGTTAATGGGATTAAACAATCTATGATGTTATTTCATAGGTGTCTCCTCTTTCAAAAGGGATCTCAACAATGTGTCAAACTGTCCTCGGATTTTATAAGGTCAAATTATTTCAATGTGAACTCATTTCTTATCATATACTTCCAAGACCAACTAATCTCAGCTAAGCTATTTACATTCATTTTAAAGAGTAATCAGTCCTCTATGATTCAGTATTTTTAAATAGATTTTTACATAAGATATAATACATTTTGGTGGTATTTATTTGAATTTAACTTAGGTTACACTTTATTTTAAGGTGTAATTATATATTTATTATATGATTACTAACATGCACTTACTACAGGGTTTTTACTTGTAACTATGCATAATTAATGGTTATTACTATAGTAAGTATATATTTTATTTTTCAAATCTTTAATTCAATCCCTGAGAAGTTCATGCTTTGGATTAAAATAATTATAATATCATTTAAACGATTGTTGTCTTTTAAGTATAAATGTATTGAAGTCCTGGGTAATTAACCACTGCATGATTTGTTATCATGACATTTTTTTTCTTGTAAAATCAACTTGATGATTTATGTGGTTCAGATAACATAATATTTTGAGTTTCTGTCGATGAAAACAATCTCCTTCATTGTATTAACTAAAAAAATGTATTTCAATTGAACTCAAAATTTTAAGTCAATCAGATTACTTACTTTAATAAATTCCACTAAAAATACATACAGTATATATATATATATATATATATATATATATATATATATATATATATATATATATATAAACAAACAAAAAACACATGAATGAACGAATACAAATAAATAAATAAATAAATAGATAGTTACAAGGGCACTTATAATAATAAAACAAAGTACATGTATGGTAATTTCTTTTCAAATCTTTAATTAAATCTCTGAGAAGTGCAAAATGTGTTTGAGCATCAGTTAGAGCACCTACATTTGCTCCAAATTAAATTGATGTTAATAACTTCATGTCACTCAATGTATTGATTCATGTCATTGAAGTGTTTATAGCATAGACTTTAAATAAATATGGACGTCTGTGAATTCACCCATAGGATTCTGCAGAGCAGTTTTTAAGTGTAAAGTAGGGTCGAGCTGGCCATTGCCATCTTAGCAGCGCGTCATTGTGCGTCACTCCCGGATAATAGAAAATGGGCAAAGAGGCGGGACGTGGGCGGAGCTGAGGTGACGTGATGACTAACAGACAGCAGACAAACGGCAACCCACCTGTCACTCAAAGTGGCCACGCCCTTAATAAAACAAATTAATCGTGAAGGGCAAAATTTGCCGTTTAGACCAAAAATAGAATTTGTCCCAGGCTGTAAACATGTTTTATTCTGCTGTAAAGTTGGGCATTTTAACATGAGCTCAATGAGATGCTTATGTGGCCACTTGATGAACTGTAGTTTAAGTCACTTCAGTATTGGCTTCAAGAGAGACCGCAGGAGGTTGCCGCTTGGTTTATAGTAGCTAAAGAGTTTACAGTACTATAGTTTACTCGTCTGTGACTCTGAGAAGCCTTTGCCTGGATTATGACTCACAGCTATCACAGTTTTTAGTCATGTTACTGTGCAAATGAACAATTTCATGAAAAAAAAACAGCAGATCAAAGAGATTCCAGTTAATGTTTGTACTATTCTAAGAGCACATTTTACTGAACATTTACATCTTACTAAAGCTTGTAACCAAAGGAAGTGGAGATTAGTGAACGGTTAATTGCCTCCTGCTTCTCCTAAGGAGGAACATCTGAGACAAAGTTGCAACTTAAACCCTAGCTGGGAAGTCTTGTGAGTTGTGAAAGAGCAGGATTCAAACAGAGCTCATGTGTTTGTTAGTTGTTTTGATGTTGTTTGTACTGGTCTATGCTTATTCATTCAGATCTCTCCGTAAACTGACTGTGTAATGTTCTGATGTCTCACTATAGGAGGGATGCAGTTCACAAGAAGTACGGACGCAGAAATCCGAGTGCGGGAATCCAGCAGTAAGTAAGCGTCCTTTCCTCTGTACTCTTAACTAGATCTTAACAAGATGAAGTTTGAAGCATTACCCATGGAGGCTTAGCTGTAATTGAATTTAGTTGTTTCTAATCTCCTCTCTGCTCCTGTGCCGCTTGCGGTGGCTAATTGAAACGCCACGGCCAGTATGGGCCGCATTTGTGATGCGAGCCGTGACGGCTCTGCCACCTCCAGAGCGCCGTATGAGTGAGGTTGCTTAGCATCCAGACAACTGAGAGATTTCGCCACAGGCTCTGAATGCATGATGAAGATGAAATCATTCACGGCTCCAGGCTAAAGATATGACTGAACTGATCTGCCATGGTGCTGAAAGTGCTAGTTTTAACAATGCCATTTTCTGTTTGGTCAAACTGACGTAGCATAGATTCACAGTGATACACAAATACACATGCAATTTTTAAAGGTTTCAAGAAAACAAACATGAAGGTGTTTTGTTGATGTATTTCTGGTTGAAGCACTGATGACATGTCAGATGATACATTTCATTATTGTATCTTTCAACATACTTTCTGAAGTTCATTCTCAATTATTTAATGCTATAACTAATAGCAAAGTGGAAGAGATGACTAATGAATGATTCGGCTACATCACGGCACATTTAGGGCCAGATTTACTAACAGCTTGCTCCAGCACAAAACCCTGTTTTGGCTTTTTTTAGGATTTACTAAAGACATGCAGTGATAAATTAGCGCTGAAAAGGTGTGGACAGGGTTATTTTTGCGGCTGATCTTATTGCACATGCATTTGTAAGAGTTTCACTTTCAGACGCAGTCTTTATGTGAGGAGAGTGTTTAAATGAATCATGCAAGGTGATCTTCTAAGGTTTGCACTCTTCAATTTACTGGTGTTTGCGCCATTATTTCCTGCCCAAAAAAAGCACGTCTTAAACCAGACGCTAATTTGCGCTGCTCTTGGTAGATTGTATGGGTCGTTATGGAAATGATCCGGCTGCGTCTGTGTTCTTTAATCGGCGTGTCGTCAGTAGATCACACGCTGAACTTTACACTCCCATTTGCGATTTTATGGAATTGCGCTAATATCGCTAATTTGCCCTGTTTAGTAAATCTGGCCATTAATGTCATAACATTTATTGTTTGAATTTCACAATAAATGGACATAATTTGAAAGCTAAGCCTTCTTATCAGAAGTAACAAAGCACAAAGTTGGGTGTTAAAAGGGAAGGGTTACAGTCTGTCCTAATCCAATCGATTTGATCGATACATTGGTGCCTCCCTATTATATTTCAATCATGGCAACTCTCTAATTTATAAAATAATTTTAGCATGTAATTGAATATGGAAGTGCTAATGTGTTTGGTCTTGGTGGACTGGATTTGGATTTTACTTGTAATCTTTAATATTATAGTCATGAGGGCAAGTGAGGGCTCCCTATATATAGTTTACAGCATTAGCAGAGAGAGATTTTTTAAATAATTTTTTCATTCATTGTTAAATCATTGTTTAGTAAAAAACAATGCTGTACCGAACCTGTACCGAATTGTGACTTCAAAACCGAGGTACATAGTGATCCCTTATTTTGGTGTACCATTACACCCCTAATATATATAACCCGCTTCAATAATGGATAAAGTTTTGTACAGGTATTACATTTTCATCAGAAAATAAAGAAATAAAAGTCTAGTTAATGTGATTGACATCATAAGTGGCATATAAATTCCAGACAACAGGAATAATTCAACAATAATTGGTTGCGAGCTTCATAATTTGTACGTTGCCCTGGATAAAAGCATCTGCTAAATGTAAATGTCTGCCGCTGTCCGTCGTGCTGAATCACCACTCAAATGAACAGAATCCATCATGATAAGAGCACTACAGATTTACCGGCGGATTTCATGCTTCACAAAATGGAAAGTTCCTGAATTTACCCCAGAAATCTCATTGATGTTCAGTTGCAACCACACAAACACCGCAGGAACAGGAAAAGACAATGTCATTGACTTTCAGTTAGTTTACTCATACTTCATGTTTCATTAGGCAGATATTGCCTTCTCCCGAGAACACTCGCTCCCTGGGTTGTTGCTGGGAATGAGCGCACATTAATGAGCAATGGCTTCTTGGATACTTAATCTTCATAGTCCTCTGCCACAGCCAAAATAAATACCATCTTAATGTTTGATGAGTGTTTGCTTCTGCTCACCTCACGCTAAGAGCGGACGAGCGCATCTTTAATAATGCACGGCTACCAGCACGAAATATCGCAGAAATTCCCCACCTCTCGACGCATGTGCCGTGCTTGTTGTATTGTGTAATAAAGAAGATAGATTGGAAGTGTGCTTTGCAGAAACGGTTGAGGGGGGAGCGAGTCTTTGATGTGGTATGTTTATTCAAATTAAAACCATCTCGAGCCAAGTACAGTTCTAATCGGCCAGACAGCCGATGCAAAAATCAAAATGCAAAGCAGCATGTCAAGCATATCTATAAAAGAGCATGCATGCAGCGAGTGTAGGGGCTCTCAGCGCTGTTTTTCATTTGCACAGCCTACAGACTGCTGGAGCCAGCGGGTACACACACACACACACAGTAAACACCTCCGCAAAAACACATACTCCACACTTGTGGATGGATGCTATTCAATTATCTGTTACATCAGCCGTATGACTCATAAAATGATGTGAGCACACTTTTATTCTGGATAAGAAAAATATCAAGTCAATATCTAATCTACCTTAGTGTACCCTTCGCCACCCCAAAAACATTAAATCAGAAGTTTAAAAATGAAACAGACGAGGGACTTCCAGGCATTCTCGCAGCAACTGGAGCAAGATAATGCTTTTAATTTTTGATTTACATGATTCCTGGAGTGTAATGTTTCAAAATGGTAATGGATAAATATTCCATTAGGAAGGAACAAACATGGCAAAACACACAAAACCAGCCTGAGCTCAACAAAATGTTAATATCATGCTGGGTTTTCATTACCATCGCTCTTCAGTAAGAAAACCCATTAAAGACAAACATATTAAAAATGATGGCCTTATTTCCATTTATCCAAGGCTAAGCTGATCTAGCTTGACTTCAAACAGAGCTCAGTGCACATCTGCTGATGTAGACATACTGTATACAGCATGCAAGAAGTCTTAGGCAAAGTTAATCACATAAATGTCACTTCCTTTGATATTTTGTTGTCTAATGTGGTGACATTTATATTTATGGAGTGTGACTCTTTTTTGGGGCGGTTGATATCTGAAAATCCTGGTGCTATTATTAACTAATTAGAGCGTTATAATGTCACCACTGTTACATTCATTTTATATTTTGGTCTAATCTTTTCACCTGATTCCTTAATAATAATAATAATAATAATAATAATAAATGTAGCTGCGAACACCAATTATCAGGGTTCAATCACCTTTAAGCTCATTCGTAAAAAGGTATTATGTTTTATTTAGCAAGTTTGTTAACCACTTAGATCATAGATAGGAAAGACCATTTACAGCCAATATGTCACGTTAACACACAAAGGACAAACAGGTGCGAGGACTCAAGTGCAGAAAATAGGATTTAATATAAAACAAAACAAAACAAACTACAAAACAAAACCCACGAGGGGGAAAAATACATAAACTAGAAATACATATAAACTGAACATACCGACACGGGGAACTGGGAGACGTAGACATTACAAGGATCCGACAAAGACTGACAAACACAAGGGCTATATAAAGGGGAGAAATCAAGCTGGGAATGAGGTGGCACAGGTGGGGCAAATGAAACCAATAATCAGATAACAAGGGGAGGATCAAACAATGACAGAGGCACATGGCCACACTAACAAACCCACATGTGCACACAAGACAGGACAGGCATGTGACATTACCCCCTCCTTAAGGAGCGGCTACCAGACGCTCCACTAGGGACGGGAGGGACAGACCAGAGGGGCACGGGAGGGACAGACCAGGGGCGGCACGGGAGGGACAGACCAGAGGCGGCACGGGAGGACAGACCAGGGCGGCACGGGAGGGACAGACCAGGGCGGCACGGGATGGACAGACCAGGGCGGCACGGGAGGGACAGACCAGGGCGGCACGGGAGGGACAGACCAGGGCGGCACGGGAGGACAGACCAGGGGCGGCACGGGAGGGACAGACCAGGGCGGCACGGGAGGGACAGACCAGGGGCGGCACGGGAGGGACAGACCAGAGGGCGGCACGTGGAGGACAGACCAGGGGCGGGGCGGGAGGACAGACCAGGGGCGGGGCGGGAGGACACCAGGGCGAGGCGGGAGGGACAGACCTGGGAGAAACAGATAAGGAAGGGGAGAACAAGGGAGGGACAGGGAACACAAAGAGTTCAGGGGCCGGAGTGGCCAGCAGAGTTCAGGCGGCCGGAGGGCCGGAGTGGCCAGCAGAGTTCAGGCGGCCGGGGCCGGAGTGGCCAGCAGAGTTCAGGCAGCCAGGGGCTGAAGTGTCCAGCAAAGTTCAGGCGGCCGGGGCTGGAGTGGCCAGCAGAGTTCAGGCGGCCGGGGCTGGAGTGGCCAGCCGAGTTCAGGCAGCCAGAGGGGCTGGAGTGGCCAGCAGAGTTCGGGCGGCCGGGGAGCCGGAGTGGCCAGCAGAGTTCAGGTTGCCGGGCGGACTGCAGAGTTCAGGCTGCCGGGCGGACTGCAGAGTTCAGGCTGCCGGGCGGACTGCAGAGTTCAGGCTGCCGGGCGGACTGCAGAGTTCAGGCTGCCGGGCGGACTGCAGAGTTCAGGCTGCCGGGCGGACTGCAGAGTTCAGGCTGCCGGGCGGACTGCAGAGTTCAGGCTGCCGGGCGGACTGCAGAGTTCGGGATGCCGGGCGGACTGCAGAGTTCGGGCTGCCGGGCGGACTGCAGAGTTCGGGCTGCCGGGCGGACTGCAGAGTTCGGCTGCCGGGCGGACTGCAGAGTTCGGCTGCCGGGCGGCCAACAGGGTTCGGGCGGCGGGCGCCAACAGGGTTCGGGCGGCCGGGCGGCCAACAGGGTTCGGGCGGCCGGGGCCTGAGTGGCCAGCAAAGTTCAGGCGGCCGGGATGGCCAGCAGCGTTCAGGCGGCGGGATGGCCAGCAGAGTTCAGGCGGCGGGCAGAGCAGGCGTCGTTGCGGCGCGGGCAGAGCAGGCGTCGTTGCGGCGCGACAGAGCAGACGCGCGGTGGCGCGGCAGAGCAGGGCGCCGGGCGGCGCTGGAAGAGGAGGTCGTTGCACGCGGAAGAGCAGAGCGCGCGGCGCGGCACCACGGCACCCGGAACTGGGACCACCGGCACAGGGACCACCGGCACAGGGATCACGGAATATGATCCACCGGAACAGGGACCACCGGCACTGGGACCACTGGAACAGGGACCACCGGCACAGGGACCACCGGCACAGGGACCACCGCCACAGGGACCACCGGAACAGTCACGGAGCGCTCCTTCCCTTTCCTCCTCCGCTTACGGACCACGGTACAGGGACCACGGTACAGGGACCACCGGTGCCGGGACCACCGGAACACGATCCACCGGCACAGGGACCACCGGAACACGATCCACCGGGATTGGGACCACCGGAACACGATCCACCGGCCCAGGGACCACCGGAACACGATCCACCGGCACAGGGACCACCGGAACACGACCCACCGGGACTGGGACCACCGGAACACGACCCACCGGGACTGGGACCACCGGAACTGGGACCACCGGCACAGGATCCACCGGCACTGGGACCACCGGAACACGATCCACCGGCACAGGGACCACCGGAACACGATCCACCGGCACAGGGACCACCGGCACAGGGACCACCGGCACAGGGACCACCGGCACAGGGACCACCGGCACAGGGACCACCGGAACAGTCACGGAGCGCTCCTTCCCTTTCCTCCTCCGCTTACGGACCACCGGTACAGGGACCACCGGTACAGGGACCACCGGAACACGATCCACCGGCACAGGGTCCACCGGAATGGGGATCACCGGAACACGCTCCCCTGGAACAGGGACCACCGGAACACGGACCCACGGAGCTCTCGGATCGGGTCCTCGGAGGAAGGGAGTCCAGCTGGTCCACGAACTCCCAAAAGTCCGGGGTCCCCATCCTGTCCACCTCCGTGGGACTCCGAGGCATGTCCAGGCAGAGGTTGAAGACCTCTGCCTTCTCTGCCTCATTTAGGTACAGGTGATGCACCTCTCTGAGGAATTGGCAGGCAAACTCTCGTACACCCGCCCCCTGTTGACGGATGTACCTCGAGTTTACCTGCCGCATCACCTGCACCCGTCTGTTCAGCTCCATCAGCTGAAAACAAACCACAAAAAACAAAAAACAAACTCCTCCTGCTGAGTCCTCAACTGGTCGGATCCTTCTGTCACGTTAACACACAAAGGACAAACAGGTGCGAGGTGCGTGACATTACAAGGATCCACCAAGACTGACAAACACAAGGGCTATATAAAGGGAGAAATCAAGCTGGGAATGAGGTGGCACAGGTGGGGCAAATGAAACCAATAATCAGATAACAAGGGGAGGGATCAAACAATGACAGAGGCACATGGCCACACTAACAAACCCACATGTGCACACAAGACAGGACAGGCATGTGACACAATATAGGCAAATTAATAAGAAAAAGAGCTCTACCATATGGTATGAATGTCGTGGGCATGTGCGAAGAATGGTGGCTGATTTATTTTGAATTTCTCACAGACCTCTGGGGCCGTGAATCAAACAGGCCCAGCGATTTTCGTTTCGATCGTCCTCCGTTAACCTTGAACTTCATTGGCAGCGCCGGATGTGTTTTTCGAGATGCGTGAATGTTCTCATAGACAATCATGACACCATGGACAAGGACACCGCATGACAGTTTTCAGGTGCATCGGACTGAATGTTGCATAGCTATAGCGTTTTTATTTTTATACCACCACCAAGTGGCCAGTCGCCTTGTCCTTTTTCACACGACCACAGACTGAGCCTGTACAAAGATGTACCAGGTTTGGGGAACTTATCTTATTTCGTTCAAGAGGGATAGCCATTTTAGTAAAAGTGAACGTTTTGTTTCATCACAGATGTCAATCTAAATGTTGACTTTTATTGATAATTATTGACAATCAGACTCCAGAGAAAGTAAAGTGGTTTGGTGCAGAAAAAACAAATCCTGTGAAAAACCAGGGACTAGTTCGCAAAAGTAGGTTTTTATGAAAATCTAAAATACTCGAAAATTCCGCTGACTGAACCAGACATGTGTTTGTTCGTCTTGAGCCGAGGTTTAGGAGTTATGAGACATTACATACTTTTGATCGCTATTGAGCCACCATCAGGCTGATCGTGGCAAGCCTTGGTGATGTTGTAGATGGTGTGAGTACTACCATCCCTCAAAGTTTCAAGTCTTTACGACTTACGGTTTGGTCTGCCCTATCACGTTTAGGGGAGAATGCTGATCCTTGGAAACTCTAACAACTACAATAGGGTTTCAGCGCTACTCGCTTGGACCCCTAATAATAACAATAAATGGCCTTATCATATCATACACCCGCCCAAAGCGACACTAGTGTGTTTCAGTCTGACGCAGTTCTCATTTTCATATCCACGTTGTTCAAATATCGAATGCACTCGCTCCCATCTGTTCACCCATGGGCGTGCTGATCTGAAAACCAGGTGTGTTCAGGAGCATTGTTGGCGTGTTGCTATTTTGAGGAACTGAAGATGACTGACCGTTGACCAACACAAACCGCAGTATTTGATGTATTATTTAAAGGGAGTGTTAGTAATGAGTAATGAGCTTAAAGGCGGGTGCACAACACGCGTGCACTCTGCTTATCACACACACACACACACACACACACACACACACACACACACACACACACACACACACACACACACACACACACACACACACACACACACACACACACACACACACAGCAGCACACAAACCTTTTTAAATATTAAAAATAAAAGGATTCCTCTCTGGAGAAGCGTTCAGTCTTTCCGCTCCATGTAAATAGCGAATCCACCATGGTGCGAGCGCAACTGGCTTTTAAAGGGAATGGGAGACGAGACTCTGATTGCTTTATTTCACATTACGCCCATGACTCATTAAGAGACGAGGTACAACCCTTTTAGACTATGCGACTGGCATGCTGACCGTTTTTTCCGTCGTTAAACTAGAAAGTGTATTTGGACACGCCCTAAGTGCTGCTGCACCATGAGCTTCAGACCGTGCGCTCAAGTCGTTAAAAGTTTGTGAGATCTACAAAGTACTTACTGGATATAAGTACATATATCCAAAGAATAAAAAAAGAAATTCCATTGTTACAAAGAAGTCATGATTAATAAATAGTAAACCCCCATGCTGCAAATGAATTATACAGCAACTAAATGTCATTTGCGTGAGAAGGGGGGGTTTCGGGATCTAAAATGCAAAACAAAATCTAATATAATATTGTTTGCCCAGTGTGTGATGTGAGCAAATGTCAACACTAATCCAACCAATGTGTTTGTTCAGTCTCATTAATCTCATATTTTCATGTTAATTATGCCAGATTGATGCATGTCTCCTCATTCTGATGTCATATTAAGCAGTCACTCCTCATAATTTCAGCCATTGCCTTATAATGTTCTCTGCATGTTGCATGTTTGCTCACAGACATTTCACGGCTGCTTGTTACATACGACCACATCACAGTAATCATCCGTGTTACTGGCTGTTTAAAGCAAAGAGCAGGTCATTTTGTCTTGTATAACATTTCTAATGGAAAAAAAGTGCTCCCAGCTGTAATTTCATGGTTGCCGGAGCTGGTAGTGGGCAGGTGAGCGAATGGCCTTATTCCAGGTTCAGTTAGCAGTGGACATTACAAAGCAATCCGGCTCTTTATAGTTACCACTATACATCTCTAAACATGCTTCTGACAAGAGACACATGCGCTCACCTTGGAATAGCTCTGAGCTGTTTTTCCACCTGGAAAGTGGAAAATTAGCTATTTGTCCTCTGAGGTGATATAACACATCATTGCATTGAGGATCTCAGGACCACAGTGGTGCCGCAGAGCAAAATAAAGGGCCTGTTTTTCTACAGTCCTTTTTTTTAAAATAAGCTTCTCTGTGTCCTTAGGCCTTGTCTCAAGTGTCCTGAGCTGTCATCGTGTCACAGCTGATTAATTCCACCTCGTGCATAATTTATCCTCTGATGCAGCGAGACAGGAGATGCTGGTGTGAAAGATCTACTGTACAGCTGATCATTTTTGGACTGTCACATCAGTGGACTTCAATTACAGACTTGGTCTTTAAAGGTATACTATGTACATTTTTTGTTGTTGGTCAAAATGAGCTAAATTTCAATAGCAGCATGTGCAATGTCAATCATAGTTGATCCATGAACATGTGTGAATCGCGGATTAATTGCAAAGTTTATCCCTCATTATCCATGAAAGTTTATTATTTGCACGTATTTTTAAGTCCTGCCAGTTTAAACATCAAGCGCAAGAAGATTGAGCGCGCACACAGGATTCAGGACATGGATTCAGATCTCTCTCTTCTTCTTGAGCTTCAACGGACATGCGCACGCCAAAATAACCAGCTTGGAGAGTATCCTTGTAAACACAGTCGGTTATGTGTTGTAAACATAGGATGTGTTGAGAAAGAAAACGGATGCGTATCATTATATTGGATCTGTGCATTCTTCTTAAAGTGACAGCAGCCTAATATACCCGCATCTGTTTGTCACACCAATGTTAATCAAACAACAAAAGAGAAAGAGAAAATCTGTAACATTTTAACATGGGGAACACATATTCACTATTAACTCTGACTTTTGCCTCAATAAACTTAGTATAAGTACTAATAAATGGCCAATATCCTAGTAATATGCAGGCTAATAAGCAACTAGTTAAAAGCGAGAACTGAAACCTAAAGTAGAAGTGTTAGTGGCAGAAAATCCCTTTTGTAGCTTTAGCAAAGATAAATTGTATTAATCAATTAATTAGTGTTATTTAACATTTGATTATTCAATTTCTGTACATGAATACTGTTAGATTTGCTTGTAATTTGTGTATTATTTTCTATGCAGATGCACAACCCTACAAAATCACCCCAAAAATTATACAATGATTCATTATTTCCATATAGAGGAGCTATTCTAACACACCAAATATTGCAATGTCAGTTTTTTTCCCAATATTGTGCAGCCCTAATATATATGTGTGTGTGTGTGTGTGTGTGTGTGTGTGTGTGTGTGTGTGTGTGTGTGTGTGTGTGTGTGTGTATACAGATCAGGCGAAAGATTATGACCACTGACAGGTGAAGTGAATAACACTAATTATCTCTTGATCACGGCTCCTGTTAGTGGGTGGGATATATTAGGCAGCAAGTGAACATTTTGTCCTCAGAGAGTTGATGTGTTAGAAGCAGGAAAAATGGGCAAGAGTAAGGATTTGAGCGAGTTTGACAAGGGCCGAATTGTGATGGCTAGATGACTGGGTCAGAGCATCTCCAAAACTGCAGCTCTTGTGGGGTGTTCCCGGTCTGCAGTGGTCAGGATCTATCAAAAGTGCTCCAAGGAAGGAACAGTGGAGAACCGGCCACAGGGTCATGGGCGGCTCAGGCTCATTGATGCACGTGTGGAGCGAAGGCTGGCCCGTGTGGTCCGATCAAACAGACGAGCTACATACATAGACATATATTTATTCCATCTGTTATGCTAGAAAGGAACATAATCACACAAATCAGTGTTTTTTAAACTGTGTTCAGACAGACAATAACAGGGTTTGTACCCTTTAATTAGAACAGAATCCCATTCTATAATATTACATTTATAAGCGAAAAGGGAACAGGAATACAATTCTTAGTTAATTCAGGGAAGTGCCGGAGAAGCACATATATGAACAGGGAAGTTAAAAATAGATGAAAGGGCAAAGGTTAAAAAGGCTGTCCCTTTTAAAAGCCGTTCATTGACCGTGTGAACATGATAAGGCCATTTCCTCTTCCTGAGGTTGACTAATGAAATAGAGCGATGATCTAACTAAGTGTGGTCATCTAATCATCCCATTCACAGGCGCCTTGGCCCCTGTGCCGCCCATCTCTGCCAACTGTGCCAGGCGGCATTCATCCCTTGCGTTAAACTGAAAGCCGCTAAACAGGCTCATTATTGTGAATTATGGGAGTTTAATGCAGAGCCAATGGCCTTCATTTAGAGCATCCTTTTGAGATTCTTCAATGAGCTGCAGGGAAGGTCTCTGTGTCTCAACATTAAACCCATTCAACGGCTTCCTTCCATTCACAGCCTTCACAAACACGTTCATCACTCCGCATTGTGCCTTCCCATTGATTCTGTCCGACACCGGACACACTACAGAGTGCATGAAGAGACTCAAGGGTACAGCGGCAGCACAACGCACATTAATGGAGGACATTAAATATGTATTTTTATATGTAGTTCATGCGGGGGATGTCTGACCTGTCTCCATGGTAGGTCGCTAAACTTAGCATACATGAGGAATAATTCATTCTGGAGCATCAGAAACTCTCAGTACAGATGCAAATGAACAACGCAACTGTTACAACTGCTGACAAGCATTGCATCTGCCGTTAAACAGAGGTCATTGGAGTGTGTGCTGCGTCAAAAATGTGTGAATGACTAATTAAAAAGTGTGTACAGAAATCCCTTCTGAAAATAGAGAGTAGTGAATTGCAATGCATACCACAGTTATGGACTAAATGTTTATTAAAAACATTTTGTATTATTTTAAATAAGGCTATAATAAAATATAAATATCAGATTAAAAACATAAACTAAATTAAAATAAAAATGCACCAATACTAAATTTCGCCACCGATTATTCAGAATGATATCTGCCGATGCGGAGTTTGATTTTCCTCTCCTGACTAGTACAAGGAACCCTCTCATTTGTTATCCAGTATCTCTTATACATTACTATAATATTCAAGGTTAAAATTAACAACAGAGCCCAAACTATTATATTTATGTACAAAACATAATTCCACTCAAATTGCATGAGGTAGTATTCATAAACACTTAAATGTATTCAAACACATATAAGCTTATAAATAAGCTCCTCTCTAGTGTTTTTATATACAGTAGCTAACTAATGAACTGTGATTGGATAAACTTTCAAAGGTAAATTACATTATGTGACGTTGTTCACATCACAGCTGTTTTACTGCGGTTGAAACACTGATTGAGCAAGACGGAATACATTTCGGTAAGTTGAACTGTTTATTCACACATAGCTTCTGATCTTCATGCATGTTTTCAAGAGATTCATCTGTCACGTCACATTTAAGAGTGTCAAAAAGGCATTTCTTGATAAAATGGACAGCTTTTGAAAGCTGTCTTAACTTGTTCGGCTTCTTCACCCACCTTTGTGCTGGTGAATCTAAAGGAGTGTCTTTCCACCGCACCGGATGTGACGACCGCACCGCAACAGCGCTAGCCTAGAAATCTAGACGCACCCTAGCGGCAGAAAATGTAAGGGTCGTCTAGCAACTCTCCGTTGGCTTGCGAGCATGAAAAACCAAACTCTAGTTAGGCCAATCACATCGTGTATAGAGTCGGTGGACGGGCTTAACATAACATTAACGGGGTTCAGCGTAAAATCCCGGCTAACGGCACTGAAGTCATTCTTAAAAAAAGCAAGATGTGTTCGGAGTTTTGCCGACCGGATACGGCAAAAGTTTAATCTATCATCTAGCTCCGCTTGTGGGAAAACGCATGGGACTCAACCCGCTTGTGATTGTTGTCTCACCACTGATAGCGCTCTGGTTGGTTGTAGCGCTATCCTACTGCGTGCAGAGGGAATTTGAAAGACAAACGTTTATCCCACCCCTCGGATTTAGCCCTGCCAATGGTGAGATCCCAAACCCAACATCTTGATGTGGGTCTGACTTGTCAGGCTACAACAGCCTACAGTTTCTGAATGTTATTTATATATAAAAGCATGTTATTCATGATTAAGTATTGTATTTAATGGGAACTTATTTTTGTCATCAGTTACATGGGGCAAAAATAACATTAGTTAGAATGAAGAATAAACCAAAATTCACGGCATTTCAACAACTTACTGTGATAAAATAATTTCCTCTTTGCTCCCCCCCGCCTGTTCTGGCATCCTGGTGCACAGTAGCTGTCCACCATGTTGGGGTTTAAACAGTATGGTTTTAAATGATTGTTCGACCACTATAGATACCAATTCAACAGCCGTTCTAGAGCTCCCCTGATTGCCTGAGAGTAGATTGCATGATGTAAACCTACACTCTAAACCCGGATAAGTTAAAATAACTCAAAAAAAATGAGGAAACCTCAAAAATGTTAAGTTAATTGTTTTAAACTGTTTAAGTTTTGTCAACTTAATTCTATCTGTGGTCTGAGGAAGCGTACTCCCAGAGTGCATTGGGGCATGAATAAATTAATTGCTTCATTTTTACTATGTTTGGCTTTATTTTACCATTTGTCTTTTGTCAGTATATCCCCAATAATGACAGCAAATAAACTTGTAAAGGTCTTATTAATAATAAATTCATTAATTAATTAATTAAAAAAAAAAATCCTTGTTACCATTGTTGTGTTTTGCTCAATGTTGAAGTCTGTGTGTGACTCACACATGGTCAATTGCTGATGTCACAATTATTGAGGGATTATATCACCCCAATTAAAAGGTTATTCCATAAATATTAGCAAAACATGTTAAAAATATCATTATCTGGAATATAATTGTATTATATACAATATATAACATTTCTTTATGTATTACTTCCCTTCCTTAAAAATCAGATAACTGTGATTTCTTGTTGCAATGCTGCATTAATAAGGAAGAAAATTACAATAATATGAATGAAGTTCCAAGTGCACAACCAAAGGGAACACTAATCACAATTATGGTGAGGAAATACGTGAAAAGTCTATTAAAAATTGCCATGCCTCAAAAACACTTTGTCCGCCCACTTTTTTTGGGGGGGGTTTGGCAAAATGGTACAGCAGTTAAGTAGTGTTAACTTGGGTTTTCTAAGTAACAAAGGCATAGCATGCAAATAGTTCAGATTACTAAAAAAATGTAAGTAAGTTCAACAAATTATTGGACATTAAGTAAAGTTTACTAAAAAAGTCTTAGTAAGAACAACTGTTGGTTTTACAGTGTACGGAGCTATATTCATAAGTAATCGCAGTGCACCGCCTTCATATATATAGAGTAATAAACTCAACTGAAGTGACAGAACCCTAACTGCAGTCTACTAATACTCGAGATATAATAGATATAATAATTAGTTAGTTGACATGTAGTTGCAAAGTTACTTATAGTTAGTAAAGTGGACCATCGAAATAAAAGTGCAACCAAAATGATTATTCATTTATTAAATGGCCTATATTGAGTAGGTTTGCCACTTTTATGTGAGACAATAAAGGAATATCCCTGCCATCACAGGACATCTGGTCTCGGGGAGGGGTGGGGGTGCAGACGATCACCAGACGCAATATTAAGTTTGAAAAATATACCGTGTCCTGAAACGGAGCGGTAAGAAAGTTACCGTGCAGCTCAGCTCTGCCATTGTGCTGGTTTCTCTTGTGAATGAGTAAGGCTCTGCCATTGTCAGGTCATTGATTACACAGACTCAGGAATTGCACATGTATTGATTTGTGGCGTGTTGAAATCTTCACGGGTGGTTGGGTCATTTGAAGGGCACTCACCAATTTGGTGCCAATTCATCTCTAATTACTATGTACATATGAAATGCATCATATTGCTCGTGTCATAGGAGTACGAGAGTATCCTACCCCTGTTAAGTGAATTCAAGATTCCCACCAGTGGGACAAAAACAAAGAAACATAGTCTACTTGATGTATTTCTCCACTGTGCATCTTTTTTTATACACAAAATAATGATTTGTTGTTGAACATTTGTGATGTTTTTTCTTTCCCAACTGTGAAATATGGATTTTAATTGTGTACTGCAGTGGGTGGAAAAAGCTCTCGTGGTGGGAGGACTTGGCTTCTCTGTTTTATTTACCCTAATGAAAAGCTTTTAGTCAATAAAGGAAGGATATTGCTGGATTTAGTCTGACACACATCACAAACCATCTTCACTTACAAGTCCTGCCATGCAATATTGAGTGTTGTTGTCTTGGGCTTGGTAATGGTTCACTGCACAAGGCTTCTGAGGAAAATGCCGGCCATTTGAATGCAATTTCTTCCTGCCTGACCAGAATTTACATTTAAATCGTGCCGTTAAAAGGATAGTTTACCACAAAACAAACAAACAACAACAAACCCGAAGAATGGTTTGACATCATGTACTCACCATGTTGTTCCATAACACAAAAGTAGATTTTATTTTGGGGGGAAAAAACCCTTCAGAAGTATGATAAAAGTGGCCCGTCAGACTTTCACCCACGATAGCTTAGTTTGAGGAAACGACTGGAGCAACGGCTGCATCTGCACTCACATACTTCCCTGCTATATAGTAGGCGAAAAACACTTACAAAAGAAGGATGTATGATTTCACAGTACTCTTAAAAGAGTCTGCAAAAAGTTTTGCTTAATTCCGGAGAGATTCTGAAGCAAAGACTATATATAGGAAGACTTTATATATAGGAACATTACTTATGAATCTGAGAAAATGCAACGGCCAATATGGCGAATAAGCCCCGCCTTCTAAATGAAAGAGCCAATCATTGATTAGTAAAGTCATTGTGTCACTGCAGCTGCCGTTAGAAGCTCCGGTTGCTATAGAAACAGGCAGTGTTCTGAGCAAGTTTACGATTACGCATGTGCATTAGCTTTGTCCAGGCTGGAAAAGTTGGGAGTTTTGGAGAATTTGATGTTTCCAGATTCAAAGAGACAGGAGCTCCACTTGCATGCCAGAGAGGGGTTTCAAAGATGGCCGCCGAGTGAAATGACTTGTCTTAAAGGGACTTTGTTCTGAAGTGTGCATGCGATGAACACGTTACTATCCCATGAGGCCACGGGAGATGATTTGTGAATGACAGTGAAGCGACGCAACTGACTCTTGAAGGTCATTTAATAATGACAACATGGCATTAGGGGTGTATTGACAAAAAAAGATATCTCGATATTTTCTGCGATATTCTCGATAACGATAATTAGACAATATTTTGCTGTGTGTTACATTGTGCTGGTACTTTGGCAGGTGTAGGACTGCCAGTTTATGATATTCTTCATATTCTGTGTGGTGGTCAGTTCACAGAAGTGACAGAAATCATCCGTTTTACCTTGATATTTTTAATTTGTGTCAATTTCATAATTTTAATACAAATATAATTATAATAAGACACAATAGGGCTGTTACCATCAAATTAAATAAGTATCAACAAAATTATTCTTTGCAGTGCAGAGGAAACAGAAGCTGCATCTGAAGTGGCATTTAGATCATTTACACAGCTCAGAACTGACAAATTAATATCCTGCAGTTATGCATAAATAATGTTTTGATGTTTAAAACATAAAATGTTGAATTATATTGATATTTGAAATTATTTAAAACATGTAAAGTTATTTTACCTGTGAAATTCAAACCGCCAGTAGGTGGCAGTTTAATGAGTGAGTCATTGAGATTCAACTGATTCATTCAAACAGCTGATTCATTCTCTATCTTATTCATTGAATCATTGATTCGTTCAAAAAGCTGATTCATTCTCTATCTTAGTCATTGAATCATTGATTCGTTCAAACAGCTGATTCATTCTCTATCTTAGTCATTGAATCATTGATTCGTTCAAACAGCTGATTCATTCTCTATCTTAGTCATTGAATCATTGACTCGTTCAAAAAGCTGATTCATTCTCTATCTTAGTCATTGAATCATTGATTCATTTAAACAGCTGATTCATTCTCTATCTTAGTCATTGAATCATTGATTCGTTCAAAAAGCTGATTCATTCTCTATCTTAGTCATTGAATCATTGATTTGTTCAAAAAGCTGATTCATTCTCTATCTTAGTCATTGAATCATTGATTGTTCAAACAGCTGATTCATTCTCTATCTTAGTCATTGAATCATTGATTCGTTCAAACAGCTGATTCATTCTCTATCTTAGTCATTGAATCATTGATTCGTTCAAACAGCTGATTCATTCTCTATCTTAGTCATTGAATCATTGATTCATTCAAACAGCTGATTCATTCTCTATCTTAGTCATTGAATCATTGATTCATTCAAACAGCTGATTCATTCTCTATCTTAGTCATTGAATCATTGATTCATTCAAAAGCTGATTCATTCTCTATCTTAGTCATTGAATCATTGATTTGTTCAAAAGCTGATTCATTCTCTATCTTAGTCATTGAATCATTGATTCATTCAAACAGCTGATTCATTCTCTATCTTAGTCATTGAATCATTGATTCGTTCAAAAAGCTGATTCATTCTCTATCTTAGTCATTGAATCATTGATTTGTTCAAAAAGCTGATTCATTCTCTATCTTAGTCATTGAATCATTGATTCATTCAAACAGCTGATTCATTCTCTATCTTAGTCATTGAATCATTGATTCATTCAAAAAGCTGATTCATTCTCTATCGTAGTCATTGAATCATTGATTCGTTCAAAAAGCTGATTCATTCAGTTTGATAACACCGCTGTGAGACGCAGATACAGTGCTGTGTCTTTGTTTTGAAATATTTTTCGGTGGTCAAATAGAGCAAAAACAGGCAATATGGAAGTCTAAACTGTAAGTCACTTAATATTAACTTCTTTTTTAGTAAACTTGAATACAATCAATATCACATTTGAAAAACTACAATCTTTGTGTGATATCTTATTAACTATATTATGATAAATAGAATCACGCAATGTAAGCGTGTACACCAGCACTAGTCTAATCAACAAACCTACTTCATGTAGTGTGTGCGTGCACTCTCTGGGTGTGTGTGTGTGAGGGATATACTTGATAATGTCAGATCTCACATCGTTAAAACAACAATTACGATATATATCCCACACCCCTACATGGCATATATATTACATAACATCCTTTTTGGTAACACTTTATAATAACTAAACACTATGAATCATTAAGCATTAGTAAATAGTTAATTCATCATTTATAAAGCGTTAATAGACATTCATAAGGAGTTTATAAATACAGCTGTAAATGCTTCATTCTTGATTTATAAGCAAATCTTTGTGTTTAATAATTGTATTTTCATACTTAATCGATTCATCTTTTACTAAATTATTACATTATTTACAAACCAGTTATTTATGAGTTGGTTCAGTGGTTCATAAGATAATTTAGCAAGTGTAAGTATATGATTAATAAACTATTTAAATGCTTTATTAATATGCACTGTAAACCAGAACGCTCAACATAATGAATTGGTTTGAGTAGCACCAGCTCAAATTAAACAAATTAGTTCAAACAAAACAATGTCTATGAGTATTTAGAACTTTCTTTTTATGAGTTCTCAAGACTGACACATTTGAAGTAATCTGAACAGTTTCATTGTTTTGAGTTTTATGAACGTGTTTCTTTCAATTTAGACAAACTTTAATTTAACTGAAACTGGGCTGGGATTTTTATTTCCCAGCATGCTTTGCCATGACACTCAAAAGGGACAGTACATACTTAAAATATAATAATACAACAAATCTTAACTTAAATTGTATGTAACCGATTTCCTTTTTTTTTTTTTTTTTGTATTTTCGTTTCGCCAGCTTATTCAGGTTTACAGTGTACTATAATTCATAATTAATTCAGGTATTTATAAAACATTTAGTAGATGTCAGTTGACTATTTTTGTGAGCTTATCTAAAGTGAGGACTATTTATGCCTCGCAAGGCTTTTGCAAAGGAGATTTACAGACAAACAAACACAACCCAAACACAACAGATTTACAGACAAACAAACACAACACAGAGTAATACAGAACATAGAAACATTTATTTCAAGATGCAAAAAAATCAAACTGTACAACTGGTAACTTGATAAAAATTGTCATTCAATGTCATTGAAAATAAAGATTGCTGTACACAAAATGAAACTAAACCTCAGCCAACACTGCTGAATAAAAATGTACCAGTGCCAAAATACAACACATAACAACACACAACACCCGCAGAACTAACATTCAAGAACACCGAGCCTTTAAATCTCCTTTGCATAAGCTTTAAGAGGCATAAATAGCTCACAAAATTAGTTAACTAACATCTACAAATGTTTTATAACTACGTGAATTAATCATGAATTATTATCAGTAGGAATGCATGCAAATAAAGCACTCAGTAACTATTACTGTCTGAATAATAAGATGTATAAATGTACATTTACTCACACTTTCTAAATGATCTTATGAACCACTGACAACTCCTAAATAACTGGTTTGTAAATAACGTAATCATTTAGAAATTATAAACAAAGTATGAAAATACAATTATTAAACACATTATTGATATGCTTATAAACCAAGTATACACAAACTGCTTACTAATGTCTATTAATGCTTTATAAATGATGAATTATCGATTTACTCATGTTTAACTAATGATTCATAGCATGCAGTTATTATTGGTAGCGCTCACAAAGTACGTACTTCATTAAAATAAGTACCTTCTCAAGATAGGATGTGATTTGGTACGGCAGCCATCATGTTGTAATGTTCTGGTTTGCAGCCTAATGGAGTGAACATGGCCTGTGCATTAGACATTCGGACTCCTTCTATTTTGCTTTTGCATTTCTTTTGAAGTTTAAAAGCTCCAGTTCCCATTCATTGCGACTGCATCGGAAGGAAAGACATTATCTGAAATGTCTCCTTTTATGTCATGCAGGGTTGGAAAGACCTGAGGGTGAATTGATGATGATAAAGATGATGGAATTATCATTTTTGCTTGAATTATTCCTTGGTTCCTAAACACTCTCCAATCATTTCTGCCAACATATATACTGCAAACAAACACATTCAACCCAATGGATCCTCCGGAGTGACTGATCTGTTTATCAAGACGTTTCACATTTGGTTGTGTCTGTATCAGTCATTTGTTAAACAGTTAATCAGTGTGGGCACGCTTTAGCACGGCCCAGTGAAATATTATTTCTCCGTAGCTGCCGCGAAGGACAAATGATAAATTAGTTTTTTCATTGAACAAGCCGTGTATTGACAGTCGAGGCAGTGCTCAGTAGTCGTGTATGTGCGCATTATGCAGATTAGTGTTTTCTATTGCACATCACATACACACACATTTCGTAATGGATTGCAGTCATTACACTGAAGATGTTCTCATGCCAGCTGTATCGCTGCAAAACACCACACAGCCTCATAACACAGACATTACGGCAGTGCTTTATGCGAGGGGTAGTGTAAATTCATTAGAAGTGAGAAAACAATCATATGAAATCATGACGGATGTTATATATAACCCGAATGCGGATATGATGATCTTTCACATTTACTATAATCACGGGTGCAACTTGCCATTTTACTGGGTGTGCAACACCTTTGCAGACCCTAGTGAATCCAGTTCTTTCTGGTTCTTGAGTCTGAGAGCCTTTTCCAGCCGTGCGATATTCCCGCAGTATCAGCACTGGGACCGTTTCACCGTTTGTATCACTCCGGGCAGGCAAGTTCGGTCCTGCAGAGTTTAGCTTCAACCCTACTAAGCCACCACAGTATAAAACTCATGGCTCCCAGCATGCATTGCAGCATTAAGTACGTCACCATTGTTGAGATTCATACGCTGATTCTTGATATCTGTGTGCGTCTAAACTTTGATCCCCCTAGAATGTTTTTAAAAATCAAAATTCAGAATGTCTGATCTGTGTTGTTGGTGAATATTATTTAATAAATATGTTTAGTCAGGGATGAGTCAAACATTTTTCTTTATGGTAACTTTTGTTTATGGCTTCTTTTGAATTGAACAGATTATGTGTTGTTAAAACTATAACGGAAACCATAAGCTCACATAAAAAGCCAAGAGTCAAACTGCCCAACTAAAGGAAACACTGATCACCATAATGGTGACCAAACATTTTCAATGAAACATAAACATCTAAACCTGTTAATTCTCAATAAGAGCACATTTAAAGGTACAGTTATAGGTTTTGTTCCCCAAGGAACAACAACTGTACCTCCACTGTACCTTTTTTCTGAGAGGGGATGAGCAAATCCACCATATATATATATTTTTTACAAATACTACTGTTATTGTGTCACAAAAATTTTTTCAGAGTTTTTTAGGGGAGAATGTAGTAATTTGGACCTCAAATATTTAATTCATATATAAACATAGCGCTGGCTCTTATGTAGATAGTGGTTAAACATGAGATTCATTTATTTGGGGTATATTGAACAGGCAATCTTTGGTCTTTTTAATCTATTAGATGTTCCAGAGCAAATCGATTTAGCTTAAAGTCCCTGTAAAGGCAAATCTGAGATTTGTTTCTAAACACATTACAAAGACTGTGAACTATGTAGTACTGAATTCAGAAGTTAGACCGTTAAGAAGTTTTTCACCATTGCTGTGTTCTGGATTTTTTGGGCGGGTGGCTCGATTACGCACTGGAGTCGCTTGGCATGTGCAATTCGCATCAGTTCACCCATGAGTTACTGTCAGTGCCGTTAGTTACTACAGCCTACAAAAAAAAAAAAAGAGGATCTCAAGAAGAGGTGGATTAATTTTATGAACAGCTACCTTGATGGAGTGCTGAGGATCACCACCAACACCTGCCTCTGCAGTGTCTTTACACCGGATAGTTTTACAAACTTAGCAACAACTGGGATTCACTGATAATCCGCTGCAGAATGGGCTGTTTGACTGAATTGTTTGCTTGTGTCTATTTCCTATTATCTTTTACATTGGCTATTGTTGGTCATTTAAATATTGTTGTTCAATAAATATTATTTCATATAAATAATATCTAGTATTTGGTATTGCGAGAGGGTCCGTTAGTGATTGTGATATGGACTTCAGTGAAAGTTACATTATAGTGATAGTGACTGTCCATCTCTGCTGGACACGGTCATGCACAAATGCCTTACTTGATATTAACTTGGCTATAAGGATTTTGGATTTGTGATGCCTGCCTACAAATCATATTTTTCTTTTTACAATTTAGGTCATACAAATTCAAACTAAATCTGTCTGTTAGTGATCGACTTTAGTGAAAGTTGTATTATATAAAAGTCTTTATGAGTGACTGGTTGTAAACAAGGAAGTTGTTTCAGCTCTGCCTTAACTGTTAAAAGGACAAAGATATCGCTTTCAGGCGGACATTCAAATTGATTTTTTTTAAATAATGGATATAATATTATGGAAATCAACCTGAAGAATGAATGCTATATCAGGCGCAGGAAATACAGTAACATAACACACTAAGCTTCAATGAAGCGACTCTACGTTCCTTTGTTACTAGTTTTAAAGTGACGTTTTAGAGTTAGTAACTGAGGCTTGGGCTCGACTGTCAAACTGTCAATTTGAGATTTGAATCTGTGTAAAGACACTCCGTTGGTGTTTCTTATTTATTCACACACTTGTGCCGTCGAACTGTTGTATAAACGCAGTCTCACACTCGTAGCCTACAGCTGTTCTGGGTCGGTATGTTTTTTTTATGCTTTTGAAAGAAGTCCCGGTTATTCAGCATTGTATCCCTGGCTGTCGACCGTGTAAGAGCGTAAGACTTGCAACCCCACCTCCACATGGAATTGCATATGTTGCATATATCATTTTGTGTGTCCATGTACTTGGTTGAAATTATTGATGTCATTTTTCAGGACTGAACATGTAGTCATGCCCTGATTGGCCTGCACATCATTGATTGGACTGTAGGATCCGTGAGCATTGATCAGAGTGCAGAGGTTGAAGGCTGGACTGCAGTCTCTCCCTCACTACAGACGGCCCTGCAGTTGATGAGGTCAAGAAAGTCCAGATCCTGCAGCTATAAATGCTGTTCTGTACCTAAATAGACGGCTGGTGGGTCTCTTCCATGGAATGTCACTTATTTCTTTCCAAAAATTGCCGGTCACAAATGTCAAATGAAAGAAAAAGTGCTTTCATACATTCAGAGTGGCACGCTGGGCTGCTTTTCTCCTCTCCTGTTTCTCGAAGAGACTCACAGTTCGTGAAATGGAACAGAATTTGAATGGAATTGGTCACCCCCCACAGGACAGAATGACAGGGAGAGGAATTGACTGAATTCAATTTGAAAGACGTTTAGCATGTTTTGTAAGTGGGTCATGCAACCAGTGTTATTTAAGGGGCCGTTTACACAACATCAGCTGTAATATGAAATCTGTTTATGCGTTTACACAATAATGGCGTTTTGGTGGCCTGAAAAATGTGTTTTTGAAAACTATATTGTAACTACAAAAATGAAATTTTGTGAGAACGGTAACGTCATGCGCGTTATTTATTCAGTCTATAGGCATGCAGTGTTTCTTTACCAAGTGACATCGCCACCTACTGGCCTGACAGCAGAATACAGTGCTGACAATCATTTCACGGGTCCGTGTGGACGGGGTTTGTTCTGACAGTGTTGTCGTCTGTACATGAACAACGTGAAAGAATAACTTTTCAGTTTTTAGCACATTGTTGCTGTGTAAACATGCCCTTCGCATAATTGAGATATACATTGTTTTATCAATTTATCAGTGAAACTTTTCAATTTCGAAGCAGTTTTTATTTAGATGCTTCTGTTTTTACTTAAATTTTAGTCCAAGTTTTAATATCTTTGTGTTTTTTGTCATTTGTATTAGTGTAATAATTTGTATTAATTATTATTTCAGTTTTAGTTATTTAAGTACATCAACTTAATAAAAATGAGAAATGTTGCCTCGGAAACTAGCTGAAATAAAATAAAGTTTTAATGTTTGTACATTTTAATTAGTGCTGTCAAAATTGGCGTGTTAAAAATATTTAATGCAATTTACATTTTTTTCTGTCATTCTTGGGCTAGTGTTACATTATATGATCATGCTCTTGTTCATGCAAACGCTTTTAAACCATTAAAGTGTGACAAAACAGAAGAGAACACGCTGACTGTGAATGTCCTGACTGACACACACACACACACACACACACACACACACACACACACACACACACACACACACACACACACACAAGACAGAAGAGAACACGCTGAGTGTGAATGTCCTGACTGACACACACACACACACACACACACACACACACACACACACACACACACACACAACGCTCAGAAAGACAGAAGAGAACACGCTGAGTGTGAATGTCCTGACTGACACACACACACACACACACACACACACACACACACACACACACACACACACACACGCTCAGAAAGACAGAAGAGAACACGCTGACTGTGAATGTCCTGACTGACACACACACACACACACACACACACACACACACACACACACACACACACAACGCTCAGAAAGACAGAAGAGAACACGCTGAGTGTGAATGTCCTGACACACACCACACACACACACACACACACACACACACACACACACACACACAACGCTCAGAAAGACAGAAGAGAACACGCTGACTGTGAATGTCCTGACTGACACACACACACACACACACACACACACACACAACGCTCAGAAAGACAGAAGAGAACACGCTGAGTGTCCTGACTGACACACACACACACACACACACACACACACACACACACACACACACACACACACACACACACACACACACACACACACACACACACACACAACGCTCAGAAAGACAGAAGAGAACACACTGTCTGTGAATGTCCTGACTGACACACACACACACACACACACACACACACACACACACACACAACACACACACACACACACACACACACACACACACACACACACACACACACACACACACACACACACACACAGACACACACACACACACACAGAGACAGAAGAGAACACACTGTCTGTGAATGTCCTGACTGACACACACACACACACACACACACACACACACACACTCAGAAAGACAGAAGAGAACACACTGTCTGTGAATGTCCTGACTGACACACACACACACACACACACACACACACACACACACACACACACACTCTGAAAGACAGAAGAGACACACTATCTGTGAATGTCCTGACTATGACACACACACACACACACACACACACACACACACACACACACACACACACACACACACAAATTTATGCAGTTAAGACTGTAAAATGTTAGATCTCATTACACACACACACACACACACACACACACACACACACAAAACACTCAGAAATCCTTGTTAAGAGAAATTAGGCCCTGTCGTGATGTCCAGCAGAGACACACACACACACACACACACACACACACACACACACACACACACACACAAAACACTCAGAAAGACAGAAGAGAACACACTGTCTGTGAATGTGCCATGATGGAGCCTGAGCCAGGAGAGAGAGCCTCCGAACCCCATAAATCAAGTGGCAGTGAGTGTGCTGAATCAGGGACATGAGGTAAGGTTGATTGTGCCTGCGAGAGACAATAAACCCTGTAATCATCCGTCTCTGCTGCACAAGCCCGGCAATTATCTGCCCATACCTGACCGCCACTTCAGAAAGGGCAAAATCCATCTCACTTCTTCCCATTGCACCCACACACACACAGCTTCTTCTCTTTTACTTGCATGCATACAGTGTGCAAATGTATTCACTCCTCAACGTGTGTCAAGGAGAAGCTCAAAGTCTGCAGAAATAAAGAAGACTTTTACCGGCGTTTGATTAGTTTCTTTTTAAGGTCACAAACAGTCAACACAAGTATGCAGATGCTGTCGTGAATGCCTGGAAAATGCATCGCAAGGCCATCCCTGGCATAAAGTCTTCTTATACATATAATATCAGAGAGTGTGTGACGACATGTAAAGCAACCTGCCAGTTTGTTTTGGATTTTATGAGCTGTTTAGAGGCGAGTTTATAGGAAATACATGTAAAACAGATTAAATAAATAATGAGAGATAGATAGGTAGAAAGACTCCGCCTTGCATCATATTTGCTGAATGAAATCGAACAAATAAAAAAAAATGCTTATTCCAAAAATAGTGCCTTGATTTGCTTAGCACGTCATACTTTCTCATAAAATGTGATGTGCATTTCGTAGCATTTTTACTTTCGACATCCATTTGTAAGGTGAAGAAGTCTTGATAAACTGCCATGGCTCCTCTGAACCACCGCTTTCACACGTATGATATTTTAGGCCCCCTCTTGTATAATTGCTGTCCTGCCCAAAAGTGATATTTCATGAGTACAGATTATTTCAATGACAAAACTCAAACAAAGCTGCTCTGCTCGTCGGTATCTACTTTACTTACTACTAAGTGCCAGATGCAAAACTTGAAAGTATCTCTCAAACTCTAGCCTGGCAAACAGAGTCTCAGCTGGTGAACATGACCAAGCATAACAGCAGTTCACCTGCAAGAGAAAACCATTGAACCAAGAGATATAGAATCAAACTTGCTTTGCTATAGATGTGTTTTATCCCTCAGTCGTCATCTTCTCACTATCTGTCCTTTGCATGGGACAAATAATTGCTTTTATTGAGTTGATGGGTGCCGGGGGGCAGATGGGGGTTTGCTATTATCCTCCATGAATGAACTAGAAATTGTCCTGAAGCAGTAACACAGACATATTCCTAGCAGATTCATAGATGAAGCTAAGTGGGTTTACAGAGTTTATATATTTCAGTATATAGTGTGTGTATATATATATATATATATATATATATATATATATATATATATATATATATATATATATATATATATACTGTAAAATCTAAGTAGTTCGATTTAAAAATCATACAAACTGATTGCTTTTAAAAGATGATGCAAAGTGAAATATGATTAGTATGTTGTATTGACAAATGCCATAGTTACTAAAAATAACTTATAATTTTCTTTAGATGTAGGTGAGCGCGGGGTTAGTCGTAACACACATGGTTTAACACTTTCCACACATGCCAGGATGACCAAACTCTGTGTATTTACTAGTTGCGGTATCAACATTATTTAGAGAAAAAAATACGCCAAAATTAAAAAACTTGGAAGATATCACTGACCATTTGTTTAACCAAAAGAACATTTCTTACTTTAGATTATTTTTCATCTCTGTTTTTTGTGTTTATTTAAAATAAGACGAATGTGATATTATAGTAATCTTCTATCTGTTATTGATCAGTTGAGATGTTCTTTAATGCTGATCTGAGAGCAGAAGACACGAGCCGCGGTTAAATGAGCAGGCGGGGCATGTTGTCACAATCAGCACCTATTAGAAATATGATATTATATTATATACTTCTATAAATTCTATTGAGAAAAGGGTGAATAATCACTGAGAGTCAATGTTCAGACTTGATTCATTATTATGATGTTTTGAGCTATGCTGTATAACTGTGTTTAGAGGTGGGTTTGTTGTCAAAATCAAAAATGTGTGTATTTTTAATGATAAAAAAATGCCATTAGTTTATTTCAAAAAGTTAATAATTGAATTTCATTGACAAAATATTTTAGTTTGTATATATTATTTTGATTATATCAGGTAACATGTTAATCTGTCATGTTGCACTGTACTCCACCTATGGGGCATGTTGTCACAGTTCACTTCCATTCTTTCGGGTAAATCAAGATAAAAGTATACACTGTATTAATGAAACAAAACCACATGATTGTACTAGACGTGTGAGAAATTAATGTGTGAAGAAATAAATACTCTGAACCACAAGTGGATTTACACAAACTGAGCGTCCCCTACTATTGACTTAGTATAGCTATTCAGAACTCCCAGAGTGCATTTTGGCATGAATAAATAATGCAATTGTTTTGTTTTACTATATTTTTGTTCTATTTGCCAATTTTATTTGCTGTCTTATGTCAGTATTAGCACAACAAAAACAGCAAATACAATTGTTATTGTTACAATGCACAAAAAAAACATTTTAATTGTTACCATTGTTGTGTTTTGCATGCTGAATGTTGAAGTCTGTGTGTAGCAAGCATTATATAACCTTTGATCATTCCATACTACTATCCAGATTACATAGTATTGGTGCATCTAATTTAACTCTATCCTGGTTCTCTAATTATCATTTTAATAGATCCCAACATGTAAAAATGTATCAAGAACTATCTAAGCCCCTAACTATTAACAAAGGTGTTCCCTTTTAGCTTCTACTTTCAATCTATATAAATAATATCTCTCAAGCTATCTGCAGTGAGAAAACTTTTCTTCATTTATATGCTGATGACACGGTTCTTTACTCCATAGGACCGTCGAATGATGAAGTTTTAAAACGGTTACAGGATAGTTTTAATAGTATTCAAGAAGCTTTCCATGATTTCAATCTATAGTTTAGAATAGCACAAAAACAAAGATAATGTGGTTTGGAAAGAATCCGTGTAACAGAGGTATTACATCGTTGAATAGGGCAAATCTCGAAGTAGTATCCTCATACAAATATTTCGGAATATGGCTTGATAGCTCTTTTCACTGATCACATAATGAATCTTCAGAAGAAAGTTAAATCAAGACTTGGTTTCTTATATCGAAATAGATCTGGGTTCACTCAATCGTCCAAGAAATATCTTGTTGAAACTACAGTTTTACCGTTATTTGACTATGGAGACGTAGTATAGCTCGTAAAGGGACTCTTGAACAATTAGATGTATTGTACAATACAGCCATTCGATTTATTACCAATGCACCTTCCAGAACGCATCATTGTGAACTGTATTCCCCTTTAAATTGGACATCATTATGTCGCAGGGTGTTGTTGGTTCATGTTTCATGTTTTAAGGTTTTCATGTTCACTGGCATGTTCTGCCATGCACTTCCTGGTCTTGTCATGTGACTCCCATGTGATCTTGTGTCTGGTTCTGTCATTGGTTCATTGTTTCGGCACTGTTCACAGGTGTCACGTGTCTTGTCATTAGTCTCTGTGTATTCAAGCCCCCATGTTTGCTGTAGTCTTGGCCTGATATTGAACGTTGAAGCTTCTGTTGGTGAGTTTCAACTTCAAGGTTTTGCCAATTCTTTGTTTTATGTTTTGATTGATAAGTTATGCTTAGCTTTAAGTTGAATAAAGAACTGCACTTGGGTTCAGCACCTTGCCTCTCCAGTGGATAATGGTTACACATTACACATCAGACGGGAAATACACTGGTGCGTTTTCACTTATAAAGTCCTGTTAGGTCTATTACCCAAATATCTTCAAGAGTTGCACCTACCTCGCATTAGTACATATACAATCAGATCATCTCATCATATTCTTTTAACTATCCCAAAAAAGAGAACCGCTTATGGCCGTTCAGCTTTTTGTTTTGCTGCTCCTAATGAGAGTGCCTACAATTGGAATCATATATTTCAATTTCAGCATTCAAAAAACTACTAGGCAATGTTTTTATTACAGCATGTAAGTGTATTAAATGCATGTATATATGTGTGTACTGCAAAATATGTTTGTTTGTCTTTCAGGAGATCTAATTCTCCTGCCAGGCTGTTGTTGAAAATAATAATGTGTTCTTAAGTACCTTGCCTGGTTAAATAAAGGCAATAGGTAATTATCATTTTCAACATATCACAAATATAGAGGGATTATATCAACCCAATTAAAAGTCTCACAAGATGTTTATGATGTAAGTGTTAGTAATACAATTGTAAAAGATTTGTTATTCAGCAATCTATTCATTACTTCCCTTCCTTTGATATCAAATAACTGTGTTTTCTTGTTGCTTCTATGCATAAATAATAATACAAATATAGTTCCAAGAGCACAACCAGGGGGAAAACTGATCACCATAATGGTGATTACAAACAAAGATATTTGAACAAAATCAACATACATTTATGGATTCAGCTTATGTGATGTTCTCTCAAATTTGTCAGCTGTATTGACAATTCAACATCAAAGATGAATTTGGGAAATGAGTGAATGCAACTAGAGAAAGAGAACTGCAGAAGTGGAGGAAATGAGCGAAAAGCGAAAAATTAAGAATTGCCCAGCCTCAAAAACTCAAACTGGCATTCAAACCAATCAATTCATCTTAACTTGGTTTTCTGAGTAACCAAGGCATAGTATGTGAATAGTGCAGATTACTACATTTTTACAATTAAGTTGACATTAAAGCTGCTGCTGAGCAAATACATCTGTTCAGCTTAGTCAAGAGAAGGAAAGGCTGCTGCAGAATGATATAACCCCCGCAGCAGATCTCTAGGTGGTGCTAGGGAGGAGGTGGGATAATGGGAGTTCTCATAATGTGCGGCGTGCCGATAGCGGCTAGGATACGGTATAAATAAAGCCACGAAAATGGCCAGCTGGTGGCGCTTGAGAGCGATTTAGAAGACGCTTTAGTTGCTATGATTTGGACTATCCCAATTTGGCAGTAACGTGTTGCTAGTATGTCATTTTGAAGAATATTACTGAAAATAAAAATGCAGTGTCCAGCAATATTAATTTCTCTATTGTTGTTCAGTCATTGTAGTATTTGTCCCGCCCCTTCACTGTGATTGGACGGCTGGGTAAAAAGTGACAGTGACGAGCATTGCTTTTTACCCAAAGGTAAACATTTTTCAACTCTCAGCTACAGCAAAAAAATACACAAGGCAAACTAACGTGTGAAATATTATTATGTTATAAAGTGCATGAAAATGTGCGCACCAAGTGGTAGGGAGCAGGTGTACATTTCTTTTGTACAATTATTTTGAAAATACGAACATTTGAATCCAGATGAATCCAAAAAGTTACCTCAGAACGGCTTTATGGATGATTTACACAAAAAATTGTTCTGCTTGTGTTTTATGAATGAGGCTTTAAATGAGGTTTGGGTGTTATAGATTCTATCTGATCTCATATTTTGTAATATTCCTTGCCTCATCCCTGGGCGTGTTCCTGGATCAACATCTTTTGTTGGTACTGAGATAATATTTCTGTCGAACAAACATATAGTAAGCCTATCTTACATCCTGCCCTAACCCCAGTGTTTCCTACCTAGACTCTGGCGGGCCACCATCTTCTAATCTGTGCCGCCAGAGTTTCATAATGAACTGAAAATATGTTCAAACTTCTCATAATACTATAAAAGGTCTCAAACGTTGCTTTGCACCATTGCTTTGGCAAAGTATCCGTTAAATTGACTAAAATTTGGCTTTGTGCCCTTATCACATTGCAAAATACAGTGGTTTAATTAAATAAGCATGTAGTCTGTTCGAGCTGCATGTTTCTGCACACGTGATCAGCTTGAGATCCGGTGTTTTCCACGTCTCTGAACGACTCAGATCACAGTGAATGAAAGCAGTAAATCCATCTCTGCATGTCTGTGCATTTGGTATTTATTTTACAGTTCATTTGTTTTATAATATTTGGCTATTACTGTCATAAGAATAATAATATAAAATGATTGTGTCTGGACCTCCCAGAGAGGCCGAAGTCCACCCCCCATAATCTCACAAAATCCTGTGGCACCAGCCGTAACCTTACCCCAAATTAGCAATCCATGCCAAACATGAATAAACATCTTTGGCCAGCATCTCTGTGCCGAACCCGTCCGTGTCGCGTCAGGGTCATGTCATTTGATGTACGTGTCCATGTGATGTGCCAAGTGTCAACTTGACCTAAGGTTCCTGATGAAGTGCTTTAATAAACTCTGTTAATCCTCTCCTGGGGTTCCAGTAATAAGGATTACATTTCACTGCTGCCTTTGAGTGAGGGACGCTGGCCGGGCATGAGGCTTATCTTAAATCTGAGCCAATAATCTGAGCGAGAAGCTATAGTGTTTTAAAGCAACATAATTGCTACATTATTTAGTTTGGTTGTCTTGCATTAGATGGATGTGTCTGCTGTAATTAGAAATAATTTGGGTTGTCAATTTAACACATTAAATGGTTCATTATTAAGGGTTAGGGTTAGGGTTAGGGTTAGGGTTAGGGTTAGGGTTAGCCTAACCCTAACCCTAACCTATTCCTTAACCTATTCCTTAATAAGCCATTGAGAAAATCCAACCCAGAAGTACTAACTAAACTCAACACAAAAGCCTGTCGATTCAAAGCTTTACTTATCTGCCATATTAATGTAATGTCTTCATAATTTTTGACTCTAATATGATATTATATTAGATTGCATATGCATTTGTAGGAGTTTCCTTTTCAGACGCAGTGTTTATGTGAGGAGAGTGTTTAAATGAATCATGCAAGGTGATTTACTAAAGCAGGGCTATTCAGATCTTACCCTGGAGGGCCAATGCACTGCAGAGTTTAGCTCCAACCCTAATCAAACACACCTACCTGTCATTTTCTAATGATCCTGAAGACACTGATTAGCATGTTCAGGTGTGTTTGATCAGGGTTGGAGCTAAAATCTGCAGTGCATTGGCCCTCCAGGGTAAGATTTGAATAGCCCTGCACTAAGGTATCCGCTCGTCAATTTACTGGTGTTTGTGCCATTATTTACCGCCCCAAAAAAGCACGCCTTAAACCAGACGCTAATTTGCGCTGTTCTTGGTAGATTGTGTGGGTCATTCCGGAAATGATCCGGCTGCGTCTGTGTTCTTTAATTTGCGTGACATCAGTAGATCACCACGCTCCCATCGGCGCTTTTTTAAAATTGCGCTCTCACGCTAATGTGCCATGTTTAGTAAATCTGGCCTCATGTATGTTAATGTAATTTGATTATAATGCCAGTCAATTTACATAGTGTCCTTGGTTGCATGTCCTGGAGTTTGAGATATGCTAAAACTGCTCTTTGTATTGTCTTTTACTGAACTGAGAAGCTCCTTGGCAACTTACAGGAAATGACCTTTAAATCGCAGTGAAACAAATCCAAGCGGAAGCTGCTATGAAGGACACATTGGGATATGAAGGGGGGGAAAGACTCATTGAGCTCTTTGAGCTGGCTCTGTGTCTCATCTAATTAGAGATGCATTTTCCAGGAAAACCATTGTGAACTCAACCGCAGGATGCAAGCAGGCTTTAATGGGACCCGAAATGCCAGTGTCACCGCCTCAAGCTTGTGTGCCTCCACGAGACGCTTTGACTCATCGCTGATATTCCTCAACTGAAAGCACTTGAGTTTAATTAATTGCTCAATCCGTCTGAGATGAGCGATGGGAAATGATGAGTTCCTTGCGAGTAAATGAATGGTTAAATAGGACATGGTGCAGAAAGTCGAGCAGTGCGGCGTCCACACCAAAACAACAGCACAGCTGTCGTAACTAGACGAGCACTAGACGAGTGCGGCAGAGGAGTCGACGGCAGAATCAGCGGCCAGGTGTCTTCTGGGTCAAACAGAGATTGTGACCTCTTCATGATTAGTAAACACAAACCATGGCCCAAGAACAGGTACAGGGTGGGGAGGGTGATGAGGCATTGGCGGTGTTGTGGCCCTGAATTTTAATTGGGTAACAAAGACATTTTAGGATCGTATTATTTAACTGCCACTTCTCATATTGTTCCTTGTACAAAATTAAAATGATGTCAGTATTTACTCACACTAATTCTATTCCAAACCTGCATGGATTTCTTTCTTTGGCTTAATAAAAAAAAGATGTTTGGCGGGATATTCACACAACTGAATGAGATCAGATTCACTTCAAATCATAGCAAAGTTCTATAAAGGTAGTCAATTATAGGCAAAGACAAAATTGATCTTTTCATTGTTAATCAGAGTTTTTGTCCAGACTAGCTGTGACTGACAGGGGATTTGTTTTTAGGATTTTTTTATTTCTGTGATGTTGAGGTTGATAGCTCAGTTACTAATTGTGTTTTGTATGATAATAAAATAGTTTCATTTGAATCTGTGTATCATTGTGCATGACTTTAATTATCCACAGTGAATAATCTTGAGAGTAAATTGAAAAAGGAAGAAAGAATGGTTAAACTGTGATCTTTGTGTAAACAAACAAAATAACTTGACAAAGACTGTGAGTTTGATTAAGAACCTATCCATTTTGTTGCGAGGGCGAGAAAGTAAAGAGCCCGCCCACACACTCTTCTGATTGGCTGTGATTTGTGATTCACTGGATTGTGATTCGTGTCTGGTTACCCAGCAGTATTTTTTTATGAGTAGCTGATATTTATGTCATTATTTACTGATAATCCTGCAGTATCTCAAATGTGCTTCCAGACTGGTGTGACATAAATTCATTTTCAATGCACAAACCTATTGTATAGCTTCAGAAATCTTGGAATATATAGGGTGCAAGCTGTATGGACTACCTTTATGGTGTTTTTTCCTCCTTTTTAAAACTTGATGAATACAACTATTGGCAGTTCATAACTTTTTTTGTTTCGAAAAATCTCATTTGTACAATCTGCTTACGTGATGGATATGTTTAGGGGTGGAAATTCATGCTTACTTTTTTTTGAAAACAATTCACATCATCCAAATTCCTATGAAATTGCACCTTATAAAATAGTTATGTTTTCCTGTGAGACACAGGTCACTTTATGCTTTCACTGTATGTAATGACTCGTTGGTGAGAAGGCATTGGGTAAGTCATTCTTATAAATAGTTGGATGTGTTTTTATGAACTGTTCAAAATCAATATCCCTGTGCAGTGCTAATGCAGATAAACTGTATTAGGAAAGTGAGCTATTTAATAAGTGACGTATTTTAGGGCCCCAAATTCGTCTATGCAGCTCAGAACTGGGACACATCAGTTCTAAATTCATCGTGTATCCAGTGATATCTGGACCTTTGCACCAGTACTGCAAGCGCTCTATCCAGACCCTAAGGACTCAAATGGGGCATCCATCCTCCATCATGCCCTGCTCCTTATGTGCTACAAACCCAGCAAAAACAATACAAATCAGCATTAACTCATGTAGACCAACCATTTTCCTTGGAGTTCCACAGATAACTAAGAGGACTTACCTCTGTCTGTGTCATAGAGGTAGACAAACTTGTCCCACTTGTAGTGAGACAGGAGACTCAGGACGGCGCCCTTCAAAGGAGGGCGCATCTGGATGACAAACTGGACGTCTGAGTCGATGGGGTAGCTGGGTGTGACGAAGGAGGTGTGGAGGGCTCCGCAGAAGGAGGTCAGTGTGTTCATGGACTTCTTGTCATAAAAGCCGAATATGGCATACACCCCTCTGGAGAACTGTGAACAAACTGGAATCAGAGCAAATGAGTTTGTTTAGTTTGTTTACGACCAAGTAATGGTAAAAAACAACTTCATCATTCTAAACCAATCATACAAAACGAAATCGGATGATCTTGGCATGTGAGTAATTGCAATAATAGGAAAATCTGTACAAACATGGAAATTTGTTTTGACTGCATGAATATGAGCAGAGAAATAATTGCATTATGTCCCGCAGATGAAAGCGCTGTTGCGTCCGACAGTGAGAACCCATCAACACACTAAACAAAACTTCACATCTGATTGGCTGTTCCTTATTCTCCCAAAGCACTTGAAGCAAAGAAAGCATAATTATGCACATCTCTATGAACCAAGAACATCTAATTACTGAAACAGATATATAGCAGTTGGCAGAAAACTTCTGCTTGTCTATGTTGCAATGTTTTGCCAAGGGAATTAACATGGGTAGTTTTGTATGGAAGAAATACTATTAATTTAAAATCAATGTTTATATAACTACAGTCAACTCACTACAACTAAAGAAAACACATGCAAAAAGAAAAAAACACCAGCAAATTAAGAAAACATCATCAGTTTGACAACAACACATGTGAGACGTTGTCTTTCTGATCTGAAAGCTTTCATCGTTCGGACAGGGATGTTTAATTTTTTGCATAACTCAACGTACGCCTGTGTGGCTCATATCTGGATTGGCCGCCACTAAGTCGGTTTCGCTGTCCACCTGGGCATCTGGTTGGCGGGCAAGGTTCTTGTCTCTGCCCTCTCTACAACCTGAGGCTTGATCACTTCTTTTTCTGGGTCAGAGGGTGGCGGCAGGGGGGTGCGCGTTTGAGGTTTAGGCAGAGGAGCGCTTTGTCCTCATGATGCCTGCTGCAGCGGGGGCACTTTGTAAGGTATTTCCTGGTGCACCCTGAATATTCCTGGTGACTGAACCAATATGAGGGGTGCCAGTTTCAGCGTACTGCAGCACCTGTTGCGTGACGAGCATGTCCTTGATCAGCGGCTCTCGGGCTTGAAACCAAACATAATTGCTGTTCATAAACATGGCCAATGCTGTAACCAATGTCAGGATGGTGATTCTTTGCTCCTTGTTGAGGTTGGACGGCAGAGATCACAACGTCTTCGCCATCCACGGTGCACCGTTGTCTCTGTACCTCAACATGTTGCGCAAATAGGACAGCCCGTCGCTGGATGCCTGCACAGACGTAGCCGAATAGTGAGGCCTCTGCGCTAGGGTTGTTGTTTGCATGGTGCAGCTCTACACAGCCACACTTGTCCCACTTCACTTTCAGGTTGTACGCCTCGTCCCTGTAAATGATAGAGGGGAATAGCTTGAAGCTGTCGAGTCCGAGTTGCAGACATTCAGTGGTGTCGAGACCTTGCACCCGCTTAAGTTCAAGTGCCCTCCCGAAAGTTCTAGGCCAGCCAAACCCTTTTTGTATGGATAGTTCGGTGGCAAAGTCGGACGTTGACCTCGACCTTGGGCGGTGAGTGGTCATCGGGGAGCCTGATGGAGCGGGAAGCTCCCTGGCGCATCGCCATTATAATACTTTCTATACTTTGAGTCCCCATAACTCCGAAATGGTGGGGGCTAGGAATTGGTGGGAGTTCTCTTTCAATAGGACCTATTATCGATCAGGGTTTGGTGCAATTTGCATGAACCCTTTTCGAGATATAACAAAAAGACATATACATTTTGATCGTATATAAGTCCAGCCCACAAATGTCCTTGAGCTTGGGGATCGTCTGTTGTCAGTGCACACTATATAGTGAACAAAATTTGACACAGCCACATCTTCGAAACAATTCCACTCAGAGCTACAAAACTCGAGGCAAAATAGAGTTTCAAATGGCCCCTTCAAATGCCCACATGCCCTGGAGATATGGGATTTAACAGAACAGGGTGCACTTCGTTGACTCTGGGGTCTGAGAGGTCCCATAGGGAGCAGTTACCACCTGAGTGATGAGCTTCCGTTTCCGAGATATAGCTGTTTTTTTTAACAAAAAAATGTGTCATACAAAATCTAATGTATATGGTGAGGTAAGGTCCCAGTGGATCGAGACTATTTGCTGCATGTTTCTGTATTTGGCTACATTGTGAGTATTTGCAAAACGTTTCTGTATTTGGTTGAGTTGTGAGTATTTGCAGTGTGTTTCTGTATTTGGTTGAGTTGTGAGTATTTGCAGTGTGTTTCTGTATTTGGTTGAGTTGTGAGTATTTGCAGTGTGTTTCTGTATTTGGTTGAGTTGTGAGTATTTGCAGCATGTTTCTGTATTTGGTTGAGTTGTGAGTATTTGCAGCATGTTTCTGTATTTGGTTGAGTTGTGAGTATTTGCAGTGTGTTTCTGTATTTGGTTGAGTTGTGAGTATTTGCAGTGTGTTTCTGTATTTGGTTGAGTTGTGAGTATTTGAAGTGTGTTTCTGTATTTGGTTGTGTTGTGAGTATTTGCAGTGTGTTTCTGTATTTGGTTGTGTTGTGAGTATTTGCAGTGTGTTTCTGTATTTGGTTGAGTTGTGAGTATTTGCAGTGTGTTTCTGTATTTGGTTGAGTTGTGAGTATTTGCAGTGTGTTTCTGTATTTGGTTGTGTTGTGAGTATTTGCAGTGTGTTTCTGTATTTGGTTGAGTTGTGAGTATTTGCAGTGTTTCTGTATTTGGTTGAGTTGTGAGTATTTGCAGTATGTTTCTGTATTTGGTTGTGTGAGTATTTGCAGTGTGTTTCTGTATTTGGTTGAGTTGTGAGTATTTGCAGTGTGTTCTGTATTTGGTTGAGTTGTGAGTATTTGCAGTGTGTTTCTGTATTTGGTTGAGTTGTGAGTATTTGCAGTGTGTTTCTGTATTTGGTTGAGTTGTGAGTATTTGCAGTGTTTCTGTATTTGGTTGAGTTGTGAGTATTTGCAGTGTGTTTCTGTATTTGGTTGAGTTGTGAGTATTTGCAGTGTGTTTCTGTATTTGGTTGAGTTGTGAGTATTTGCAGTGTGTTTCTGTATTTGGTTGTGTTGTGAGTATTTGCAGTGTGTTTCTGTATTTGGTTGAGTTGTAAGTATGTGCAGCGTGTTTCTGTATTTGGTTGAGTTGTGAGTATTTGCAGTGTGTTTCTGTATTTGGTTGTGTTGTGAGTATTTGCAGTGTGTTTCTGTATTTGGTTGAGTTGTGAGTATTTGCAGTGTGTTTCTGTATTTGGTTGAGTTACGAGTATTCACAGTGTGTTTCTGTATTTGGTTGTGTTGTGAGTGTTTCTGTATTTGGTTGAGTTGTGAGTGTTTCTGTATTTGGTTGTGTTGTGAGTATTTGCAGCATATGTTGTCAAACTGATGAAGATGTTTTCTTACTTTGCTGGTGTTTTTTTCTATTTGCATGTGTTTTCTTCAGTTGCAGTGCACTGCACTGTATTTGCACTTATGTAGTCTTGGGTAATGTTTCATGTTGCACCATGGTCACGAAGAAACACCATCTCATTCTAATGTATACATGCTATATAGAGGATTGACAATATAAAAATGTACTTAACTTTACTTGATTGAGCTCTCTTTTAGATAAACAACCCTTAAACGTTATTTACAAATGTTCATTGTAACACCAGTTTCAGAATTTTGTAAACAATTCATGGAATCTAAATTAATCAAATGTTATCAATACATTTTCAAGATATTGAAGGACCCTGGTGAGGACACAGAAATGTTGAAAAGATCAATAGTGCTGGTCAACCAGTTTGGATGTTTGTGTTCATACTTCACTGTTGGCTGATGAAATTGTGTGAAAAATGCCTAGTTACCACATGCAGCTGCAAGTGGCCTCCTACAAAATACTAACATCTCGCCACTGCTCACTTCAACAATGTAATGATTTCTAATGTTGTAAAAGTACTTCTAAAAGCCTATTAAACAAATTCTAAAGACAGCAGTTAAAGGTTTTTTAAGCAATTTTAGCTATTTTGCTGACATCCATCAGACTGAACTTCTAAATTGGACCATTACAATTTCTTCAACCACGCCCTCTCTGATGAAATTGTGTGAAAAACTCTCCACAGACACGTCAGCCAATCAGAACGCCTAAAATTATTCACAGAGAGCGTTTCTGAATTGCTTCTCTCTCTTGCTCTGCTTTATTTTAAAGGAATTGCACATGCTTAATTTCAGAAAATCGAAAAAGAAATCTACAACTAAATAAGAAAATACTGACCTGTAAATGCCATATTGGAAGTAGATATATGTACTTGTAAAACCCATGAAAAGTATGTATATTGTAATGATGTTAAATATAAATATCTTGTTATTAATTTGTCAGACATTTGAACAGATGTGAAAAGTTCTGATGTTCGCCAAACAATTTGGACGTGAAACTAAAACCTCAGAACAGAGCTCTGATGTCTTAGTAATGGTTGTGGAGTGTTTAATCTCAGACAGACCCCTCACTCCTGTTCAATTGCCGACTGATGCCTGGTGGACTGATGCCTTGATCTCAAGCTTCAGAAAGCATTGTTATCCAATGATGGTTGCAAGTTTAATTGAACTATATTGGTAATGACGGAATAGTTGCGACCATAGTTGGGTTTGGGAAATGCACCCCAGATTGGTCCGTTAGAATCAGTGCAGCTGAGGCATTAGCAATTAGGGGCTAATGGGCCATGCTAACCAGTCAAACCCAGACCCCTTATTATATCTAACAGGTCAATCAGTCTATTGGTAACATGAATTTCATATTTCCCCAAAGCCCAAACACATAATATAAAAACAGCCTGTTCTTGGCTGGATTGAGCTAGCAAGTGGACCAGATCTTATGCTGATAATTAAAAGTCTAACTAGGCCAGACTTGTGATTCCAAAATCCCTGTCTTCTCTCCTTCTCTAGAAGATGCCATCTCAACAGCTGGACATCCATGCAGCTGCATTACTCTGGCATGTATGTGCGATAACAGGCCTGCAGTGGCGTGACAATTACTCTGTGAAGGGGCTAGTTAAGTTGCCTGTCTCCTCACTGGCTCTGCTGGTCTGCAGCATTTCCTTCAGTTTACACTTAATTTGGGCCAGTTCTGACACAGCCTTTGTCCTTGGGGATAGGAGCTGGCTGCTTTCCTTCCATCAGTTGTCCTGGACTTATTAGGACAGGCTTTGAACAAACTCAAACCAAATACATAAATTATGTCAGATGCCTCTGCTTGCAATCATCTCTCAACTCCAACTAAAGCCTGTTTATGTCGGACTGTCTTCCCCAACCATCTGGATGTTCCCCTAAGCTTACTTGTTTCAGGCCTGTCACCTTTATCTTCCTGAATATCTCAATATCAGTTGGTTTACAGACTAAGGCAGAAGTTTTCCAAAGTACACGATCAGTGTTTAATCTCTAAATCGCTTTGCCAAAAGCATCATTATCTAAGTAGTATCTAAATTGTGCTAATTTAGTAGCATTGGACCACTCCTAAGACAGATACTTGCAATTTAATCCACTTACACAAAGGACAAGACAACCATTTGGACAACATGAATGCATGTTGTTGACAATATTATTGCAACTGGATTTTTGCAAGACAACAGTATGCTCTATTTGAGAATAAAAAAATAAAATCACGTGCATGCTTTGTAATAGGCTTGAATTTGCAACACAATGATTATCGACAATAATGGACAATTGATTATAACTATAAATATTTTTTCAAGAAACATCAGACCCTGCAGGTCCACACAACTCATATGGATTACTTTTACATGAACTTTTTGAGGTGGAATAGACTTTTTAAATGAAGTCTTACAACATGGAGGGTGAGTGATGGCAGAGTTTTCATTTTTAGGTGAACCATCCCTTTAAGATTATCAAAAGGGGCAGGGTTTGAATCATTGTTGAGTGAATGAGGCTCTTCTTGAATTTTTTTTACAGTGTTTGTACCACTGGTCTTGCCTTATTCCTTAAAGTAATTCCATGAGATTAAGACAAATCTGAGTGCTTAGAGTCACTATAAGCCCTGTTTTGAAGCGTGAGCATTGCCTCATTGCTTTTCATTATACAGAGAGTCCTGGCATGTCACGTCACATTTTGATAACGTGTTTACTCTGGTGGGCACGGGGCATGCAGCTGGGCTCAGTGCAGCTTAGGGAACAGTGCTAAGCAATGTTAACAGCTCACTCATTGGCTGAAGGATCCTTCCTCAGCCCCTCCATCTTTACCTTCTCACCCCTGAGCAACTAGCACTCTCATTACCGGGTATTTGTCAAAATGCGCCTTCATTCTGCTAATCAGGATGCTCTCTGCACTGCAGCAGGAACAATGCATTTCCACATGCCTAGTTGCTCCAAATGACCGTGAGGGCACTGGTGTTGAAACGATAAGAACCATTAGAAAAAGCTCCGTCCCAACGGCTGCGTTTCGAACTGAAATAATGTAATCGCAGTGTCATGCACTTGAAGCCATCTTTCACCACCATGATTGTACATGGCCCAGAGACCTAGAGCACATCGCTGCAAATGTCAGAGTCAATCATCCAGCTTTCGGTATTCACTGTCCTCTTCTGTCCTTAGTCCTCTCTCTCTTCTCATTCCCCCACTTCTGCTATTCCACCCACCCCTACAAACACCTCCCCCCAAACACAACACTCTCACAGGATGATAGTCCTCTGGGGGTTTGAGCAAGTAATTGTATCTGCTCTTGTGAGGAGACAAGTGAAGTCCTTCAAACTGTTTCTTCAAAATGCCAGCTAAAAAAAAGGAAGCACGCAATTGGGGCGCGTCAATGAAAGACAAATGCTTTCATATTCCACATTCTCTTGCATGCACAGACATATATTTTTGAACTGCATTTATCAAACTGACCACAAAACCAGTACCTCCACTCACTTAAAAAAAAAAAAGTAAGCACATGTGAAACGCTATTCCCGCTATATGCTAACACAGAAGAATACATCAATATGTTTCTATCTGTAAACTGTTGTTCTCTGCAATTTCAACATAAAAGTTTAAACCCTCGCTCTGAGTTTGCATGTTTTGATACCACGTTCTTGTTCAAGAAATTACTGTAGTGGCAGTAGTATTTCTTTCATAAAGAAGTGGCCAAATATTAAAGATGAAATTACATGTAACAAGAACAATCACGTGGCAGTTGGCGCCCTCTGCAAGTATTTGTTATAATACATAATGTACATGAGTTATTTGAATATATTATGTCTATTACATTGTCTTTTGATACTTTCTTAGAACCAATTATTATTTCCTCATTGTTATTAGATATGTATTTTAAGTTATTTTATATGCTATTGTTCACTAATCAGATTACTCGATTAATCAACAAAATAATCGACTGAGTACTCGATTAACAAGATTATCACTATGTTTTGTGTCATATGTCGAAAAAACTACTGTTCAATTCTGACCCCCTAATGTAGTTGTGTGTGGGGCATATTGTACAACAATACAGTTCGCTTAGGGCACCCATTTGGCCAGCAGCGGCCCTGCACAACATTAATGGCCATTTCATAATGTATCCTCTGTCCTTTGGCCATTTTAGATCTGGAGCATCAGTTTGCCTTCAGATGGCGTTGTGGCTGTTTATGGGTTACAAACTGGCTCACTACAACACATGAATAGCAATTTACACTGCATATTGTACATTGGCGGCATTCCAGAATAAAATAAAACCCCATACTTGACTTATTTATAATCTCTACAGGGCATGAAAACCTGAAACTCTATAGAACATAAGAACTCCTTACGGTCACTGACGCACAGGACACAAATAGTAGGGTGAGATGGGGTAAGAAGATATTTCTGCTGAAACCATTGCCTTGTGCATAGAGGACCAGGATCACAAGTAATGGGGTAAGATGCCCTCTTTAAATAATTTCATATGTTGTGCTAGGACAACTAAATTAGGTTTAGTTGTTTCCTTTAATAACACTTTGGCTGATGTATCATCATCGTGCACATGCTCATATCTAAATATGTCAAAAAGTAAAGGCTCATTGTTCTTAAGGAGGGCATCTTCCCCATTCTTACACTATTTATCCTTCAACCTCATGTGACATCAGAAATTGGTGTAGTCCATGATTAATCTGCTAGTCAATATCAAGGTTGTGTCCTGATCTTTGTACTCTCAATTTTTTTTTTAATATTGCTAAATCAACCTAGATACAATAATATAGACAATAAAATAAAATAATAATGATTTAAATAAAGTATATAAACAACAATGGCTCTGTATGGTAACAATTGCAGATATGTTACCATTTTTACGTTGTAAGCTTTACAGACTGGCACCTATTAAAATGTTAATAAGCAACATAGTGTGTTAAAAGATTCATGTTTAAAATTTCATAACCCAAATGCAATCATTGCGCATACATATAGCAGTTGTTGGAGATTTTTTCTAGGTCACTGTGACCAATTACATTGTAACTTCCACATAGTAGCAATTGCATATATGAAGTATAAAAACACAAGATATAAGAGAACCATTTCCACAATATTTTCTGATCTCACACATTCTGTCATTGTGGATTCATGTCATTCCAAACTTAGATGACTTTCTTCCTTCTGTGAAACACTAAAGGAGATGCTTTGAAGAATATTCACACTTGTGATTTTTCATTCAATGAAGGTGAATGGTTACTTGGGGCTATCGAGATTAAAAAATGCAATCAAAAGCAGCATAAAAGTGCCAAACTCAAAACACGACAGCTAATGCAGCATGATGGTCACATCAATCTAAATCCAATTATTAAAGGTGAACTGCGTAATTTCACCCCACGCTTGTGGTTAACCCAGAGGTCGAGAGGTCGAGATGTCGAGCCGCTCATGCAAACAGAGCAATGTTTTGAAAGCATAGAGCCATAGTGTCACAGTGTCTCTTAAATCAACCTACGAATGACTTACTTATAGTTGTCTCTGCACATTAAACAAGGACAGAGCAAAGTATTCTGACATCCGAAGACTGCATACATAACCTTTAAATGTTATCTTTCCCTGTCTTTACATAAAAGAACATAGACCACCAATTTCAACATGCTGTTAATTCACTTAAGCTTTTTCTGCAATCTACTGTAGTTGCAGTATTTTGCCATTCCTGCTAGAATATCCAACAAATCATGCATTCTCCACAGAGGAAATGTATTACAAGGGCAATGGTTGCAACAATCTCCTTCTACTTCTTTCCCCCTTGGGGTTTTATGACTGGGGTTGATGCATGTACAGCTTATGATATTCTGTAATTGGATTTCCAGAAAGCTGTTGACAAAGTCTCCCACAACTGCCTAATCCCCAATCAGCAGTGCAGCACTGAGCATGTTCCTATAGCTGGGTAGAGAGCAATGGAAGCATGCAGCCCAGAGATGCCATTGTAATATGGCATGAGGGGGTGCTGTGGATTTACTGTAGCATTTGACGAAACACAGTGCATTTTACAGGGTATGCAATAAAAGCAGCTAATCTCAAGGAAACACTAGGGAGAACATGCTCTCATGTAACCTAACTCACATCTAGATAGTGTATCAGGTAATGAAGCCAGTGATAGTCCACTGACATTGAGAACCAATTACTCTTTCCCATAGACTGATGACAGATATCAGGAAGCTACACTAAACTTACCGTACAACAAAATAAGTTAGTAGTATCATGGTGTCAGATGGCAATATAATGGTGCTGAATGATTATATTCATGTCCCATTGTATTATATGGGAATCCAAGGTACTTGTAGACTGTAAACCCTAACGCTCAAACTACTGAATTGGTTTAATGAGGACAAACTTAAATTAAACACATTTTAGAACTTTCTTTTTCTTTTGAGTTCACAGCACTGACATATTTCAAGTAAATGAAACCGTTTCATTGTTTTGAGTTGTATGAACTCATTACCTTATATTTAGACAAACTTGAGTTTAACTGAAACTGGGCAAGTATTTTCTGTTTCCCAGCATGCTTTCCCCATGGCACTCGAAAGGGAGAGTACATGCTAAAATTAAGTGTTATATATTTTTTTAGTATTTTAAAGATTTAGTAGTCATTAATGTTTTGTTATGCCAATGAAGAAGAGCTTGTTTTTGGAGAGTTACCATCATGGTGACGAGTGAAGCACACTGCTTGGTTTGAGAGCAGGTAAGTTACATGTTTTAAGTTGCTGTACTCATTCAGTAAGAGCTATACCATGCTATTGTTAACATGTTAGCAAATTGCCATTTTCTGAATTAGTTTGATATACATAGCAACATCTTTATGTTGAGATAACCTTATCATTTTAAATTAAATGTATACATTAGGTTACTCAAATATTTCAAGTTAAGAACAATATTGTATGAGTACAAAAAAATCTTACTTAAACTTTGAGTTTCTTAAGTGAAGTAAAAAACTATTTGTTTAGCAATAACTCAAAATAAAAATGTTTTATGTTAATTACTTTCAAAATGTATGAGTTAGCTAACTCAGTACTTCAAGTTCCAAGCCATTAACAAGCATGAGTACTATGAACTCAACATGTGATAGTTCTGCTTACTTAAAATTGGGAACCTCATAACTCAAAAAGGTTAATGTAACTGATTACCTTTTTTTTTTTTTTTTTATGTAGCCCAACTTATTTGGGTGTTTCAGTGTACCAAACATACTTTAATTGCACAGATTATGCTTTACATTGTTGATTTTGCTTACTAGATGTAGCTATATACCAAACAATGTGCCAATTCACTAAAAATAATCAAAAATAGTTATAAACTTCAAAAAAGGTTTAAAATGATGTGTGAGCATTCACATTTTCAATAAGCAAGTGCTTCCTTACAGATCAGAAGCTGTCTGAAATCACTGATTGAAACACACTTATATGCTTGTTGTTGTAGGGAAAACTTTTCTGTCACGTACACAAAAGCAGAGACCTTGGACTCAGTATTTCTAGCATATCATGCTAGTCGCCCCCATAGCAGGAGCTGGAGTGGGCAGCGAGCCTCGTTGAGAAGAGAGCTCAGGGGAAGTCGTCAAGGAGGCCATTTGCAAATCGCCTCTTCCTCTGGGTAACTTAGCTGCAGTTTCCAAGAGAGGCCATTTTCAAAGGGGAGAGACGAGAACTGTGGGTGGTGTGTTTCGACTGGGTTTCTTGTAAAGCAGGATGAAAAAATGGCAGCTCAGATGCACCATTCAGCCTCTCCCTCTCTCTCTCTCTCTCTCTCTCTCTCTCTCTCTCTCTCTCTCTCTCTCTCTCTCTCTCTCTCTCTTTCTGTGCTTTTCTCTTTTTCAGGCTCTCTGAATTCTTCGAGTCAGCTCACTCATATCACCCACATAACTATCCATCACAGCCTCCTCCACATCACCGATACTAACCTGTAAGCTGACCAGCTCGTGTAATTTAGCTTTCACCATAGAGGTGTTCTCGAATGATATGTATATGAATTCATAACAAACAGTGCCTGATAAAAACTCAATCCTAGCAAGAAAGGGATTTGCATTGTTTGCTTGATTACGGGCATGAATTTAAAGCAAGTCTCCCAAGGCACTCTCTTTCAGCTCTGGCGTTACTGTCCAGAATAACTAAACAGGCCACGGGTGGGAGGGGAGAGGACTCTTTAACCTTGAAGCCATCATGTAAAGAAGGTTCCGTGCTCCTCTCTGCCTCACTCTCAAGCCTACTTTCGGTCTTAAAGAGTGAAGAGTCCACTTTCCTATCTTGGCTTTCAGGAGTCCTTGCTGTGGTTGTAATGCTAGAGCAAAGAGGGCCTACTTCATTACAGGCTGAGCCTCAAAATCCCTTTATTTCAGAGCTTGGCAGTATGAATATATCTCTGCATTTCTTATGCCTCGCCTGCAGGCAGCCCACAGATGTGTCTTCTAGGAGCGGCTCAGAGTTGAGGTAAAGTACCCAAAGACCATGAAAGAGATGTGGGCAGCATCCCAATTCGCATACCACTTCCACACTCTAATGCACTTTGCTGATGTTGGGAAAGTGGATGCCCTATCACTGACCACTAACTACCCCTAAATTTGAGAGACAGAATACAACTCCTTTCATAACCCTGCAATCAGAACCAATGACCTACTTGTTGAAAAACACTGCATGCATAGTGGTAAAGAAATACCCCCCAGACCCATACCCCCTTCGCTCTCCTCCAAATCTATCTCAGTGCTATGTAGCACTAATAGTATGTAAATTGGCAAGTCGAAGGCATCGGTGGGGTGAGGATGCAGTCGGCCGAGCTCTGAATCCTCTCATCACCGATACTGGCCTTCATTAAATCCAGCAGATCCTAGAGCATGTGATACCAGTGGGCTGCAAAGGGAGGAACGAAAGACAGTAATAGAGATAGAGGAGGCGGTGTGTTCACAAGAAGCTGCAGTCCAGCGTGAACAGCATTGGAGATGTGAGCGATGAGGAAAGAAACACACAATGCCTATGAGAGGCCCAACTATTACCCAAGGGGCCCTCGGGTTATCGCAGAGCCAGGGTCAGGACCACAAAAGGGAACACACAGGTGATGGAAGTGGCAGCTACTCGAGCGCTGAGACAGCCAGACTTTCAGAGCCGCTGACTTGAACAGAAGGGAAAGACTGTGTGCTGCTTATTTTGCGCAACCAAGTTCCCAGGTCACCCAAGCCAGCATAAAAGCACAATGACAGGCTTAGGAGCCATTGTCCCTTTTCAAATGTCTTTAAACAGTGCTTCACTTCTGACAGATCACATTTTTCCCCCTTTCTTTTGCTTTTCCAAAAAGAGGACATCTGAGCCAAAGGCATCAAGCATGGAATTGCTCCAGATTGTCTTTTCAGTCTGCAGCTGGACGGGATTAGGGATCATCTCTGCCTGGGGTGAACTCTCTGATCCACATGCAAGCCTAACAAGAAAACAATCCAGCTGTAGATCTTGGGGGAGAAAGCAGCGAGAGCCCACACAAAGGAAGAGAGAGAGTTATAAATAGGAGCCATGTGTCAGGCCTTGCATTTGCAGATTGACTTGAGAGTGACTTAATATTTCATTGCTTGTCACACAAACAGCCACGGACACATAGCGGCAAGCTGAGAAGTCTTCCCACTGAATCTACCCACAGCTTTTTGCTTACTGATGCATGAACTGGCGAGAACAACTGCTCATATGAACCATTTCCAAAGTATCATGGGAAGAACATGGATGAGAGAGCAGAAATCATGATTCTTTTACTCAAGGGATTGGTAGGGTCAGTACAGCCCTGGACAGGGTGATCAGGAAGTGGCACCAGTTTTGTCATACATGTTCTCAAACACAGAACTACAATTCCTACGCTGTTTTTTGTTATATTCAGCTAGATAACTGCCTACAATATTGCTACAACCTTGTAAGCAGTATTATTCCACTCCATTTCTTCAACTGACATGGGAATCAATAGAAATGTTATCAAAATTACAACACCGTTGGGTTGGGGGTTCTATAATTGTGAAAATGTCAATAAAAACCTAGAATATCAACCATGCTGGATGTTATTGATGTTCATAGTGGTTCTGCATTCTTTCTTTAGCGAATCTCAATCAATTTGACCCTATTTGACACCTCAGTTACAGATCAATGGCATGATGTTACTTCTACACTTGGATAACACTCCTCTGTCCAGAAGTCCTACTCTGAGTCAATTTACTGCCGGCTGTATTAACCTGTGGTATTGTGCTTGCTGGTGTTTTAAGCATCTTCTGGTTTACTGTATGTACTGTAACTGAGAACATGAGCTGCATCTTAAGGCAAGACTTCAGAAAATGTTGGGCATATTTAGCATAAAAGGATAAACGTCAATATCTTGTTTGAATTAAAATATATTTATTTTGCTCTGAAGGTACACCAAAAGCTTGGAATGATAACATATACATGTAGGCCCGGTTTCACAGACAAGGCTTAGATTAATCCAGGATTAGACCTTAGGACATTTAAGTAGCTTTCATGACGTGCCTTACAAAACATTACTGGTGTGCATCTTGAGACAAATAAATGGCACTGACATATTTTTATCAAGATATGCTTTCAGTTAAAACAGCTCAAACATGGATTTTAGTCTGGAAATAGATTAAGTCTTGTCTGTGAAACCAGGGAAACTGTATGATATGCATGGGTCATGAATTATAGTACATCATATTTCTGGCCTCTATATGTACGCTCTTGGCATGTGTTGGTGCAGACATAGGAAATGTGCTAATCTTGTCAATTTCAGCACATCATTTGCTAGATTTATATGGTTAAGCTTGACCAAATGTTCGCTTCCTCCCTAATGATGTCATCTTTCCTCCAGGGCAATGGTTTAAATGCTCTCAGTGGCCTTGGGATTGGTAGGATCAGTTCTCAATCCGGGGATCTTCATCAATCTTGACTGGGTGAGGAGACGTATGTGTGTTCTCCAAACAGAGGCTGCTGAAAGCCAGCCAAAATCATGTTCCATAATAAACTTGGGATGGGAACCATCTGAAAGCCAGTGCTAGTTCTGCACGCTCCACTCAAATGAGACTTTTGTCATCTTTTGTGCCTTTCCTCTGCCTCCTAAATACATGCTCCACAAAGCCACAGCGATGAACAATAGAGGGGTCCTGGTGCACCAGAGTGGATTATAGAAAAATATGCACACTGTTAACTGATTTCCATTATTCCCGGGGAACAGCTGAAGCCCACGGAGTGTTACATGTAGTTGAAGACATCACTCTGACCTTCAGAAGCACAACAGAGCGAAACACCGGCCTAACTTGTTGGTTGGGGAGAACAATATAGACCAGGCAGAAAATACTTCAGAAAAAAGAAGTGCACTGCAGTATAGAAATCCCCAATTCTGTAATTACTGATAACTAATGTGTCTCAAAATAATTGAATCTAGAATAGTCTAGAAAAAGAAAGTGGTTTGACGTAGTCAGATAGGTGAGAGTGGGTAATGCTTTAATCTGCCCAAACATTAAAGTCGTTTTAAAAAAAAACATAATTTATCCCTAAACTGTGTAAATTAGTGCCAAGTATAAAGAGTGTTGTTGTCACAACTGAGTTTTTGTGCATTATTTTTACTTAATAATTATACTTAATGTTGTGCAAACCCTCATCACCCCATTTTAGCCAAGACTGGATTCATATAGTAAACATTTAACTCAAAAGAGAAAAATAAAATGGGAATTGTCATGCTGGAGTACTCAGAAATGAGAGCCAGAGGATCCAACTGCAGTATTTGATTTACACAATAGCAAAAAACAAGACCAGAAAACCAGGGGACAGAACTGAGTAAACCAACAAACAGACACTTAAATACAGACACTAATAAGGGTATAATGGAGGAATGAGGGAATAACAGGAAACAGGAACTGAACTAGATTACAAGTAACATGACAGTAATACATACATAAAGCAAGATATTTCTAGCTCCCTACATTTAGATGAAAAGTTGTATGGGTATATATCAACTGAAACAAAAGAATCTGCTGATTCAGATGCAGTGGTCCTCCCTTTACGCAAAGTATGCAAGTTGCCCTTTGCTCTCAAAGATGATTTATTGACTATGGATGGGATTTTAATTTTAGCTTTGGTTTTGAGTTTGGCTTCCAACGATTATGAAAACATGCCGCATTCTGTTTCTTTCCTACATAGCATCCAAATCAGTCAAATCATGTACAAGACTGTCATAATATACAGTCTCCTGCTGGACGTGCTCGATACTAACACAAGAGTTAAAAGTATAATGAGCTGCGAAAGAGACAGCCGGCTTTCTGTGTGCACGATCCGAGATACAGCAAAACACAGACAATAGGCTACTTTGTGCTTCGTTTGTGAGTTAGCACACAAAACATATGTAAAAATGTCTTCTTGGCAATTTTTCGCTTAAACAAAGTTGGTTATGTCTTAAGTGAACATAAACAGTTGGGAAAGTATTTGATATTTGATCTTAAAGTGACAGCATCCTAATAAACCTGCCTCTGTCTGTCATTTAATGTCAATCAAACACCAAAATAAATCGAGAGAATCATTCACTGCTCTTCACTGAATAATTATAGTTTACTTCATACAGTACAGACTGAACAGTTTTATTTTTTACATTTGATTACTTTATTAAATGTCTGCATAGTAGGTTATTATTAGTAGTAGGCTAAAGAGACTTTTTTAAATGATATTACTGACTGTTTGAACTCTCTGTTGTTTGTTGACAGTGAAACTGCTCTGAAAGAACAGATTAAGGGTTGGGGTCCTTTTGGAGGGTTTAGGAACGCATTGACAGGGGCCCCCTCACAAAGCAACAGACTCTTTAAGTCGTTTTTTAAGCATCTTTTTATGACCTATATTAACGTTTTAAAGTCATGCGCCCTCTAGCTGGCATAAAAATAATGACAGTAACGCTTTACGTCTGACGTCATGAAATGACGTATAACTGTCATTACCAATCAAAATGTGTGTTCATTTTAATGCAATGTGTGGACTTTTTACGACCATTTGTCATATTTCCATTTAGCAAAAATATTTTTATTTATTTATCACTACACCACCCCATCCCTAAACCTACCCAGTGATTTATAGTGCATACACACTTCATGAGGGCATGTTGTTGTTCTATATTGCAATGCTTTACCAATTGAGCTATGCAAAACCTGAAATATTATGCAGATAAAAGGGAAAAAAGGACAACAGGAGAACAACTTTAGGAAACGCTCTGTGTCGTATTTCATGAATGAAAATATCGTCGATAGGGGCGCGATTTTACTGATCGCTCCTATGTGTCGTATTTCAAGGAAGTGACAAACGACCTATATCGGCGTACTGGTTGGAGGACATGTTGTCACAGAGACAGGGGCCCCCAGAAGTCTGTTCAGATGAAACCACTTCTGTCATTTAACATTCATAAATGTGACTGCAAATCAAATTATATACCAGGTTTTAACCTCACAATTGGTCTATCCTTTATATCCATTCAATTTTATGGAGTCTTAAATCGTCTACAGTCACTTGAGGAGATTTGTGCTCATGTACGATCATTTGGATTGGTTGAAGACTCCTGGACTCAGTTTACTCTCTCTCAACTGATTCGATGAATCTTTGAAAGAACACAGTGTCCTGTTTTTCCTAACCCTACTGCTGTGTTGTCACACTCACAGAGGCCATTTTTCCCTCCACAGCTGTGACGCATGAGTGATAAACAGTCCATAATAACAAGTCATTTTCATTTGTGTGATTGTGCACACCAGGAGCGTGTCATAAGGTTCTCCATAAACCATCTGCAGCTTTGCACAGCAGATAAACGTTTTCAAAGCATAAATGAGATTTTATGAGTGTGTGGGAATATTTACTCTTATACTTATTTCCCCCTTCTGTTTACTGGTGATTTTTACGGTCAGCTGTGCGTTCTTGTCATATCATCATGCCGATATCATCTTCAATAACAACAAGGGCAAGATCTGTCATCTGTTGATTTCTGCCTCAAAGTGATTTAGGGGAAAAAAACCTCTCGAAACATGGTCCCACGAAAACAACAGGCAGATAAGAGCAGCGCTCCGTCTAATGAGAGCTCAATGCAAGACCGGCACCGTCGATGCTGTCAAAACACCGCCTTGGTTTTGAAAATGGTCAAAGCGCTACTTCAGCTGGATGGATAGTGTGCGCAGCACCAGAAACAACTAAAGACTTGAAAGCCCCTGTTATATCAAACAACATCTGCGAGCACCACTGGTACCAGGATAAATAAGACACAGCTAGTACACTTCTCAGGTTCCCTTTGATACTCCCATTAAACATTCATTGTGTTTTATTTGCCTTCAAGTGAGTGAAGTGTTTGTTGCCCCTGTCTTCCCCATGCTCGGTTCTCTCCAGAGATTGATTCTTGGAACAGATAGTGTGACGAGTTCTTTGACGAATAAAACCTTAATTAAACTGGATTACACTGCCCACCACCGCCTCACTCCACAGGATGACATCATTGCTCTCGTGTAACGGCGAGGCCTGTGAGATCAAGTCGCTTTGGCAAGGGCAGTCGTTCAGGACCAAGGACAGCGACAACACAACAATACACAAACTGTACTGGTGGAGGGATGGAGCAATGGAAGGCTTGACTGCTGTGCCCTTTACTGACAAGAATCACATGGGTCCAGCCCACACCACGTGACTTCCCCGCTGCCTCTTTGAGACCTCGAATCCGAACCTGCCTGCATAGAATGGAAACGGCCTTGGAATCTCCCAACAAATTCAATGACTGACCACCACCCCTTGATGACTGTGAACAATGACCGTCTCTATGGGACCTTTTCAGCATAATGCTCTGCATATATTTGCATATATTTCCTGACACATGGTGCCAGCATATTGCGTCAAGTTTTTGGAAAAAATTTGTTTTTGCTGAATTGTCTGAAAATCTAGATCTTTATGCACAACTTGCCACCGGGGCTTTGCAAACGGAACAGGTTTTAACGTGTTGCTAGAGTTTTTAGGTGGTTGCATATCATCATCATGTCTCAATGATATTCTGCTCTCTAGATATGGCCTAAGCCCCTCCATCAATGCAAGTCTACAGGATTTTTTCCCTTTTTTCCCCATTTTATGGCATTATCATTTTAAGCCTAGTCACTTATAACAGGGCTATTCAAACTGCTAGGATGTCAGCAAAAAATGAACTGAAACATTTTTGAAATGTACTCTTAAGGCTGTATGAGCCTAACAATTTTCAACTTTTTCATGCTTTCTAGTCAGAATCATGAAATTAAAAAAAGATTGTATTGACGTTAGTGTTGGGCTCGTTGCTCAAAATATTTAATTCATTACTCATTACTTGTTACTCCTTTTAAAAGTAATATCATTACTTTACATATAACTTCCTGGCAACAGTGATTCAGTTACAGTACGACAGTAGTTGTAAGTGGTGATTGACTTCGCATGTGCACCTCTTTGTGAATGTTAGGTTGGGCATATTTCAATTTAGTTTGTATTCCTTTTGACAGAATCATCATTTATATTATTATGTGATGTGGTGAGCATATTAGCTTCTCGTGCTGTCTCCCTTACGCCATTCGAAATCTCATACTTCCCTACTATAGTATGCAAAAAATAGTACACCAACAAAGTAGTGTGTTCGAATAGTGAAAAACAGTAGGCGAAAAGTACCCGGATGACCTACTGCTTCCGGTGAGATTTACTATCCCATGAGGCCACGGGAGAGGGTTTGTGAATGGCAGTGAAGAAACTCAGCTGATAGGTCACGTGACAGTAACAACATGGCGGATGTAGTACGTCTGAATTTCATTCTTTCTACCCATATTCATACTATATAGAACCAGTGGTGGCTGTTCAATAGTGGGTGCCTCCCCTTCAAAAAGGCTACTTCATGTTAAAAAAAAAGTTAAATATATATTGCAAAATAATTGCAAAGTAACATTTATTCATACTGTTCCACATACTGTAGTATGTGTAGCTTGATGCTAATTGTAGCTATAATTCGCTTGTTACCCAGATCATGATGTATGGTGTCAAAACAATTCACGTAAGGTCTTAAGACAATGTCTTCTAGAAAGAGTTTTGGTTACACTTTACAATACGGGTGCACTAATGTGCATTAATTCATGCTTAACTAATCCACAGATAATCATGAGTTAATGTGTTACTAATTACTAATTCAAAATTAATTCAAAACCCATAACCACAATTACATATTACTTAATCAATTAGTTAATAGTCATGTGCCCAACAAGTAAAGTCATAACATAATGACACATTTGTAAATCATTAGCTAATGATTAATTAAAGCAGACAACTGGAAGTTGAAATGCATGGCTTTGACCCGTTGTGGTAATTAACACATTAATTTACATTATTAGTTCATAAAATATGTTATTAAGGAATTAATACATTATGACACATTTAACTAATAACAATGTAATGATTACTTAATCTATTAATCACGTCGAATCTTCATTAGTTGCTGATCCTGTAATCATTAATAAATGGGTTAGTTAACCATTAGTAACACATTAACTCATTATTATCTGTGGATTAGTTAAGCATGGATTAATGCATATTAGTGCACCCGTATAGTAAAGTGTTACCAGAGTTAATGATTATATGTGGGTACAATCTATATAGGGATCACAGGGATGTGGATGAGCAAGCCATGTAATGCCAGAGTAAAATATGACACAACTTGCATTTGACAACGGTGTTCTTGTCAAAATCAAAGTACTGTCAATATTTCAAGCCGCTGAATGTAAGCTTTTCCATATTTAAAGCTAGCTTGATGTAATGAGGGCATCACGTGAAGATTACAAAATTAAATCTAGATATGATTGGATTGTTGGACTTCAAATCAGTAGGGCTTGAGGCAACAAAATGTTTTTAGTAATTAGTTACAATACTAGTAATTTAGTTGTTAAGTCCGACATCACGCGGCAGCGCTTCCGGGTCCAAACGCTCTCTCTCATACCACAAGAAAAACACACAGGTGCTAATATACACACACAATGTGGTGTAATACTACAAAAAAATAAATAATCATAACCTTTATCTCCATACCAGAATTCCAGGTGGCCAGACAGTGATTCATCTTTTATAAATCATTAAAATATGAATTTCTGTGACGCTGTGTGTAGACTGTAAGTACATAACTTTTTAACTGTTTGATGTTTAATATGAATTAATAGCGCTCATGAACGACCGTCGAGGCTTGGACCCAGAAACGGCGTTCCTTACGTCACGATTTAACAAGCAGATTATTACGGTAGCATGTCACTAGTTAAGCATTACTTCCCAACACTGATTAACTTTTTAACATAAAAATTGCTTGCTAAAATCTTTTTTTGAAAAAGTATGCAAATACATTTTAATTGAATTAAAAATATCATCTAAATACATCTAAAAATGAACAATGAGTAGAATTAAAAGACACACGTCATCTTTACTGAAGTCAAAGAAAACCATTTAAATATAATATTGACAATATATACTTGTGTAATAAATGAATCTGTATACATCAGCATTGTCACGATTCCCTGTGTCTCTATGTTCAAGGACTTTAATTTTGATGTTTTTTTGTCTTGACGTTTCTCATTTCAGTTCCTGTTTCCATGTCAACAAATCACCAACACTGTCCTTCATTTATCCCATTGTCATCTTGTGTATTTAAACCCACAGTCATCGTCCATTCATTTTCTTGTGTTGAAGTTTCACGCTGGTGTCTCAATTTATGCTTCCTGATGTTTACTAAATGTCAGCATCTTTTGTGGATTATCACATCTAGCGTTGATTTACTATCATTTTGTGCCTTGAGTCTTCATATAGAGCACTTTAGTATGGGAAACAATAAACTACTTATTAATAGTTAGTAAGGTAGTTTTGTAGCATTTAAGTTTAGGTTCTGGGTAGGATTAAGGGATGTAGAACATGGTCATGCAGAATAAGGCATTAATATGTGCTTTATAAGTACTAATAAACAGATAATATCCTATTAATATGCAACTACCGAGAACTGAACCCTAAAATAAAGTGTTACCAAGGTTTTGTTCCCTGTCTATCCTCTTTCACAGCACATTATTTGTACCCTTGACCGTTCTCTGTTGAAGATATCATCCCTCTTAAAGCATACAAATGAATTGCCAATCGCCCTGGGCCCTTGATCCATCCTGTTTTCTTTCAGCTGAATATCAAATGCACTTGTCTGCATAGCCTACTTTCAAATCTCTTCAAGCACATCCATGGAGAAGCTCTTCAAGCACATCCATGGAGAAGAGGACAGATGAAGGTCTTTCCTATCATCTCCTAATGGCTATGATTTGATCAGCACATGTACGATTGAATAAAGCCGCAATACACAGGTAAGCAAGTGTGATGTGATTATTTTGGCCAAATAATCACACTGAATGGGACGCTCGCTTTGCTTAACTTATCGCCACCAATAATACCTAACTGGATATTCACAGAAAATGTTTGCAGGCATTCATGGAGGCCTATACATTTGTTAACTGAAAGTGTGGTATTTATGTTATTAGTGGCACTTACACTGGCATCATTATTGTTCATACTAATTTAGTTCTTAGTTAATACAATAATTAAGCATCAACACATAACGTGTGCCTCTCGTTTGTGGACACTAAATGAAGAATACTTCTTGTTGGCCACATTTGAGCAAAATAAGATGTTGCAAAACTGCAGTGCATTGTATGGTCAAACCAAAATGTATTCAGACACCAGATATAATATTTTACTAGTGTGTGCAGGACACTATAGTTAATTTATGTAAGTGAGGATAGCAAAATAAAGTCAACTGTGACATATTATACCCAAAATTTCTTCATATGGTGGACTACCAGAAAAATTTGTGAGGCAAATGATTCAGACACTTTGAGCTGAGCATGTTTTGCTGAAGGGTTTTTTCTTTATTTGCTAATGTGACCTTTGACACCACAGACTGAGCATTGCTTGGTCATTGGTTGAGCTAAATTGGTATTATCTAATTGTGCAGTTGAATTTAACAGCTGATTGGTGGATTGCAATCCATTACATCCCTTTCTATCAAAGTGATCTGCCATTATCAAGATCAAGAGTTTGTTCTGACACAGTTTAACTTGTCATATTTTATTGCCATTTTCTAAACTATAGCGACTAAACTGATAATGTGAGAAAATGTTGAAGGTGTCTGAATACATGTGTGTGACATTTGAGTGTATATGTATGTTTTTGAAGTTTGGGGAAAATGTAGATAGATAATTGTTGCAATATCTAAAGAACATCATAAAGACCAGAGGGTTGGCTTTTTTAACTTTCTAGCGTCCACCGAGAACATCCTGGATATAACCCCTTAGAAACACCATAATAAAGCCCTGACATCCACCCACAATGCTCTGACGAGTACACTGCCAATCAGCACTCATATTTCCTTTTAGGAAAAGTCAAAAATCTGTGTTTTATGAAGATATGTAGGTAGGTTCTTCAACAACAACAAAAAAGAAGCAGAGGAGAAACTTTCTCTCCAGTATATAACCAGTTGGAGAAGCAGGGTTTTCATTCTCTGTCCGTAGAGTTGCTCTTCCTTCATAATGCCAGAACAGTTGATCCATGGTGGGACAGCAACTGTCCACTTGCCCTGAAGACATCCTCCCTCTCATTTGACAGATCTCCCCCGACTCCAGCAATGCTGGACACCACCATTCTGACGGGAGACCCAGGCATGAGTTGCTTTTTTTGGCTTTAGATTGCGAGGGGGAGAATGACCTGACAAAACACCTCCGGTGGACCGATGCTCTGGCTAATGAGAACAGTGCTGGGCCAAGACCATACCATGCACTGTCAAGGGCATCTGTCAGAGAAAGTCATACATGACTTCACAATTACATGTTAAAATAAAAGCGAGAGACAGTTAGAAAGAAGGAGACAGAACAAGTAGAGTCTTTCATCTTTCAAGCTGTCATTACATATGCTCTTTGCAGCCGAGAGTTTGATCGCAGTGCAAGCTGTGCCGTCCTGCTGACTGACAGTGAAGAAAAATCTTGCCACTCATGAGAGATTAAGAGTTTGTCAAACATTCTTAAAAATCACACCTTTCACACCACAAATAATGTGTGTTCCTACTGGCAGAGCTCGGCACTGACAATGCCGCACGTTTGATTTCCAGGAAACACTCAGGCTAGCAAAAAGGGGTTAAAAAAGGGTTGTTCCCAGTCTCTTAATGAGTCATGGGTGTGTTTTGGGCATAAAGTGCATAAACCAATCAGAGTCTCATCTCCCTTTCCCTTTAAAAGCCAGTTGTGCTCGCACCATGGCGGATTCGCTATTTACATGGCAGAATTTGCAAGCAGAAAGACTGAAGGCTTCTCCAGAGAAGAATCCTTTTATTTTTAATATTTAAAAATGTGTTGTGTGCAATGTGTGTGTAATAATTGCAATACTTTCCTGCTAACACTGCGAAGCTGCTTTGAAACAATCGTCATTGTAAAAAACTCTACATACATAAAGGTGATTTGACTTGACTTTACCTATTTCTAACACGCCCTTTAAATAACACAACTAATACCGTACTATTGACTTTAGAGCAGGTTTTTGTTGGTCAATGGTGCAGTCATTTTTAGTTGTCTTAAAATATCAATGCTCCAACAATGCACCTGAACACACTTTGCTTTCAGACCAGCATGCCTATGGGCGAACAGATGGGCGGGAGTACATTTGCTATATAAACAATGTGGCGCTGGGCGTGAGAACCACTTCGGGCTGAAGCTAGCAAAAAACACTTGAGTCGCATCTGGCGTCTCATTTCAGCCGGGTGTATGATAGGGCCCATTGTGTTACTTAAGCCATGTTTCGACCGCAGGGATCAGGGTCTAAATAAAGTTCTGGGTAAAAATGTCCCCCTCAGAAAGTCCCTGCTCACGAGGTTATACTTTTTCAATGTTCAGAAACATTCAGGGGTGGGATTGGTTGACCCAACGCAACATTTTATTTCAACCACCATTTTTAAAAGTCTGTTGCGGTGCGTGTTATTCGAATCAACAATGGAGTTAAAAAAATACGACAGATGGACTGTTGACGAGGTTCAGGCTTTATTAAGCTTATATACAGAGAACGAAATCAAGCGGGAACTGGAAAATCGTGCGCAGTCCTACGTCAATGGACTAATTTGCCTAATCTTCAATATTACTTTAGACCATGATGGAAATACATGGGACAAATTGTTCAGGGTAATTTAGGAGGAGACACGGTATTGGTAACACAAAGCTTTATGAAGAACCTTTAACATCCATGGCACCTTTCTGTTGTACAAAGGGTTTTTTATAGGGGGAAAAAGGTTCTTTAGATTATTAAAATGTGGATCACATTAAGAAGAAAATGGTTCTTTTAAAGGGGTCATAGTTCTTTTTCTTTAGTGTGTTATGTAGCTGTTTGAGCATGCATAAGAATCTGCAAAGTTACAAAGTCTCACACAAAAAATATTTATTCTATCTAAAAGAGAAGGCAGATCCAAAATGCCTCTCCCCAACCTACGTCACTAAGTTGAAATATTTGCATGATGCCTCCCAATGAATATGCAAAGAAAGAGTGGCTTCAGTTGTCATGGGACAGTGTTGTCAGTTGTCCGTGCAAAAGCAAAAGCACTTTATTTGCCCTCCCAAAAGTGGATGAATTAGGAATCAGTGGTAAAGATTTGTAACACTGTTCCAGAACAGTGCAACCCAAATGTTTGTGTGTGTGTGTGTGTGTGTGTGTGTGTGTGTGTGTGTGTGTGCAGCGCATTTTATTAAGGACAGTTTCCTAAACATGGGACAGAACAAGGCCGGCTGTTCACAAAGGTTATTTCTAAGAAAATGGGGCAATTCCAACTTCTCTAGGGCAATCTGGCACTTCTGAATCAGAGCGTGTAAGTAGGTTTTATTATTCGTTAAAGTATTTGCTATTGACTGTTCAAATGCAGATTTTTGTGATGAAAAGATGACAAACATAGAAGCAGTTTTCGGTTTCACAGTGGCCGCTCAAGCTGAGCTTACAACTTACCACTGTGAAACAAACAAAGTTGGTTCCGATCAATCGGTTTGGTCATCTGCATTTTCAGAATCCGACTCGGCTCGAACTGATATGATAAAACTGATGGCATTATTATTTCTCTTTATAATTGGTTTGGAAGCTGAAGCTCGTGATTTATGGTAAGGGCCGTTACATTTCCGATACAAGTTTGAGGTGTTCGGCCAATCACAATGCACTAGGTCAGCTGGCCAATCAGAGCACACTGTGCTTCTCAGAAGGAGGGGCTTTGTAGAAATCGAGGAGCTACAATAATGTACCATATGTGAAAACATATGTTTTTGAACATTAAAGCATGTGCTATTATACCCAATACACAAAAAAAATGATATAGCATCATATTTCCTTTAAGAACTAATCACTGAAAGTTTCTTTGGGGAGCCTAAATAGGTTCTTCTTGAGCATTCGGTCCTTATTAGGGTCACATCTTGTGACATCACCTCCTGTTTTCCGTTTGTTTAGAAAAGTTTGTATTGCGTTCATATTTCAGTCAAACCACACAGGAGTTAGTTTGGTGTGCACCAAGACTGGGATGGCAGCCTTCACACTTATGCAAATGAACCGCACTAACAGAGCAATCGCACCAGAGTTCGTTTTAATCAAACCAAACATGCCAACCCTGCTGAAGAATCCAGCATTAGGTATGTTGGTTGCAGGGGTGCTGGTGAGGTTTGCTTGAGAACAGCGTGACTTTGCTATTCCACCAGCTATAGACCAGCATAAACCAGCTGGAGTTTATGCTGGATTTTTCAGTAAGGAAGTGTGAAAACACCCTTAAACTTTGAGAAGCTAATGTGAATAATATAAAATCAAGCTGTTGTAGCTTTTTTCGAAAAGTAAAACGGCAGACTGCAAAGCGACGTGGCCAAATAACCCATCTGCTAGCAGGGAGTGTACGAAACTGGTGGGTCCCATAAAAAGGGGCTAGGCAAAATCTTGGCAGAGGAGATGCACACCATTAGCCTAATGACAGAATGAAAGATGGGCAACTTTGTGCAGACAGAGAGACGAGATTAAAGGGCCTAGGAATGCAAATTCTTTCTTTAACAAAAATCAAGAAAAGTAAGCTCATAAAGAGAACAAAAACATGCACTGGTCTCACTGTTCTACCGTGCTGCTAGGAGGAAGACATACTCAGCTTTAATTCAGCTGTGGCCATCAGAAAAGAAACGCTGCACCCACGCTCTTTTCATGTTGCTTCTTTGGCTTTGAACTGCTCGTCTAAATGTACCTGCGACTTCAAGCCTCGAATGGCATAATGGGAAAACAGAAGTAATTAGGGAGCTACCACCGTCACCTCCCCTTTCACCCCAACCGTACTTCAAAGAAGCACATCTGTCATAGTCCTGGGCGAGAAAATGTATCGAACATTCAAAGCCCTGCCTGGAGGATTAGCATGCTCAAATATTGTTTAGCTTGTGTCACTAATTAATTTAACAGAGTGGCTTCAAAATCACTTTAATATGCAATGTTGTAAGTCACAGTAATACAGGGAAGAAGGAATATACTTCTGAAGTAAAAAATTAAGCTGAAGTGTGAAATTTATGTGCATCACCAAACACACTTGCAAAATTCACTTTCAAACACAAAAATGTGCAAATAAGCTTCTTAAACACATCCTCATTCTGCCATTGGGCAGTCAAAAATGTGGCTCCACCCCCAGCTCGCGCCATTGGATGCACTACAGTCGCAGTGTTTACACTCTTCTGTTGACATGAAGTGTAAGATGCGACTTCATTATCATAATGTGACGTATTTCTGAGGGAAACGACTGGGTGGGACAATATAAAAAAAAATGGGTGGGACAATATTTTATCCATCAGTTGTTGATTGTAGAGAGCATTGCATATCGAAATGAACTTGAACTTGACACGAGGGCTATAATGCTGCGTTCACGCCATGACAAAGTTACCGTAATTTCGAGATGACAAAACGTGACCTTCTACTAGGAACTTTTCACGTCCTCCGACTGGGAATTATGACTGGGTTTATATGGCAACACTATCAACGCCGATATGAATCTGCAGGGAAACAGGGATTCACATGACAGGATTACATGAGGAAAACTGGAAATCACATGACAGGATCACATGAGGGAAACAGAATCACATGATAGGATCACTTGAGTGAAAAAGGGAATCACATGAGGGAAACAGGGAATCACATGACAGGATCATATAAGGGAACAGGGAATCACATGATAGGATCACTTGAGGGAAACGGAATCACATGACAGGATCAAATAAGGGAACAGGGAATCACATGACAGGATCATATAAGGGAACAGGGAATCATATGACAGGATCTTATAAGGGAACAGGGAATCACATGACAGGATCATATAAGGGAACAGGGAATCACATGACAGGATCAAATAAGGGAACAGGGAATCACATGACAGGATCACATGAGGGAAACGGAATCACATGACAGGATCATATAAGGGAACAGGGAATCACATGACAGGATCACATGAGGGAAACGGAATCACATGACAGGATCATATAAGGGAACAGGGAATCGCATGACAGGATCAAATAAGGGAACAGGGAATCACATGACAGGATCACATGAGGGAAAGCGGAATCACATGACAGGATCATATAAGGGAACAGGGAATCACATGACAGGATCAAATAAGGGAACAGGGAATCACATGACAGGATCACTTGAGGGAAACGGAATCACATGACAGGATCACTTGAGGGAAACAGGGAATCACATGACAGGATCAAATAAGGGAACAGGGAATCACATGACAGGATCACTTGAGGGAAACGGAATCACATGACAGGATCACTTGAGGGAAACAGGGAAACACATGACAGGATCATATAAGGGAACAGGGAATCGCATGACAGGATCACATGAGGGAAATGGAATCACATGACAGGATCACATGAGTAAAACGGAATCACATGACAGGATCACTTGAGGGAAACAGGGAATCACATGAAAGGATCATATAAGGGAACAGGGAATCGCATGACAGGATCAAATAAGGGAACAGGGAATCACATGACAGGATCACATGAGGGAAACAGGGAATCACATGACAGGATCATATAAGGGAACAGGGAATCATATGACAGGATCATATAAGGGAACAGGGAATCACATGACAGGATCACATGAGGGAAACGGAATCACATGACAGGATCACTTGAGGGAAACAGGGAATCACGTGACAGGATCATATAAGGGAACAGGGAATCGCATGACAGGATAAAATAAGGGAACAGGGAATCACATGACAGGATCACATGAGGGAAACGGAATCACATGACAGGATCATATAAGGGAACAGGGAATCACATGACAGGATCAAATAAGGGAACAGGGAATCACATGACAGGATCACATGAGGGAAACGGAATCACATGACAGGATCACTTGAGGGAAACAGGGAAACACATGACAGGATCAGGAACGGGAATCGCATGACAGGATCATGGATCACCTGAACGAATCCATGACAGACGGATTAGCTTCAGGTGTGGATTAGGAGAAATCACAAAGACAGGATCAAATATATAAGGGAACAGGGAATCGCATGACAGGATCACATGAGGGAAATGGAATCATATGACAGGATCACTTGAGGGAAACAGGGAATCACATGACAGGATCATATAAGGGAACAGGGAATCACATGACAGGATCACATGAGGGAAACAGAATCACATGACAGGATCATATAAGGGAACAGGGAATCACATGACAGGATCAAATAAGGGAACATGGAATCACATGACAGGATCACATGAGGGAAACGGAATCACATGACAGGATCATATAAGGGAACAGGGAATCACATGACAGGATCAAATAAGGGAACAGGGAATCACATGACAGGATCACATGAGGGAAACAGAATCACATGACAGGATCATATAAGGGAACAGGGAATCACATGACAGGATCAGATGAGGGAACATGGAATCACATGACAGGATCACATGAGGGAAACTGAATCACATGACAGGATCACATGAGGGAAACGGAATCACATGACAGGATCATATAAGGGAACAGGGAATCACATGACAGGATCAAATAAGGGAACATGGAATCACATGACAGGATCACATGAGGGAAACTGAATCACATGACAGGATCATATAAGGGAACAGGGAATCACATGACAGGATCAAATAAGGGAACAGGGAATCACATGACAGGATCATATAAGGGAACAGGGAATCACATGACAGGATCACATGAGGGAAACGGAATCACATGACAGGATCACTTGAGGGAAACAGGGAATCACATGACAGGATCACAAGGAAAACAGGGAATCACATGACAGGATCACATAAGGAAAACAGGGAACCACGTGACAGGATCAGGGAATCACATGAGAGGATCATATAAGGGAACAAGGAATCACATGACAGGATCATATAAGGAAAACAGGGAATCACATGACGGGATCACTTGAGGGAAACAGGGAATCACATGACAGGATCACATGAGGGAAACAGGGAATCACATGAACATGAAAAATTCCCCTTTATTTCCTGCCAAAAAGTTCAGCAAGGCTAATTGACTAAACACAATTCAAATGGACTTTGAGTCAAATGTCCCTGAGGCTATTAGCACTGTCTTATCACAAGCAGTATGGCTCAGACACGATAAGCAAAAACATTTTTGACAAAAAGAAAGTGCACATCTCATAAAATTTCAATCTCAGGGATCCTGCGCTTATTTACTCAGAGAAGAACAGGGCATAACAAGGCACAGCAATTTAATATCAGTTTGGCTGTATTGATCCCATCAGAGAATGGCGATTATATAAGCAGTGGTAGGACAACTTGATTCATATTCCAATCAAGGGAATGGATTCCACCTCATGATTTAGCTACATGTCTAATTTCAAGCTAAAAGAGTTTCCTGAGGTAGCGCAGCTGTTAACAATGCCCTGCTACACAATGAGAAATCTCAGGGAAATAGCATTCAGAGTTTGTTTTAAATTCTGCAGGGTAAAAAAATTCTCTTTATCTGATCTGTAAAAGCATTTTTAAAACAATTTTCTATTAAACACATCACAGTTGAAACCCAAAAGCGCTGCAAAAAAACTAAAGCAAAACCAAGTCCCAAACGCAACCCAGCGGGCTGGGAGGAGAATTCATGCGTCTTGGCAGATACATCCTCCGTGACAAGCACAAAACAAAGCAAAACGCTCAACATTTTTCCAGAGTTGCACTGCAAAACTGAGGCTTGCTTAAGACTCGATTTGGCAGCAAACAAATGAAGGATTAGATTCACCGCAGCAGAAAAAAAAAAAAAAAACACAAACTTGTGACTGGCCAAAACACGAGAAGATAAAATCTAAGACAAAATGTAAATATTTGCAATCGCAACAGATGTGGTCTATTAACTGCAATATGTTAAAATCTCAAATATGCTGCATTCTGCAAACCTAAAGACGTTCCGCTCTCTCCCGGAAATAATGTATGCTGTCTGGGAAGATTCATATCTCATTACCGTGAGGAGTGACAGAATGCAGAATGTACTTGGGTACTGAATTAATGTAAACAAAACATGCTTAAATGTGCTGTTTGCTTTGCCATCGCAGTTGCCATATTGCGCATACTGTCTTCACAGTACACATCACAGTTGATTCCCTATGGCAAATATGGCTCTTATCTCGGGTTCTAGCTATCTCTGTACTTTGTTGTGCTCAACATACTTCAGTGACTCAGAAATCTGTCTCCGTCAATAGGCGGTAGAGGTGAAATGTCATTTTGAGTCTATTTATTCTATTATTTTTGTGAGCCCTGCATTTCTGCCAGAACATTTTGCAGCGGATGGCCATTTCATTGTGCTTGTGTGGCAGACAGTTTTGACAGTGCTGTCTTTGGTGTACAAGCAGCTCTACTTGACCATTACATTGCTGCTTCAAACGTATATATTCCTTCTGTTCTTCCACACATTTTGATATGAGCAAATTGGTAACACTTTATTTGACAATGTCCTTGTTAGATGCTCATTTAGTTACTGTGATAATAACTACATAACATGCATGCCTAACCCTATAGTAAATACATTAAGTGAATTATTATTACTCAGTACTTACATGTACATGTATAGTTACACTGTAACAAGGACACAAGTGTACAATAAGATACAAGAGAGGAATGAACAGTCACAATGAATGCCATTTTCTTTCTCTGTCAATCTGTTTCACTACAAAAAAAAGTTGCTGTTTAGATTCAAACAGGCAAATCCTCAAGAGTCAATGATAGGATCATTATTGCAGTGATTATTATGTTTCTAGCATGTCATATGTTTGGTAACAGTTTATGACGCACCTCTTGATGGAAATAAATGTGATGTTATTTCCATCAAGAGCATCAATGTTTGGTCAAGATCTTATATTCCCAATGCAAGAGTCCAGCACTGTGGAAAGTCTCCTCCAGCACATCCCAATTCAATGAAATTAAGGTCTGGACTGGTCTGGAAAATGATTCCTCACGCTCCTTCCCAACCATTTGTTCACAATTTGAGCTGATGAATCCTGACATTGTCTTCCTGGAATATGGCCATGATGTGTCTTTAAGAAATGAAAAGCTACACACTCCATCGATTAGGGTTAGAAGAACTGTTGCCAAACATATAACATGCTAGAAACATAATAATCACTGCAATAATGATCTAATTATAGACTCTTAAGCATTTGCCTGTTTAAATTCAAACAGCGACATGGCTGGGCAGTGTGTATGCCACGGTCAAAATCATTTTTCTTCCCCATTCAGATGCTCAGTTTGATCTTCAGCAGTCTATGCATGCATTGAGTGGCTGCCATGTGATTGGTTGATTAGATATTTGCGTTAACAAGCAGTTGAACTGGTGTACCTAATAAAGTGGCCGCCAAGTGTATATACATATTTCTGTCATACTACCAAAATACTAATCAGGGGTATATGCACACATATTTTCTTTATTTTGGTTTAGTGGTGAAACATGACCCATCCCAGAAGGATATTTCTTCCAGAATAAAGAAACTGGAAATCTCATCAGAACGTCCCCAGACTATATATATAACTCCAACATCATTAGAAACAAAAAACAACTGTACAGCCAAAAATGTAATCTCAGAGTACAATCAACTAGAACAATTTGAGAAGAAGTCTCATTACTTTGCTCAGTCATTCATAAACATTGGTTTGCTTCATTGTCACTTTGTAAACAGCAATTACCTAAATTATTGATTGATAACCTGACAGCAAAGCAGTCGAACAACAGAACAGTTCATGAAGCAAAACAGCTTTTTGATGCCAGTGTAGTACTCATATCAGATAGACAAAAAAAAATAATTAATAAAACTAACATTTGCTAAGCACTTCTTCCCAGACACTCTTTCCCCTTTGATTGTCCAAGTGCATTGAATTTACAGTAACGCAAGCTCTTTGGGACGACATCGATCAACCGGACAGGCAGGAAGACGCTGCTAAGGTCTTGTATCCTTGAATCCAAGCCGCTAACAAGTAATGAACAAATGATTTTGTGTTGAAAGTTTGTTTGCGTTTCAGGCCTGCTGTGTGAATGTGGGATGCTGTTCCTAATGAAGGTTTACAGGGAGAGACATGTGACGCTGCTCCAGCCTTGAAGGAACATCGCTTCCCTTAAATAGATTCACCTTAAAAGACATCTACTCCCATGTGACAGAATTAAATTAATATGCACTGATTTTAAATAGAGCAACCAGCAGGAAAAGCAAGGCGAATAATGAAATATTGAAACATGGAGTTTTGTGGAGTTTAAAGAAATGTTACACTGATTTGCTATTCATAAAGCTTTATGTCTCACTTTGGATCTTTATTACACATATTTCCAATTCAGTATCACATTAAAGAGAAGTGAACCAAGAAATTACACTAGGAACCTATTATGCATGCTATTTGGTGAGGCACTTTTTTGAGAAGAATAGATGTTCTGTGAATACATTGGAAGCATGTGAAGGCAAAAGCAAATGAATTTACACTGATAATTAGTTAAAGCAAGCATTACTGCTGCTTATATATCAAGCAAAACCTAGTAACCACCCAGAACACCCTAGCAACCACATACAAATGCAAATATGTGTACAAATCTAGTTGCCATTGCACTAATTCAACTGAATATGACACATTTTGGAAGCAGCATTTAAACTATTCCCACCCATAACGGGCCATTTCAGTGTTGCACACTGAAAGCTTCCTCTCTGCATTTTTGATTTGCTGTTAAACAAATCTCCACAAGGAAAACACTTAAAAACGACTGTGACGACTTTAGCACATGGCGTCATCTAAACACACTCAGCGCCGCAACGTTTTGAAGATTTTATTCAGCATGCTTCAGATCTTCTATGCCGCTTTTGAAATGCAAAAACGAAAAGTGTAGCTGTCACGTTTGAGGAGAAATGGAAACACTTCTACACTTTGCACAGTTTCTCAGTGGTTGTAAAAAAAATTATTTGCGTAGCACTTTATTTCGATAGTTCACTTAACACATTATACTAACTATAAGTAACTTGTCAATAACATGACAACAAGCAGTCATTAGAGTATCAGACTGTCTGATTAATATCAGCTAACACTTTATTTTGATGCTCCCGAACAGACATTCTACTGACTAGAAGTAACTTTGCAGCACGTCATCCTATTAACCCAAACAGTCTACTAATACTTTAATGAGAGTTAGTTGACATGTAGTTGCAAATTGTGTCTAAAGTGAACTAACAAACTAAAGCGTAACCATCCATTGTTCTATCACTAAATAAGGTGAATTTGTGTAATACATTTTTCCATATAAAATGTCATCATGGATACTAGTAATTAAGAGCACTGACATTTAAAAACACAATTACTAACACTTACAGTAGCTACAGGGCATGTGCTTTTGTATGAGGCTAATAATCGTTAACCAAACAAAAGTCAATAATTATCCAATAATTATCCAACTGTTTGCATTAACCTTTCATTGCATATATATATATATATATAAATGGTCCTTCTCAACCTGCTCGGAGCGGGAAGTGACGCAGTGTCTAAAGACCGCAGCCGCTAGTGTGCCTCTTGAGGCCATGGGAGTGAGGTTTACATGCACAGCTCTTACTGGCCTACGTTCATTACAATCTACCCCCTAAACCTCACTCCCATCCGGGTCACGGCACCAATTGTAACCAGTTCTACTCAACCTGCTCCAAGCGGGATTCGAACCAGCTCCGGGGTGGGAGGCGGCGTGCTAACAAGGACACTAAAGACCGCAGAAGCAAGCATCAGTCGTTAGCGTGCCTCTTGAGGCCAGGGAGTGAGGTTTACATGCACAGCTCTTACTGGCCTACGTCCATTACACTAACCCCCCTAAACCTTACCCCTATCCTGGTCACACCACCAAATGTAACCGTTTCTACTCAACCCGCTCCAAGTGGGAATCGAACCAGCGCTGGCACGGGAGACGGGCATGCTAACAAGGACGCTAAAGACCGCAGCAGCTAACGTGCCTCTTTAGGTCAGATTTACACGCACAGATCTGTTACACTCACCCCCCAAACCTCTTTCTTTGGCTCAAGGCACCAAATGTAACCTGTCCTACTTGACCCACTCCAAATGGGTTTTAATCCGGGGTTTCCAGTGTGGGAGGCAGGCATGCTAACAAGGAAGCTAAAAACCGCAGCCGCTGGTGTCAGTCGCTATCGTGCATCTTGAGGTCAGGGGAGTGAGCGCTTACTGGACTACGTCCGTTACGTATGGAAAAGTGATTTTTTTTATAAGTCTGGGGAAAAAATTGTAAGATGCTGTGCTGCATCAATTGATTGTCAAAGTCAAACACTTAAAAAAATTACAGCCTAAAAAAGATAACCTCTAAATTATTTGGTTTTAAGTCATTGCTAAATCAACCAAAATACATTCATTTATAACAAAACTCATATTTAGGCATATTATTTTTTTTCTTGTTCAAAAGGTTTTTTCAAGATGGCAGCTAGCTTTATATGTTTGAAAACGACTGCCACTTGCATCAGATGTTATAGACTGTCTTGAATCATTTTCTTGATTGCTTTGTAAGGGACTCTCTTAGGACCACTGTGCCCCTCGATTTATTAAGATTGCTAAAATCCATCTTCCTTCTCCCCAACCCTGTGTGTCTTTAATGCAGGGACATGTGCCGTTGCTAGAACAATGTAATCTATTATTTATTCACTCATTGTCTTAACGCCTGTGCTCTTATCAGTGCAGACACCTCATTAGTACGTGATCGCCGCTCAACATACCGTAACGCAGAGATTCGCACCTCCTTTACCCAAAGCCCACCCCCACCTTGACACTTCCCGTTTGATTGGCTGCCTATGTGTGGATCCCAATGGCAGTCAGTGCAGTGAAGCAATATGAGGTCTGTTTGTTAATGAGACGACACTGCAGAGGTTGAGGAGAGGTTTAGAAATCCACACAGCTGCTTAGGTTACCACATCACAGATCAGCACTGAAGTCAACGTAAAGCAACTGGTGGAGAGCTTCCTTATACGTACTCAGATAAGTAAAGTAATGTTGCATTTATCACGGCCATTTGACAGACAGCTGTACATATTACATACTTTAAGGGATAGTTTACCCAAAAATGAAAATCCTGTCATCATTTATTTGTCATCATGTTGTTCCAAACTTGCATGCATTTCATAATTCTGCTTAACAGAAAAAAGGATATTTTGAAGAATATGGGTAACCGAATAGTTGATGCACCCCCATTGAAAAATACAGGGGTCCATCAACTGTTTGCTTGCCCATATTCTACAAAATATCTTCTTTTGTGTTCAGCAGAACAAAGAAATACAACACAAGGGTGAGTAAATTGTGACAGAATGTTCATTTTTTTGGCTGAACTAACCCTTTAAAGCTCATGTACCACGAAGTGTGCTTGTTATAAAATAAAAAATAAAAAATGTAATCCTTGAAAATGGTTTGTGTATATATTGGACAGGCTGATAAATCTGTCAATATATGAGTATTTCAAAGTGTATTGGCCAATGGAAATGGTCATTTCACCTAAGGGTGGCCTACTTGTTTAAAATGGGAATATAATTAATAAATATATTAATAAAAAAATTGGTTAATATTAAGTGACAGGCATTTTAGACATACTATTGCCGATGTCAACTGTTTTTGCTCTATTCTGCAACACACACACACACACACACACACACACACACACACACACATGTTGTGTTTCCATGTTTTATGGGGACATTCCATAGGCGTAATGCATTTTATACTGTACAAACCGTATTTTCTATCCCTCTACACTGCCCCTGCCCCTAAACCTACCCATCACAGGAGACATGCTGCATTTTTACTTTTTCAAAAAACATCACTTAGTGTGATTTATAAGATGTTTTCCTCATGGGGACCAAAAAATGTCCCCACAAGGACAAAAATTTGGATATTGCCATCTTTGTGGGGACATTTTGTCCCCATACCGTAGGGATTACCAGTCCACACACACACACACACACACACACACACACACACACACACACACACACACATGTTGTGTTTCCATGTTTTATGGGGACATTCCATAGGCGTAATGCATTTTATACTGTACAAACCGTATTTTCTATCCCCTACACTGCCCCTGCCCCTAAACCTACCCATCACAGGAGACATTCTGCATTTTACTTTTTCAAAAACATCACTTAGTGTGATTTATGACCTGTTTTCCTCATGGGGACCAAAAAAATGTCCCCACAAGGACAAAAAATTGGATATTGCCATCTTTGTGGGGACATTTTGTCCCCATACCGTAGGGATTACCAGTCCAAACACACACACACACACACACACACACACACACACACACACACACACACACTGCCCCTGCCCCTAAACCTACCCATGTTGCATGCTGCATTTTTACTTTTACAAAAAGTATGACTTAGTGTGATTTATAAGATGTTTTCCTCATGGGGACCAAAAAATGTCCCCACAAGGACAAGGATTTTGGATATTGCCATCTTTGTGGGGACATTTTGTCCCCATACCGTAGGGATTACCAGTCCACACACACACACACACACACACACACACACACACACACACACACGCACACAAATACTTCTAAACAGAGAAGCGTTGCCTGTTCGATTAACACAGTTGTGTTTTGCTCCTGAATGAATCGGACATTTTGAACGAATCAATTGAATGATTAAATCAATAATTCAATTATTACGACAGTGGCTTGCTGCCACTTACTGGTGGTTTTAGTTTCATATTTTTAAAGTTTCATATTTTCCAACAGTTCATATTTCTATATTCAATATATTTTATATTTAAAATGTTAATTTTATAATATTATGTATGAAACTGTAATTGCACTGTAAATGCATTCATGGTTTAACAATCTTTGTAAATGCGTCTAAATGTCACCCCTTAATGGAAAAGTTAATTTCTGTCACTGCTTATAGTTTTGGAATTCATTTTCAGTTTTTTTCCTGGCTTCACTGAATCCTGAAAAGTGTCTTCCATTTTGGTGTTTAAAAAAAGGCCATACTACCAAATATATATACACAGATCAGGCATAACATTATGAAAGGTGAAGTGAATAACACTGATGATCTCTTGATCACGGCTGCTGTTAGTGGGTGGGATATATTAGGCAGCATGTGAACATTTTGTCCTCAGAGTTGATGTGTTAGAAGCAAGAAAAATGGGCAAGAGTAAAGAGTTGAGCGAGTTTGACAAGGGCCAAATTGTGATGGCTAAACAACTGGGACAGAGCATCTCCAAAACTGCAGCTCTTGTGGGGTGTTCCCGGTCTGCAGTGGTCAGGATCTATCAAAAGTGCTCCAAGGAAGGAACAGTGGAGAACCGGCCACAGGGTCATGGGCGGCCCAGGCTCATTGATGCACGTGTGGAGCGAAGGCTGGCCCGTGTGGTCCGATCAAACAGACGAGCTACTGGAGCTCAAACTGCTCAAGAAGTTAATGCTGGTTCTGATAGAAAGAGGTCAGAATACACAGTGATCACAGTTTGTTGTGTATGGGGCGGCATAGCCGCTGACCAGTCAGGGTGCCCATGCTGACCCCTGACCACCAACAGTGGGCACGTTATTATATATTATAATTATCCACTGGCAAAGTGGTATTATATATATATATATATATATATATATATATATATATATATATATATATATATATATATATATATATATATATATATATATATATAGATAGATAGATACACACACACACAAATATAATACATATATAATACACATATGTATAAATATATATATATATATTAACATATGCATAAATATGTATATTCACCAGCCTTAACACTAGATATCGATATGAATAGTGAGTGTCCAAATTCCAAAGGTAGGAAATATTCAAGTCTCAAAAAACAAAATATTTTGTTTCTGTCTCTCCAATAGTTCAATGAAAATCTGGGGTTGTGTAATCATTTATGCTATCTTTCTCACACCTATCGGCACCTCTACAGTGCTGGGGTTATTCTGCGTTGCCAAGGGAACTTGCTTTTGAATTCAAAGTGATTTTGACTCAGAAATACCGACAGACTGTGCCCACAAAGCACTTCTATCATCTAGCGAATGCTCATCCTCTTATTGCAACACTTTCACTTGCAAATCAGACTGGACAAGCATGGATGCCGCAAAAGAACTGTCATAATTACAAAGGGATTCGATCACAAAAAATATCAAAGCAGAAATACAAAACGACTTGTCATGTACTAAGCAGGCGTAGCGGTGACTGAAGGGGAAACATTTTCAAAAAATAACAGAAGTTTCTCAGGGAAAACTCTGTTGCTTATATCGACCTGAAACTATGAAATTCTCTCCCACGGTCCCTCCCTGACCTCTCTACTCTATCCGAACTCCAAGTGAAAACACATCTCTTTGTGTTATACTATACTGTGGCTTCTGGATTTGACCCTGTCTGTTCTTGAATTTTTTGCTCTTATATAGTCACTGCCACTGTATGCCTGGCTTTTATTATGCTTTGTGCTTCTGTGTGTTATTATTATTATCTTTAAGCTATTCAATCATTACCAATACATGTGAGGTCCACAGTGAGGCATGATGTTAGTAGGTTGGATCATTACAGTAAAGATTATGATCTCTTCACTGCAGAATACCCTATTAGATATAGTGGTTCTCCACTAGTTCTAATGCTGCATTGAGCTGAAATCTATTAAAGTACTGACTGGTTTATTACCAGTGGACAAGGATGATAATTAACACAGTTCACAGAAATTCCACCAATGGACAATTATTCCTCCGTCTCATTCAGTCAGTAATATGAAGCAGCGCTGAGGCAAAAAAGCTCATATACTCACATGCATGAGTGACAGAGAAACTGTTGGAGGACTCCAGGTTATCTACGTTATAATTGAGATGGAAGGGTTTCTCAGTCATGTTCTGGTTGGTGTTGTAGAGCTGCACAGCGAATCTGAAAGCGCTGTGTTCTTGCACAGTGGAACGCATGAAGAGCCCACCTTTATGAAGAGCAAACAGCAATGAATCAAAGAGGATGCACAGATTTCATGCATGCATTTAAAACAACTGTCTTAACCTAAATCAGCACTAGATAGTGTCAAATCCATTTAGGCACATTCATGGACTCCATTGGATTCACCTCCATTCGTAGATAGGAACTTTCTCTTAAGTTTATGAAAAGCGATTGATAGCTGACATGCATTCGGATTAATGGAAACCTAAACATTTCGCATACATATAATCATAATCGTAGTTATGCCAATACTGTTCGGTATCATTTGCGATGGTTCCTTAAATTGTATTAGTGCACGTTAATGCAGCGGGGAATACTACGTCTTCGTTAATGCATGCATATTCATAATACGTCGAAAGCCGACATCGACATACAAAGCCTAGCGATAAAAGAAGGCAAGCATATCAGGACGGACTCACCGATGTTTATCTGATTGGGAAAGCCAGCGAGAGATGTGCCGAATAGCCATAATAAAAAAAGCAGCGCGCTTTGAGCCATTTTCCCCTCCTGCCTCAAAAAAAACCAAGCCTCATAAAACGAACTGTTTGAGGAGAATCATAAACGCAAAAATCCAGCCGTGAGTGAAGCGGAGCGACTCATGGAGAACAATTCTTCTGCATGTGAGGAGAGAGAAAGACAGACCGAGAGGGGGAGAGAGAGAGAGCGAGAGAGAGAGAGAGAGAGAGAGAGAGAGAGAGAGAGAGAGAGAGAGAGAGAGAGGGGGATGGAGAGAGGGACTGGTGCTGAAGATGGTCGAGGCGACTGAGAGCATCACATTCAGAGTGAGCGCGAGCGGCTCCTCCAATTGGACCAGCAGGGCGATATTGATCAAACTTGAACTGACGTTGAAGAAGAAGGAGATTTGGTAACACTTTCTATGAAGACTGTATAATAAATGCATGCATTATAGATTTACATAATGCATTAAAATACGCATTGCTAATGAATTGACCACATTTATCATGCATTATAATACTTCATAATTAATATAATAAAAGAAATGCGTTTTAATGCACACTAGAAACAATAATAAAAAAACGCAATTAAGGTTAAAATATCATTGGCTACCCTCACCGACTGATGCAAACTTTTAAAGATGTATTGTACATGATGTAACACATCTGGTGTCGGTCTTGTGTTGCAGAATTACATTAGCTATGTATTGTTTAAAAATATAATCTGGTAAGTAATACATTGATAACTGAGGTTATTACATGAGAACATTCATCTGCGTCATGAAATGAACAGAATGTCTCGGTGGAAAACCACCAGCCTCAAGATGACCAGTCATAATAAATGACCTCAGACGCTGCGTGCCAAGGGTTCAGTTTATTTAACACACGTGATTGCCTTCATTAAAACACAAGGTTTTGATGTTATTTATGTGTGTGCCTTTATTGCCGATCGCAGATCCGCGCACTCGCGAACTCAAAGTTTGTTTAATAACGCAGTTGACTCAGATCAGGTGTCACTGGAGAGGGAAACTGTGTGATCCTATTGTTTGGGAGGCGATGACGCGTAACATGAAACTCTATCGATCGCTTTAGGAATCGTTTACCGCAGCGTCATATTGAAAGCGACTGGATGGATAACGGCGTGAGCTCATATTTGAAAGGGATTCGTTAGCGTTACTGCGTTTAAAAATTGCACATAGAAAGAAGTGTTTTAGAAGTTGAGCTGTGGACGCGCCGTCTAGAAACGCGACACCAACGCGCAAACAACAGAGACGCAATGCAACGCCCGTTTGACGCGTGTCTGCTCAGATCAACAGTTTCTATCAACACTCATTAAAACATGACAGACGTGTAGCCTACTGTGAACGCCACCTAGGGAAAACACTGAACAGAGCCTGTCTAATGTTTATGAATGAATGAATGAATGATGCGAATGAAGTATGTGAATTAAGTGAGTGAGTGAGTGAGTGAGTGAATGAATGAATTAATTAATTAATTGAGTGAGTGAATTAATGGATGAAGTGAGTGCGTGAGTGAGTGAATTAATTAATGAATAAAGTGAGTTAGTGAGTGAGCAAGTGAGTGAGTGAGTGGATGATGAATGAATGAAGTGAGTGGGTGAGTGAGTGAATGAATGAGTGGGTGAGTGAATGAATGAATGAATGGAGTGAGTTAGTGAGTGAGTGAGTGAGTGAGTGAATGAAGTGAGTGAGTGAGTGAGTGAATGAAGTGAGTGAGTGAGTGAGTGAGTGAGTGAGTGAGTGAATGAATGAATGAATGAATGATTGAAGTGAGTGAGTGATTGAATGAATGATTGAAGTGAGTGAGTGAGTGAATGAATGAATTAATGAAGTGAGTGGGTAAGTGAATGAAGTGAGTGAGTGAATGAGTGAGTGAGTGAATGAATGAATGAATGAATGACTGAATGAATGATTGAAGTGAGTGAGTGAGTGAGTGAGTGAGTGAGTGAGTGAGTGAGTGAGTGAGTGAATGAATGGAATGAGTGAGTGAATGAAGTGAGTGAGTGAGTGAGTGAGTGAGTTTGTGAGTGGGTGAATGAGTGTCTGAGTGAATGAATGAATGAAGTAAGTGAGTGAGTGAGTGGGTGAATGAGTGAGTGAGTGAATGAATGAATGAATGGAGTGAGTGAGTGAGTGAGTGAGTGAGTGAGTGAGTGAGTGAGTGAGTGAGTGAGTGAGTGAGTGAGTGAGTGAGTGAATGAAGTGAGTGAGTGAGTGAGTGAGTGAGTGAGTGAGTGAATGAATGAATGAATGAATGAATGACTGAATGAATGAATGAAGTAAGTGAGTGAGTGAGTGGGTGAATGAGTGCGTGAGTGAATGAATGAATGAATGGAGTGAGTGAGTGAGTGAGTGAGTGAGTGAGTGAGTGAGTGAATGAATGATTGAAGTGAGTGAGTGAGTGAATGAATGAATGAAGTGAGTGAGTAAGTGAATGAAGTGAGTGAGTGAATGAGTGAGTGAGTGAATGAATGAATGAATGACTGAATTAATGATTGAGTGAGTGAGTGAGTGAGTGAGTGAGTGAGTGAGTGAGTGAATGAATGGAATGAGTGAGTGAATGAAGTGAGTGAGTGAGTGAGTGAGTGAGTGAGTGAGTGAATGAATGGAGTGAGTGAGTGAATGAAGTGAGTAAGTGAGTGAGTGAGTGAATGAAGTGAGTGAGTGAGTGAGTGAGTGAGTGAGTGAGTGAGTGTGTGAGTGAATGAAGTGAGTGAGTGAGTGAGTGTGTGAGTGAATGAAGTGAGTGAGTGAGTGAATGAAGTGAGTGAGTGAGTGAGTGTCTGTGAGTGAGTGAGTGAGTGGTGGTGAGTGAGTGAGTGAGTGAGTGTCTGTGGTGAGTGAGTGGTGAGTGAGTGAATGAATGAAGTGAGTGAGTGAGTGAATGAGTGAGTGAGTGAATGAAGTGAGTGAGTGAGTGAATGAAGTGAGTGAGTGAGTGAATGAAGTGAGTGAGTGAGTGAGTGAGTGAGTGAGTGAGTGAGTGAGTGAATGGAGTGAGTGAGTGAATGAAGTGAGTGAGTGTGTGAGTGAATGAAGTGAGTGAGTGAGTGAGTGAGTGAATGAATGGAGTGAGTGAGTGGTGAGTGAGGAGTGAGTGAGTGAGTGAGTGAGTGAGTGAGTGAATGGAGTGAGTGAGTGAATGAAGTGAGTGAGTGTGTGAGTGAATGAAGTGAGTGTGTGAGTGAGTGAGTGAATGAATGGAGTGAGTGAGTGAATGAGTGAGTGAGTGAGTGAGTGAGTGAGTGAGTGAGTGAGTGAGTGAGTGAGTGAGTGAGTGAGTGAGTGAGTGAATGGAGTGAGTGAGTGAATGAAGTGAGTGAGTGAGTGTGTGAGTGAATGAAGTGAGTGAGTGAGTGAGTGAGTGAATGAATGGAGTGAGTGAGTGAATGAAGTGAGTGAGTGAGTGAGTGAGTGAGTGTCTGTGAGTGAGTGAGTGAGTGAGTGAGTGAGTGAGTGAGTGAGTGAGTGAGTGTCTGTGGTGAGTGAGTGGTGGTGGTGAGTGAATGAATGAAGTGAGTGAGTGAGTGAATGAAGTGAGTGAGTGAGTGAATGAAGTGAGTGAGTGAGTGAATGAAGTGAGTGAGTGAGTGAGTGAGTGAGTGAGTGGTGAGTGAGTGGTGGTGAGTGAGTGAGTGAATGGAGTGAGTGAGTGAATGAAGTGAGTGAGTGTGTGAGTGAATGAGTGAGTGAATGAATGGAGTGAGTGAGTGAATGAAGTGAGTGAGTGAGTGAAGTGAGTGAGTGAGTGGTGAGTGAGTGAGTGAGTGAGTGAGTGAGTGAATGGAGTGAGTGAGTGAATGAAGTGAGTGAGTGTGTGAGTGAGTGAGTGAATGAATGGAGTGAGTGAGTGAATGAAGTGAGTGAGTGAGTGAGTGAGTGAGTGAGTGAGTGAGTGAGTGAGTGAGTGAGTGAGTGAGTGAGTGAGTGAGTGAGTGAGTGAGTGAGTGAGTGAGTGAGTGAATGGAGTGAGTGAGTGAATGAAGTGAGTGAGTGAGTGTGTGAGTGAATGAAGTGAGTGAGTGAGTGAGTGAGTGAGTGAATGAATGGAGTGAGTGAGTGAATGAAGTGAGTGAGTGAGTGAGTGAATGAATGAATGAATGAATGAATGAATGAATGAATGAATGAATGAAGTGAGTGAATGAATGAATGGAGTGAGTTAGTGAATGAATGAATGAAGTGAGTGAGTGAGTGAATGAATGAATGAATGAATGAATGAAGTGAGTTAGTGAATGAATGAATGGAGTGAGTGAGTGAGTGAATGAATGAATGATTGAAGTGAGTTAGAGAATGAATGAATGAATCAGCCTAGAGAGCTAGCTGTATATTGTTACGTTGACTCTTTTCCACTGAAGTAAAGACCTGTACTGCACAGACCGTATTTTTCTGTCCCGCTCCGACAAATATATGTGACCTTCTCCTGGTAACCCCAGACTTGTCCATGGGATTGCCAGACAGAGAAGTGTGATTGGTCACTCCAGAGAACACTGCTCTAGAGTCCAGTGGCGGCATGCTTTACCCCACTGCATCCATCACGGTACCATGCTTGAGTTCACTGAGTTGAATTCTGCATGCCTAGTGCTTGATTTACACACCTGTGGCCATGGAAGTGATGCAACACTTGAATGCAATGATTTGGAGGGGCGTCCCAGTACTTTTGGCATTAGAGTGTATGTCTGTGATTGGCTGCATTGCACAACGCTGCAAAAATATGTTATAAATAGAAATTCTGCCTATGCTTGCACCGTAAATCATTTATATTTTATATAGTTGCTTTTGTTTTAGATGTATTGTTTTTAGATTTTGATTTGTATTCATGCAAATCGTTTTATTCTCCCGCATCCCGCACCCGCACCCGCACTCAGTCATCACATCTTGTCCTGCGCCGCACTCTGTTGCATTGTGTCCCGCGGGAGTGCAGGTCTCTACACTGAAGCTATTATTGTGCCGGGCTGCTGTCCATGGTGCTGAACACATTTTACTCCTGTCAAATGATATGCAATTTCGTTTATTGTAGATTGATGACGTGAAAAGTTTGCCCTGGGCTATACTTTATATATTACCGTGTTCAATACTGTGTATTTACTTGAGTGAGTGACCGCTGTGTCTGTGTAATGGCATGCAACTTTGCCTCATTCCAACTAATAAATAAATTAACGAAACATTGTAAAATTATATTTACACGTGAATCTATAATATAGAGTTACAACATAATTGGACTACTCTAATAACATTAATTAAATTATTTGAGTCTCTTTGAGATTTTGAACTTAAGCACGTATAGCCTTGCATTGCTTGTCCTCTGTGTATTTTTGTCAGCCGGAAGAACAATTCAGGGATGACAGTTCCATTTATCGTGGGCTGCAAAGCTCTACCAAAATTGAGTTTTTAATTGCATTGCAGACAGACAAGGCTTTAGCTATTGATACTAAAATTGGCTTGTGCCCCCAGTGCAGCATTGCAAAGGGAAACGTCATTGCAAGGTCCCTTCAACAGCAATTCTGCGATCACTAGCAAGTGTGCTCACCAAAATGAGTAATAAAGAAGATGTACTAGTTCATTTCAAAGCAGAAGTTAATTCCACAACATCGCCCAAGACTAAGTACAGTGTTACAAAATGGTTCATTAAAACTAATAAACAAACAAGTAAAACATACAGTATGAAGCGATTCTTTTGTCTGTTTTATAACAAATTGTTACGCTTCTGAAAGTGTCTGGTTGTTTATTGAACGAGATGCATTTGACAGGTGACATCAAACACATGTCTTGTGTGGTCAGGCGATATGAAGTGTCTTTCATGAAGGTGAGCGTCCAGCACACACTCTTCTCTACATTAACGGGTCACGTGAAGGAGCAAACTGGACCCCAGCATCGATTTTCCTGGGACTGTCATCATTGTCATCTACTTAATGAACACTTAGGTCATTCGCCTTACCATCCTCATCATATAAAAACTGATCCCATAATCATTAAAGGTTAGAGTTTCATTGCTGCACTAAGGCAATAAAGGCAATTTATTAGATTTGAAGATATATAAATACATGTGTTTTATGAATTATTTACAGTCTAATGAAATTAAAGAACTGGGAATCATAATATAAATGTTCTGTTGATCAATGACAAATACCTGTAAATCATCTAACTAGTGGGAAATGCTATTTTATTATGTTATTTTAAAGGTTCCTCATTTTGTTTTGGAGTCTGATACAATAGGTTTACAGGCATCCAAAGTAAAAAAAATAAAGAAAAAAAAGATTAAATTCCTATAAATTCCTATAATACACACTGCAGCATCACCTCTTCTCACAGTCTGTTGTGATTGGTCAGACAGTCTGTTGTGATTGGTCTACTCTGCTCTGATTGGTCAGATGACCCAGTCTGTTGTGATTGGTCTACTCTGCTCTGATTGGTCAGATGACCCAGTCTGTTGTGATTGGTCTACTCTGCTCTGATTGGTCAGATAGCCCAGTCTGTTGTGATTGGTCTACTCTGCTCTGATTAGTCAGATGACCCAGTCTGTTGTGATTGGTCTACTCTGCTCTGATTGGTCAGATGGCCCTGTCTGTTGTGATTGGTCTACTCTAGTCTGATTGGTCAGATGATCCAGTCTGTTGTGATTGGTCTACTCTAGTCTGATTGGTCAGATGATCCAGTCTGTTGTGATTGGTCTACTCTGCTCTGACTGGTCAGATGGCCCAGTCTGTTGTGATTGGTCTACTCTGCTCTGATTGGTCAGATGGCCCAGTCTGTTGTGATTGGTCTACTGTGCTCTGATTGGTCAGATGGCCCAGTCTGTTGTGATTGGTCTACTCTGCTCTTATTGGTCAGATGGCCCAGTCTGTTGTGATTGGTCTACTCTGCTCTGATTAGTCAGATGACCCAGTCTGTTGTGATTGGTCAACTGCTTACAGCACGTGTCTGAAACCAAACAGCCATTACATTGCCCTAATTTCAGCTCCAGATCTTCCTCAGCACTTGATACACAGTGACATGAAAAGTAACGTTGCTGTCATGAACCAAACTCTTCCAGTCTCAGCTACGACTACAGTGTTTGAGTCCGAGTAGATGTTGTTCGCATGCAGCCAGTGAAGACCATAGGCAGCCATTGTACAAACCTACGTATGTTTGTAACAGGAAGTGAGACTGGAATTCCTGACGACTTGTTTCGTTATTTTGAGAAACAATAACTCCATTTATCTGAACTTTAAATCTTTGCAGACATTTTACCTTCACAATCAGCTATATTACACACTCCATGAAAGATAATATCTGAAAAAGCAGAATAGGGGGCACTTTAAGTGATCTTATTTGCAAAGCGTTTTTTGCAATACACATTGTATCAAAGCAGCTTCACAGAAATAGTGAATAATGGTTAGTTAGGCAAAATGATTAACAATCAACCGCTTGAGATCTGATAAAAGCCTTTGTCACTTTATGTGAGTGTACTGTATGCTGGTAAAGTTACATGTACAAATAATATTTGTCAATCAATGTATTATTATGTCATTGCTCAAAATAAGAAAAGTAAAGCAATTGTTAGAACATAAGAGCTATCTTTACCCTTGTACATTATGTGATTGATAAGATTATTCAACAAAGAAGATATTAAACATTATCAAAAAACTTCTTTTTTTTTTCATTTTGAAGTGAACTAATGCTTTAAAGATACACTTTCTGCAACTCTAGTGTTGCCAAATGGATTTTGTCGATCTGGTTGGGACATTCAAACCGTGTTTAAATTGTGTCAGTGTTTACATTCTTTAGGAACTTAACGTATAAATGGCTCGTCTCTGCATACTAAACTGTGACATGAGAAAATGTTGTATTAGTAAATTATATTCGATGCCATTGCCAATTTCCTTTTTTTTTACCTCTTCATTTGTTATTAACCCATTGACAGTTCAGTTCTACTCCCGGTTGGGTTGGATGATACAAAGTAACACAGCTCTCTATGTTGCCAGCATCCTCTGAAAAGGTGAGACTTTTTAATCTTTGCTTGTCATGGTGATGGCCCAGATGTGTCAGGACCATTCATTCACATTACCCCACATCTTGACTTGAAAAACATGCTCTGGAAAACTGTGGGATGTAATGACAGGGGCAACACAGCATCATTCAAAGAGACAGTTGGCTCAAGCCCCTCTACATCAGTGGAGCCCAGTGACATTTAAACGGGGAAAGAGCCAATTACTCCCTTTTTTTTCTTCTTCTCCAGACGTAAGGTTGATGTCAAGTGCTCGGCTACACACATAAGAGCAAGTTTCCTGAAGAGTTTGTTTACCCATGGCTTCGGAAGCCATGCAATTGCACACCATCATCTAAATTGCAACTTCTTGAAGTGAGCTCTGAACTTCCTAAAATCGTGTTGTGTTATCTGCTGCATACAAAATGGCATTATTGAGAAATACTGTGAGATTATAGTTATTGAAATGTGTCACGACGCTAGAGTCGCCGTGACACACTTACAGAAATAACCGCTTGGACAGTCTTTAAATGCCATATTGAGGTCTGTGTCACAACGCTCCTCATGCGATTTGGTTTCTTTGCAAAACGCTCTTTACAGAAGTGTGACAGAGGCTTCTGTGTTATCAGCTGAGCAGACTGACACACTTACAGGCCCCCAGGGCCAAAACAGGCATGGTCATGTGACTGCACTCCTCAGCATGACAGCATGAATCTCCAGAACTGATCAAGGGAACGGTGGGTACACATGCTTTGCATTTCATACGAGGGAGAGGTACAGTTTGAAGTCTATGTTAAACTGCATTCACAGCAAGGAAACATCTCATTTTATCCAATGAGAATGAATGGGATTGTGAAAACTGGCATTGCATACTAGAATAGAGCCACATAAACACCATTTTTTGGGAGGGAATGAGGTGGAAATTTGTGAATTATAATTATTTCTAAATATGACCGGGAATGAACATTTAGAAAGTAAATAGTGTTATTTTAACTTCCTGCTGGCATTACCTAGCTATTCAGATGGGATGTGTGGTGGAATGATGAGAGCCACCCAAATGGACTCGCCATCATTTCATGCAGGGTAACAACTGTCTAAAATATTTGTCACTTTAGCAACAAAATTTACCTTGATTCACATGATTCAGTTTAGTGATAAATGTTGCTACGGTGATTTCCTTTTGAAGGAACAATGCCTAATATTCACCTCGTTCAACTTTACACAACTGTTCAGAAAAAAAAGTTCCAGTTTGAGGGAACCTCGACACTGCACCATTGTGTTGGCAGTATATGAACATGAACCGGTGTCTGGAGCGTGTGTGAAATCACCCAATCCTATTGGATGATAGAGGTCAGGTGACAAAGCAAAGTGCATCACCAAGACCATAAAAAAGGGCACCTAGGTCATGGATTCTTTGTCTTCAGAGCTTTTACAATAAGGAAGCTCCACTCCCGTCTGGCTCTCTTCTGGAGGGGTGAGAGTAAGACATCTGCGCCCATGGTTCAGGTTCCACATTTGCCAAGGCGGCGTGGCAGCTTTTTCAGGATTATCATGACAGACACATCCTTCACAGGCTGGGTGTGGTCTTGAATGTCCGTCCAGCACACGGACTCTGGGAGGGACTCTGTCATCTCATATGGCATTTCATTGCCTGTGTTTCTAGCAATGAAAATACTTTTTCACATATCTGAGGGGCTACCATGTGTTGGTCCGGTTGGGCAATATATTGGTAGTCTCAAAGGCAGGCTGTGTTTGCGCCCCCTATTCAGGTTGGAGCAAAAGTTCCTGCTCTGCACCAAGATCAGACTGCTCTGACTGGGGGCAGTCTATATTCTTCTGCGTTTTTAACATTCGGCGCAATAACGTGCGCCCCAATTTTTGAGAATTTTCGGAAAATACCCAAATAAAAATGTCTGCAGCTCTTAAACCTTATGGTCTATATTCATAAATCTGGTCTTATTTTAAACTTTGCACTTGAAATTTTGCTCCCCAAGAGTCATAACAACTCATAACAACAACAGAGTAAAACAAGGTCAAATATACATGTAAGTGACTCACGTTTTTTTTTTATTGAAATTATGTGGGGAAAAATGTATGAGACTTTAATGATAAAGGCCTGAAAATAACCTAAATATAAAACTGAATGTCTGATCATGTTTTGATTCAAATCTGAGGATGATTCTCTCAGAAATGTAGCTTTTGTAAGCTTTTATGTCAAGAAAAGACTAGGCGTCCTTTCAAAAAGGCCATTTATTTCAGAACATTTGTAATTGTAAAGAGTAATTTTCCATTCAAATAAATCTGATATACAGTTACTGAAAAAACTGAAGCAACTATTTAGAGAATTTACAAAGTGTAAAAAAAACTCATTTAGTTGATAAAAACAGTCATAAAATCTGCAAGCTGCGATTAGGTGTGTGCGTAAACTTGCACGCGCTTGCCGGTGTGTGAATGTTAAATGAAGATGTAACCACTATAGTATCTGGGTGCGTCTCAATCAGCTGCCTGGTTCAGTAGTCAGGGCACTGATCAGGGAGTCAGCCCATTGACTTATGTCCCGATCAGTGGCCTGACTACTGAACCAGGGAGCTGATTGAGACGCACCCTCTGTTTACATAAAAATGCGCAAGATGACGACTTTTTATTGGTTACTACGTCCAACGATCAAAACTTTGCTGGAAAGGCATTGGCTAAGCACTGACTGACTTTATCCAACGGAAACCATGGGTGCTTTGACTGACACCTCGTGGAGCCAGTAATGCACTTCCTGTATATTCTGAGCCACCAGAAAGCCTGTGATTGAAGGAGAAAGACCTGGGAGGCCTCATATTCAGCGGAAGAGTCTAAGCTTGCGGGTCAGAAATTGATTAGAATCGATATTTCATTGAAAATTGACATTATTGATAACTCAAAAAGCTCAACCAAACAAAAGAGGATACTTTTTTTGTTGTTTTGGATTAAAAAGTGGGATGCATTTTGAAGAGTGAACCCTTGACCACTGACATGTATGCTGGTGTTTCTAGGATTCGTCCGATCTGATCTGCACAATAGGAGATGAAAGATGCAAATACTGCGTTTATTTGGTTCATGCTAGTGCTTCAGCATTTACTTTAACCGTTTCCTCTCTGCTTTATTTATTGCAAAAACAAGTTCGGCACGCAAATCTTGAGTGTCTTAGCTTTGAAATGATGCATAGTTTGTAATAGTTGATTTTTTGTTTTATATTTTTTTTAAAAACAAAAAGTAGATAAATGGACAAACACGCCCACACTCGTCAACCCACACACACCCGCGAACCGCTGCGAATTAAGGGTGTACTCACACTAGGCGATCTGAACTGTGCCCGGGGGAGTTTGACCTTGTCTGGTTACCACCTTATTGACGAACAGGGATTGTAGCTGCAAATTTCCCCATCAAAGCCAGCTGCCTTCTTAATAATCTTCTGATACGTGCAGTACAAACAAGTTGCGCGGCATAAATCTAATAGTCAGTATATTGGTTAAAGTGCTTTTCTTTCTGTCTTCTTCTAAACAAAAAGTTGCATTGTGAATGAGGTAAGTGTGCTCTGGCCCGATACGTTACATGCAATGTGAGTGCAGGCCAGTGGGGAGTAGGTAGGGGGAACAATCGCGCTCGGGCAAGGTACAAGGCAACCGTGCCTAGTCTGAGTACACCCTAAGAGGTTTGGCAGAGGTACGACAGAGCGGAAGTGGACCTGATCACCTTAGCAAAGTTGACTCTTTATCCCCTCTGGTTCGCCCTCACTCCTTCAGCTCCATTTCGGCTGGATGCCATGGTACAGATGTGGTCGAGGCTGCATCTATATGCCTTTCCCCGATAACTCTGGGAGTTCTAGTGAGGGTTTGTCAGGACCGAATTTGTCTATTATTAGTGGCTCTGTTCTGGCTGGCCTGAATCTGGTTCCAGCCAGGAGGGACATTCTGACCCATGTGCAGGAGCGATTTTCCACCCCCGGATCGAGATTTGGAAGCTGTAGGGGTTACCATCTCATAGATTCCGGTCTCTCAAGGTTGTTAAACCATCTTAATGCTAATCTCCCTCCATGAGAAAACATTATGCCCTGAGGTCGCCTCTCTTGTATCGTGGTATGCTCAGCACTGCGCTGACCCAGTACACTGCCATGTTGGTTCAGTACAGGAACATCTTCCAGCAGGACTATCACCTGCTACTCTTAAAGTGTACATCACTGCCGTTTCGACTTGTCAGAATTCACATTGATGGAGCTTCTGTTGGGAGGAATCCCCTAGTATTTTGTTTTCCACAAGGAAAATTGTGCTGTGGTAGGCAGGTCCTCTCTATAGTCTATACACATTCATGAGGTTCTACAGTTTGGATATGGATTCAGCCCCAGGATCTCAGGTCCTTTCTTACTGGCTATAAGGTTTGTAAATGCAATATCACAACCTTATTGATTAGTCATTTCATATTGGGCTCATGAGACACGCAGTATGCTTCGCCTCTAACCATCACCAGGAGTGTGCTGCTTCTTAGGCGCTAGCTAAGTTGCACATTTGCAAGATGTTTGTGCAGTGGCAGGCTGGTCCTCTCTGCACATATTCATCAGGTTATATAATGTGGGCTCAACCCCAGGATCTGCATTTAAAGTTTTGTTCTTGTGTATACTTTTCAAGACCTGCGGTGCAGGCATCCTCTCAGTATTGTGGCGTGGGTATTGTGTTCCCATAGCATCAACGCAAAGGCGCAATATCAATGTTCTCTCGAAATGGAACATCTCAGGGTAACACATGCAACCCGGTTCCCGGTATTTAAGCATTTTCCCATAATTGGGTATCGGTTTTGTAATATTGGATTCACTGATAAATGGCGCCCTCTTATCAACTTGATTTTAAGAATTGCGTATAAGCCTGCCATTAAAGGTCCCGTTTTTCCTGTGTTTTTGAAGCTTTGATTATGTTCACAGTGTGCAATATAACATGTGTTCATGTTTCGCGTGTAAAAAAACACAGTATTTTTCACACAATTTACTTATCTGTATACCGTTTTTTACATCTGTTTTCACTGATGATTTCCTTGTTCTATGAAGTCCCTCCTTCAGAAATACGTAACGAGTTCTGATTGGACCAGCGGTTCCCTTGTTGTGATTGGACAGCAGCTTAGCGCACCGGAAAGGTCACGTCTCTTACCATAACGGGGATACGCATGCGCTCAAAGTTACTGTAGACATGGCGACAAACACACTCCACAAACACAACACTTCCTCTTCTCCACGTGGGAGAGCAACAAACCCATTCTTGTGGGCGGAGGTTAGTCAACAAACTGTTCTAGTGATGTCATTAAAGCGGGAAGTGCAGGGATGTAGTCCAAACCGGCCGTTCGCTGTAGGCTTTGAAAGGGAACTTCTGTTAAATAAAATATCTCGCTTGGCATTGAACTTTGAGCTTTATAATTTTACAGCTATTATTTATGCTCTAACAGCAAAATTACACACTAACTAAAGTTTGAAAAATGGGATCACGAAGAACAGGACCTTTAAAGGACTGCGTCTGAGGGGAGATGAGTCAACAACGGTGTTCAAAGGTAAAATAACTTGAATCCCTTCATTAATAAACTTAACATAACAGCCAGTACTGCACAAATGAGATGTCATGAGATGCTACTATGTAGTAATGTAGTTTAAACTTTATTGCTAAAAATAGAGTCAAACCTTCATGTCACAATAAAGACGTAACTTTACATGAATTAAAACTGCCATGAATGAGAGCATGTTGGAAATAAAAACGCTGAATTTATTTATCTCTCTGTTTATGCTCATCTCGTGAAGTCGCGTTCAGCCGTTCAACTCACTGGGTTGTTGCTCCAGCAAAGGCTACTCACCGTATGTAACTTTAAACAAGACCCACTTGTTTAAAACTCCTTAAATTAAATTAATGACTGCTATATAATAAACATGGAAACTCTATGAAAATGAATTATTAGGCCTATCTCCGCGAGAGACATTCTGTGTAAACGCAGAGATGAAAACAGCGCTCTGTCATCAGTATTTCATAATCTAGACCGACAAAAACATTATTCATAATTCTGATAACGTGCCAGATGAGATGGACTCTGTAATAACTATGATGTATTCATGGTTTTTATAATTTTTCTGACAATGTTTGCATATTCCAGAGAATATTCACTCTTTAGTCTATTAAACACATAAACCTTTTAATACTGTATTTAAAACTATATGCTTATATTTATGCTTATAGTTATGGGGACTTGATAGACTCACCTGTCATTTATTTATGTTCTCCATTTGAAAACATTAGACTTTGTAAATGTATTTAGCTTGTTGTCAATATGCTGTAGTTATAAATAAAAAAAGATGCACCAGCTAGAGTTAATGTTAATAAGACTTTGCACTGTATAAAAAAAAGAAAAGAAGTACTCTTTCAGACTATTTATTGATGTAGAAGTGTCTTTTGTTCTGTATGTAAGGGATTGAGATTGCAAACATTACAGTGTTTAAAAAGTTTGGTTCAGTTGTTCAGTTCAGTGCTGTTGCTATAATTGTAAAAAACTGAAATAACACAATAAATAAATATTGGTTCTTTATATCGGTTCTATCACTATCGGTCACTAGTCTTGATGACTCACTACGATTCGTCACCTGACCTCTGTCGTCCAATAGGATTGGAGGAATTTCACTGCGCTTCAGACTCTAGTTCATGCTGAAGCTGTTCCCATAGCATCAATATAATGACACGGCATCTCGTTCTGTTTTAGGTAACTGGGTTACATGTGTAACCCTGAGACGTTTCTTGATGCTTGGCCATTAGGAGAGAAAGAGATGTATTTTTATACTTGGATAAATAAAACTGAGCTAATAATATGAATAATAGTAAAGAGTTAAAAACATGTCTGTTCTTTGAGAAAAACAAAACAAAACAAACAAACAAACAAACAAACAGAAGAAAGACAGCACACATGTAACCAGGGGAATAAGTATATGATATGTAAATGTTTAATTGAGATCAATGCCATACAGTTTGAGTGATACATACATGTACTATACAAGTCTCTCAAGAGTGTATAGGCTAGTTTGTTTTTACTTTTCAAGGCCACCAGCATTGTCTTTTACCACATTGATGGGTTTTTCTTGTTTGGTTCTTTTTATAATTTCCAAGATTTAAGAATGGAAACCTACGGAAGCCCTGAACCGCAAAGTAAAAAAAAAAAAATCTGTTAAAAAAAAATCTAGAATTTCGAGATTAAAGTCGAAATATTTCGAGATTAAAGTCGAAATATTTCGAGATTAAAGTCGAAATGTTTCGAGAATAAAGTCGAAATGTTTCGAGAATAAAGTCGAAATGTTTCGAGATTAAAGTCGAAATGTTTCGAGAATAAAGTCGAATTGTTTCGAGAATAAAGTCGAAATGTTTCGAGATTAAAGTTTAAAGATTAAACGTACGGCCTCTGCTCGGATTCTCACGAAATGTGATGTGGTTGAAAGTGTATTTCACCAATAATGACCCGAAAGTCATGCAACATATTTTATTGAGACAGTAAAGATGGTTGTCCTAGAAGGATGCGTTCCGATAGTGGGACTGAAAACGAATTGCTATGGAGCAGATCTTTCTTCGACGAGATGCTATGGCAATAACTGCATTATTCATATAAATATGGAAATACCCCAAGATGGCTTGAAAAATACACATAAACCATATATGATCACATCGTGTGTTAACTGTCCTCATGTTTCAGTCAAAATGTTCTGCTTTTTAATCAATATAGCAGGATGATCCCCCCGCCCCCCTGCTCTCAGGACAGATAGCCTATTAATGTAGGCTATAAAATAATATTGATAAAAGGGTTTATTTAATCATATTCACAATCACAGCAGTTTAGGCCTATAATCATTCATTTTGAGCCTCGCTAGGCGCTCGCAGTTTGAAAACATTTCTACTATAATCTCGAAACATTTCAACTTTAATCTCGAAATATTTCGACTTTAATCTCGAAATATTTCGACTTTATTCTCGATATATTTCGACTTTAATCTCGAAATATTTTGACTTTAATCTCGAAATTTTTCTACTTTAATCTTGAAATATTTCGACTTTATTCTCGAAATATTTCGACTTTATTCTCGTAATATTTCGACTTTATTCTCGTAATATTTCGACTTTATTCGCGAAATATTTCGACTTTAATCTCGAAATTCTAGATTTTTTTATTTTTTTTACATATATATATTTTTTTTTGTACTTTGCGGTTCAGGGCTTCCGTAGAAACCAGTTCCTATTCAATTTTCTTTCTTTACTAATTTTTTCTGTTTCTTAACATATTTTCAACCCCTGATATTCACTTCAGTCTTACTCTGACAAAATGCTCATTATATGTCCAGTCAGGTGGCAAATTATATTAAATAGTTTGATCATTTGCATTGATTCAGCTTTGCACAGCTGGTCACGATTTGGCTGGTTAGCTTGAGCTCTTAGTCTTTACTGGAAGATATTTTAACCGGGCTAGGAAATAAGGAATGTTGATGAGTTTACTGAGGTTCTCCTTCATGAACCTTTTCAGTCGTATTCGACTCTTGGTGATTCTATGGCCTTCTCTCACCATAAGCGAGAGACTGTCCATGAATTTTCTTGGAAATGTTTTTTCTGGGCTATGTTGCCAGTTCTTACCACAACTCTCCCCATTATGTGGCTTGGGACTCTCACACACGGCCATGTTGGCACATCCAATACACCTAACCTGCATGACTGTGTGGGGTAAACCAACACTGACATGGGGAGAACATGCAAACTCCACACTGAAAAGACTCGAACCGGGGACCTTCTTGCTGTGAGACAACAACCCTACCCACTGAGCCACCAGTGACAAATTTATTTGGAGAGAAATTTTGCCCTGTCTACTGTCATTGACATCCTTAGCTCATTTGCTAGCCTAGAGCGAGTTCTCATACAGCAGTAGTGACTGTGCTCATTCTTGCAGTGCCATCAGCCAATCAGCATTGTTGGGACATAATTTCCCAGAGAGACTCCAGAGAGATGAGTCACATGCCTTTGGCTCAAAAAAGTGTTGAGTGCCAATCTGTATTGCATACAAAACCTTTGGGCAAACTCCTTTTGATGATTCATCAGACGCTTGTGATCACCACCGTTTCACCATTCAAATGGACCCGTCTGTGTAAAGCAGCAGGGCTCTGACCCCACTCCTCTGCGCCTTACTCTCTATTACAATCAATTATGCATCTGAGTCATCCCTTCAACACAGATCAAGCCAGCCGCCATGATCTAAGATTAAAATTGTAAGTGTTACACCTTCATCTGATCACCATGGATATCACACCTACAGGCTCGCTCATTCTGTGGGTAGAGTCGAGCACCTGGCGAGGTGACAAGTACTCGTATGGTCTCCGCGGCCCCTCGTCTCTGTCCAGCGAGGTGGGTATTGTTAGATCCGGCGTGGCTAATTGAGGGGAAGAAAGAGGTTGTCATGGCTAATGAAAGAGGTGAGGTGGTATGTCATTTAGATGTCACTCTTTTCAATCATCACTTGTTTGCATGTGTTGTCAGAGGATGTAATCTCTGCACTACAAGTAGAATCGTCAGGGAGTATTAAACTAAAGCACTGCATTATTAAAATTTTAAATACTATGACTTGTTTGTAGAATAAATGTGACTAGTGGCATTGTTGTTTGCATAACCTAACTTTGTAATTATAAAGGCCTAAATATGGTCAAATAGAGCAGTTTGCATCCTAGTTCCAATTAGAAATTGTACTGTCTGTCCCTTCAGTCCTATTGGACAAACAGCACACATTTTCCAAACCTAATAGTAAATCAGCATTCCACAGACAGCTATAAAATAGCAGCTCACACATGGTAATGGCAATAAATGATATTGGATTCTTACATAAATACAGCTTATGTGTGGCGAGGTTTGATACAATGGCTATCTGTTGAATTTAATGACAAAAAAATGAGAGAACGAGTTTGCTATATGGATAAACAGAAATAGGCAATGGACTAATGTGTTACTATCGGTCAAAAGGTTGGAAACATTAAGGTCTCTTTATTTGGTCAAAAAGCAAAAACAGTAAAACAGTAAATACTGTGAAATATTATTTTACAATTTAAATAAACTGGTTTCTGTTGTAATATATGTTAAAATGTAATTTATTCCTGTGATCAAAGCTGAAATTACAGCATCATTATTCCAGTTTTCAGTGTCACATGATCTACCTTGGGTCCTGCCATCTATGTGGATGTTACTTTGACACATACCACCGACCTAAGCATTGTTGCAGACCATGTACATCCTTTCATGGAAACGGTATTCCCTGGTGGCTGTGGCTCTTTCAGCAGGCTTTTTTTTTTTTAGGTGTTGACATGGCCCCAAATTCCCCAGATCTCAATCCAATAGAGCATCTGTGGGATGTGCTGAAAAAACACCCCACCTCACTGTTACAAACAGAGGTGACACGGATAACAGAGTCAGGTGAAAGCAGAGTTTATTTGCAGAACCAGGATGTGAGCAGATGAGGTGAGAGCCAGATATGGAAGTTCAGGTGAATGCTGGATATGGAGTTTATACCATACATTTCTTGACTGTAGAACAACGGGACAATGGAACGAAGGAGACGAGGACTAGGAGACAGGACGAGACGAGGAGACACTCAGGAGACGAAGGAGATCAGGCAAGTAGTCAGGTGAGTCCGAGGAAGCAAGTATGAGTAGTAGCATGTGCAAACGATAATGGACAGTGACTGAGTGTGAGCGTGGGGCTTAAGTGCAGGTGGTGATTGCTGTGATGATGACGTGCAGGTGTGTGTGCTCAGTACTCAGGTGATTGGGATCGTTGTGGTTGTGAGAGGGTGGAGCCTGGCGTGCTTATAACATTACCCCCCCTCCACGGCCATCTCCTGAGGGCCGAGGACCCTGACGCCGTGGTGGTCAACCTCTACCCCGAGGTGCCGGTCGGTCAGGGCGGGTAGCGTGGAATGTCTCCTGTAGGTTCGGGTCAAGGATGTCATGCCTGTGTACCCAATGTCGTTCCTCTGGGCCATACCCCTCCCAATCCACTAAGTATTGGAGTCGACCACCACGACGCTGGGAGTCCAAGATGTCCTGGACCTGGTATGCTGCGCTGTCGTCAACGAGGAGAGGAGGAGGGGGCTCCGGGGTAATGCCAGGCTGTGGGGAAACAGAAACAGAAGGGAGTGAGGTTTCAGGAGAGACACGTGGAAAGTGGGGTGAATCTGGTACTGAGGAGGTAACTGGAGTTTATACGTGACCGGATTGATCTGCTGCAGGATGGTGAAGGGGCCAATGAATCTGGGACTCAACTTCTTGCACTGCAGACACAGTCTGATGTCCCGGGTGGACAGCCAGACCTTCTGCCCAACATGGAACGTAGGTGCTTCTGAGCAGCAAAGGTCGCTGTCATCCTGCGTCTGCAGAGGGCCCGTTTAAAGTTGTTGATGGTGGGCTGAGTCCCAGAACCTCTCACTCTCCCGGAACCAGTAATCCACCGCAGGGACGTCGGAGGGTTCCCCGTACCACGGGAAGAGGGGAGGTTGATAGCCGAGTACGCACTGGAACGGGGTCAGGCCGGTGGTAGGTTGTCGGAGGGAGTTCTGTGCGTACTCGGCCCATCCAAGGAACTGGTTCCAGGAGTCGTGGTGGCCGTGACAGAAGGTACGGAGAAAACGGCCAATCTTCCTTTCTGTCTGCCCGTTCGTCTGGGGATGGTATCCTGACGTGAGGCTTACGGTCACACCTAGGAGCGAGAAGAAGGCTTTTCATACCTTGGAGATGAATTGGGGACCTCTGTCTGATACGATGTTTTCGGGGATACCATAACAATGGAAGATATTGTTAAACATGGCCTCAGCAGTTTCCAGGGGTGTGGGTAGTCCTCGTAGTTGCAGCAGTCGGCAGGGCTTCGAGAAGCGGTCAACCACTACGAGGACACAGGTACAGTTGTCTGATACTGGGAGATCCGAAATGAAGTCTACCCCTAGGTGTGACCATGGATGGATGGGGACGGGCAGAGGAAGGAGTTTACCAGCTGGCAGGTGTCGTGGGCTCTTCGACATGGCACATTCCCGACATCCCCGCATTTTCCTTCTGACATAAGCTGACATGTGTGACCACCAGAAGCGCTGGCGTAGCAGCTGGAGGGTTTCATTGACCCCAGGGTGACCAGTGCCCAGTGATGTGTTCAAGGAGTGAATGAGAGGGATGCGTTGTGCTCGTGCGAGGTACTGCAAGCCTGGAGGGCAGCCCGGCGGCACGTTGGTGGAGCCATTGGGAGAGAGCAAGGTCTCCTCCGACCACGTGATGGGGCTAAGGAAGAGCTTAGTGGGGAGAATGGGTTCCTCTTCTTCCTTGGACCGTTTCTTGGGGCCGTGGATGCGGGAAAGGCAACCGCGATGGCGAGGAGTTCACGGTTACCAATATCGTAGTTGATCTCCGCCGGGCTGAGCTTGCGGGAGAAGAAGGCACATGGATGGAGTCGACTGGGGTTCCCCTGCTGCTGAGATAGGACCCCACCCACCCGGTGGGAGGCGTCCGCCGGACGGACGAAAGGGAGGTCAGGATCGGGGTGGACCAAGAGGGGAGCTGTCGTGAAGGTGTCCTTCAGGGTCTGGAAGGCTTGGGTGGCGGATGGGGTCCAGGACAGAGACTTGGGCTTGTTGCGGAGAAGGCTGGTGAGGGGGCTGCGGATGGAGCTGTAGTTCTGGATGAAGCGTCGGTAGAAATGGGCTAACCCTTGGAATCGTTGGAGTTCTTTCATGGATGATGGGGTTGGCCAGGACCGTATGGCTTCCACCTTCCTCTCATCCATCCGGATGCCACTGTGATCAATGATGTAGCCAAGAAACTGCACTGAGGGCTGATGGAAAGAGCATTTCTTGGCTTTAAGGTAGAGCTGGTATTTCCTCAGGCGTTGAAGGACCTCCGCAGCGTGACGGCGATGGTCGGCCTGGCTCCGGGAGTAGATCAAGGTGTCATCAATGTAGACCAGCATGTAGGGGGCCTCCGTATTCCAGGACTTCATACATGAGGTGCTCCGGGAGTGTCTCCACATGTTCGTGGCGAGTTGGCGAGTCCATATGGCATCACAAAGTAGTACTCGTAGTGTCCTGTGGGCGTGACAAAGGCGGTCTTCCACTCGTCCCCCTCACGTATCCGGATGAGGTTATACGTGCTGCGGAGGTCCAACTTCGTGAAAACAGTGGCACCACGGAGATGTTCCAGGGCAGCTGGGACGAGAGCAAGGGGATATCTGAATTTCACTGTGATGTTATTGAGTGTGCGGTAGTCGATACAGGGCCGCAAGCCTCCGTTCTTTTTTCGCCACGAAGAAGAAACTCGAAGCAGCAGGGGAGGTGGATGGACGGATGTAGCCTTGCTTCAGCGCCTCCTTGATGTAATCCTTCTCCTCCAGAAGTGAGAGGGGATAGATCCTTCCTTTGGGAACTGGTTCACCTGGCAGTAGATCGATGACACAGTACCATGGCCGATAGGGAGGCAGCTTGGAAGCCCGTTGGGGACAGAAGGCGTCACTGAAGGGGGCGTAACAGGCGTAACATCCACCGATCGTCTCTCTACCGGACTCTCGATGGACATGGCACAGACAGGGAGATCTTGGGAACGCGGAGAGGGACGAATCGGTGGAGATGGAAAGCAGTCCGGGAAGCAGTTGTCGCCCCACTTCAGGACTTCTCCCGTCTTCCAGGAGATGACTGGGTTGTGCTGCTCTAACCATGGGATGATGTCAGCCGTGGACTCCTCCAGAACCAGCAGGTGTAGTCGCTCCATGTGGAGGTAAGATAAACCGCAGTACAGGCAGAGATTCTGGGTCAGCCGCCTCTGCCGCTCAGCAACTGTCAGTCGGGCATTCTCCAGTTGCATGGGTTTGGGGTTGGGTTCTGGAGGGCTGACGCCAACTGGTCGGCAGAGGAATGAAGAGAATGACGACTGGCCCTGGTGTTCTTCAATACACGACTGCATACGAGTGGCGAAGCGGATGGAGAGTTGATTAAAGCGTTCTAGCCCGATGGTATCCTCGTATGCAGCGAGATGCAGCCGCACCCGAGGATCCAGACCCTGTCGGTAGGTTGTAATCAGGGACTGCTCGTTCCATCCACTAGCAGCAGCGAGGGTTTGAAACTGTAGAGTATACTCATTAACTGTGGAGGTACCTTGTTTCAGATGATAAAGCTGTTCACCGATCGACAAATCCCATGACGGTTTCCCAAAGACATCCTTGAAGTGAGACATAAAACCAGACAGGGTCTGGATCACTGGACTGTCGTTGGACCACATGGATTCCGCCCAACGGAGCGCTTTACCGGAAATTTGAGATGTGATGAACGCCACTTTGGGGTACAGGGGTGCTGCATCTCCAGGACCAGTGAACATTGAAGCAGGAATCCGTTGCAATCCTCCGCCGAACCAAAGAAGGGCAGTGGTCTGGCCATGGGACTGGCATACTCAGGGGGCGAAGAAGCAGTGGTGTTGATTCCAGGAAGTGCTAGCTGGGGAGGGTGCAGGTGTGCTGGTGGGAAGAGCTCGCCGAATAGCGTCGACGAGCTCTTGGAAGGGATCCTGGGTGCTCATCCTGTCGTAGTGTTGTGAGGCAGGTGAAAGCAGAGTTTATTTGCAGAACCAGGATGTGAGCAGATGAGGTTAGAGTCAGAAATGGAAGTTCAGGTGAATGCTGGATATGGAGGTGATACGATACGTTTCTTGATTGTAGAACAACGGGACAATGGAACGAAGGAGACGAGGACCAGGAGACAGGATGAGACGAGGAGACACTCAGGAGACGAAGGAGATCAGGTAAGTAGTCAGGTGAGTCCGAGGAAGCAAGCATGAGTAGTAGCATGTGCAAACGATAATGGACAGTGACTTAGTGTGAGCGTGGGGCTTAAGTGCAGGTGGTGATTGCTGTGATGATGACGTGCAAGTGTTTTTGCTCAGTACTCAGGTGATTGGGATCGTTGTGGTTGTGAGAGGGTGGAGCCTGGCATGGTTGTAACACTCGCAACTTACAAGGATCTGCAGCTAACATCTTGGTGCTAGATACCACAGCACACCTTCAGGGGTCTTGTGGAGCCATGCCTCGATGGGTCAGGGCTGTTTGGCAGCAAAAGGGGGACCAACATAATATTAGGTCATAATGTTATGCCTGATCGGTGTATGTATCGGTGACGTCATAGGAGTGCCAAGAATTGCCCCGTTTTTATAGAGAGCACTCCGATGTAAAGACCACATTGCATGAATGCAAGCTTGGTTTGAGTGATTGAACCATGAATAAATCACTTTTTGCAAATAAAAATGTCATGTGAGAAACGACGGCTTGTATTGTGAGCACGCTGGGGCAGTAGGTGTGGTTACTGCTGTCATCTCAAATGTCTCCTAAAGAATAAACAGAGTAATGCATCTGCCCATTGCTGTTCTCCTCTGTGATGAAGTGACCCTGAGTGTGTGTAGCAGGGGCTGATGGGAGTCAAACAATAGCTGCTGAATCCATATGGCTCTCTGGTAGACTTGAAGCCTGAATATATGTATAATAAAGGTATGCATAATTACTTAAAATGCATATTGCAATACATTGTGTTTCTTCATGAATACACAGTTGCAACAAAAGTAATAATCATGCACCTTTAAATATTATGACACATTATAGAACATGAAATTTAATGTTGTGTATGAAATATACTTCTTAAAGGTACAACCAATAATATGCATAATGAGATATTCATGCAGGAAACCTCCACCCACTCAATTGGAATCTGTTGTTGAGGCAGTAGGTGGTTCTTACACACATTGCAGGAAAGACAAATTTGTTGTTCTGTATATTAGATTTGATGTGATATATTGATGTTGATGCACACAAGCACTTTATTCATTGTGATTTTCACTCGTGTGTCATCCATTTACCTGAATCAAGGTCTAGGTTTACTCATTTCTTAACCACTTTTCTACTTATTGCTCGAGCCCCCACAATGGACAAAATGGTTTGGTTTTAAATCTTTATATTGCAAGAAGAAATAATTTCAAAAATATTTCAATATATATATATATATTTCATAACAGACTTGCACTACTGGTCAAGTGTTTAGAATATTAAAAATATTTGTATTTATTTGATGAAACTTTTGTTAAAATATTAAGCAGTAAAAACTGTTTTCAACAATGATAACAATAAGAACTATTATAAAACATTGAACACCAATAATAATTGATAATATCTGACCATCAAACCATCATATTAGAATGATTTCCAAAGGATCATGTGACCCTGAAGACTGGAGTAATGATGCTGAAAATTCACCTTTGATCCCAGGAATATATTACATTTTAAAATATATTCAAATAGAAAAGAGTTATTTTAAATTGTAATATTTCACAATATGATTCTATTTTTCATCAAACAAATGCAGACTTGGTAAGCAGAAGAGACTTACAATTAGTTAACACTAGTTGATATATTAACTAACACAAACTTGCAATATATTTGTTCCAGTCCAGTAATCTATACAAAGACTACATTTCCCAGCATCCCTCCTGTTCAGCACCCACACCTGTTTCCCATCAGCACTCCAATCTGCTCCAGGTTAAGAGCTCACACCTCACAGTTACTCTTGTTCTGGTCTTCACTGTGTTTAACAGACTCCTTACACGCTCTACTTATCAGAGAACTCTCCTTGTGAGATTCCAATGATCTTCAGTTATGTTCAGTCTAGAATAGGGGATCCTACTCTCCATATGCTCTCCAGTCATCCAGTGAGGCCAGCAGGAGGTGCTCACCCTGTGGTCTGTGTGGGTCCTAACGCCCTAGTGTAGTGAAGGGGACACTATAGTGTAACAAGCTCCGTCCTTTGGATGAGACATTAAATTAAGGTCCTGACTCTCTGTGGTCATTAAAAATCTATAAACGCGGATATGTTGTACATTTCTAATGTATATATTAAACCTTTTAAACTTCTTGATTTCACTTAACAACTTAAAATATAATCTTAATGCACAATAAACTATAGTAAAATGTGATTACATCTCTCAGAAAGGTTTTAATAAAATGTTATTTAATAACAGTAGTCATAATAAGCCTAATTCCAGTACGTGTCACAAGCTTGCATGGTATCGCCAGCTCACTCATCAGAATCCTTGGTAGTCCTCGGCAAACCAAGACAGCTGGTTGAACCAGCTCATTTGGGTCGGACGTGCTACTTCGGCTTTTGCGTCTTGTGTCATCAACCCAGAAGACTCAGTTATTCAGTATTAATATGACTTGATTACTCTCCTGCTTTGCTTTTGTTTACCCTTTAAAAAAAAAAGGAGGATGGAAAAACGTATATACAAATACATGTGAATGTGGAAACTAGACCTTAGTCAATAAAAATACAACTGTTCATGTTAGTGCAGGTCCCTCAAACAACATTAACAGATGGAGTAAACCCCAGGTTTAATAATCTGGACTCCAGCTGCAGACTATTAGAGGTGAGATCTTGATGTTTGCACCTGAGATTGAAATGTAGTTGGTGCAAATTTGTGGTCTTCTATCATATTGCTACTCTACACATTTTGGTGACATTGACTTTTGAAAATCAAAGCAGTGACATTAAGCCGTTTTGAGTTGTTATCCTAGTGTTCACACTATCCTAATGAAATTGCTGGTCAAAGATATCACAGTATTTTAACACTCAGGTGCTTTCAGGATCCATCTGGCACTGCACACAGATCTCTACAGTCAGCAGGTTTGTTTAGAGGCCTGACTTGTGCGTATTCAGCAATAATGACTGTGAGCATTTGACACAAGGCTGCCTATGATGGGAGGGACAGCAGGGGACACGATCTAGGCCATGATGTTCCTAATGTCCCCGACACTTGTAAATTCTGTGCTCTCAGGTTAATGCAATGACTGGCAGGACCCGGAGAGATGTGCGGTCGGCCTGCTGTTTAATAAGAGTATGCAGAGAAGATCCTCAGCATTGGAAGTAGGACAAATGCTGTCTTAATGTGGATGTACTGAGATTTTGGACAGGACTCGGAATGAGGCCACCTGAATTTGGAAAAATACCATCAGAAGTTCATGACCATTCTTGACCCATTCTTGACCCAAGCAACCGGGTTTACCATATTTTATTAAATGGAAAAGTAAAATGTGATATCATTTTATACTACTATATCATTTTATATGTGGATTTGTGACATTTAAAAAAAATATATATATAAAAAATATATATATATTTTGTTACTAAAAAGTTCGCCTGTTTATACCAATCATACCAAAATTCAATGTAAAAGTGACAGGCTGATCCAACTTGCATCACAGCAACTCATAATGTAAGTCAGTAGTGTTTATAGCCTCCACGTGCCTGTATGCACTCCTGACAATGTCTAGGCATGCTCATGATGAGATGGCGTATGTTGTCCTGGGGGATCTCAGGATCAGGGCATCAGTGACCTCCTAAACAGTCTGTGGTGCTGTTTGCTGGCTTCGGATGCTCCGATGCATAATGTCCTAGAGGTTCTCAATTGGATTGAGGTCTGGGGAAAGTGAGGGCCAGTCAATGACATAAATGCCTTCGTCATCTAAAAACTGCCAAACACTCTAGCCACATGAGGCCAGGTATTATCATGCACCAGGAGGAACCCAGGGCCCACTGCACCAGCCTAAGGTCTGACAATGGGTCTGAGGAGTTCATCCTGGTACCTAACAGCCGTAAGGGAACCATTGGCTAGCACGTGGAGGTCTGTGCTACCCTCCAAGGATATTCCTCCCCAGACTATTACTGACCCACTGCCAAACTGGTCATGCTGGGTGATGTTGCACATAGCATAACATTCCCCATGGCATCTCCACACTTTTTTACATCTGTCTTGGTGTGAACCTGCTTTCATCCGTGAAGAGAACAGGACGGACTTGCTTATTTTTATGTTCTCTGGCAAAAGACAATAAAGCTGCACGGTGCCGAGCTGTGAGCACAGGTCCCACTAGAGGACGTCTGGCCCTCTTGCCACCCTCATGAAGTCTGTTTCTGATATTTTGGTCAGAAATATGCACATCACTATCCTGCAGGAGGTCATTTTGTAGGGCTCTGGCAGTGCTCCTCCTGTTCCTTCTCACACAAAGGAACAGATGCCTGTCTTACTGCTGGGTTGTTGCCATTCTGCATCCCTCTCATGTAAAGGCCTGTCTCCTGGTATCTCTCCATGCTCTTGAAACTGTGCTGGGAGATACACCAAACCTCCTTGTGACGGCACGTATGGATGTGCCATCCTGGAGGAGCAGGACTGCATGTGCAACCTGATTGGGTTGCAGATATAGAATATAGGAGAGAACAGTTGTCTGTGGCCACCACCTGCAAAGTCATTCCCTTTTTGAGGGTTGTCTTGCTGTTGCCTCTCCAGTGCACCTGTTCTCACTTTCATTTCCACCAAAGCAGTTGAAACTGATTCACAATAAATAATTTTCCTAATTGGACAGATTGATATCCCTGTTGATATCCCTGATTGATATTGAAGTTTAATTGACTTGGCTGGTTGTACTTGCATATTTTCTGATGTAAATTTTTAATAAGTAATGAGACTAAATTCAGTATAATAGCCATTATGTCCGTAGTAAATCATGGGGATACACATAGCACACAATGCCACCATCTCACTGCCAGCCCTACCTTCGCTTTCAAAAACATTTTCTTAATTTCAAATTACATGGTAAATTTCTGGGCAACTCGTTTCAAAGCGTTAGAAAACAGAATCCAATAAAAATGTATATTGTTTTTCCACTAACAGAACAAAAATTCTGCTGCTGTTGGTGCATTGAAAAAAGAGCTGGGCTTGTATTTAGCATGTGCATCTATCATCCAGTCACCTCTGTGCTCGAGTTTGTGACTAATAAAATCACAAACAAGCCTTTGGCCAAATGACAAGGTTCATTTTTCAGCTTGTGCGCCGAGTTAAGTAGCCTCTAATATGTGAGTGTATAAAGAGAGGGGAAGGGACCTCTGACAAATGTCTAGCCATAACAATCATGAGAGGGAAAAACAGACGGCACAGTGTCATTTTGAGAGGTGATATCTCACTGCCGATGCTGGATGAGAGGTCTTATTGACACTTGAGCAGGTGGCCTGACCCGAGTAACATTTGGAACAGAGTTGCAATATATCTCTCAGAATAACGTCAATACGTGTTCCCAGGCTGTTCAGTTGTTGTCATCTCGGCCAATTATGTTGTGAGTGTGGTCCTGCACCTTTCATATCCCGAACGGTCACATATGAATAAAGGTTCAATTGTCTAGCGATCACGCATCTCACATTCATGTGTGGTGAAGGTTCTGTGGGATGAAAGCAGCTGCAAGTGTTGAAATAACAGAAATTCACCACTAAGAAAAAGTTTTTGCATTCAATCAATACATTTTACAAATTTTTCAGCATACAAGTAGGGCAGAAGGTGTTTTGGTCCCACTTTATATTAGGTGGCCTAACTAATATGTACTTAAAAAAAAAAAATACAATGTACTTATTGTGTTCATATTGTATTACTGATATTGAGGTGGGATACGGGTAAAGTTAGGGATAGGTGTGGTGGTGTGGGTAAGTTTAAGGGTAAAGTTAGGGACAGGTGTGGTGGGATGGGTAAGTTTAAGGGTAAAGTTAGGGACAGGTGTGGTGGTGTGGGTAAGTTTAAGGATAAAGTTAGGTACAGGTGTGGTGGTATGGGTAAGTTTAAGGATAAAGGTAGGTACAGGTGTGGTGGTATGGGTAAGTTTAAGGGTAAAGTTAGGGACAGGTGTGGTGGTGTGGGTAAGTTTAAGGGTAAAGTTAGGGACAGGTGTGGTGGTATGGGTAAGTTTAAGGGTAAATTTAGGGACAGGTGTGGAGGTATGGGTAAGTTTAAGGGTAAAGTTAGGGACAGGTGTGGAGGTATGGGTAAGTTTAAGGATAAAGGTAGGTACAGGTGTGGTGGTATGGGTAAGTTTAAGGATAAAGTTAGGGACAGGTGTGGAGGTATGGGTAAGTTTAAGGGTAAAGTTCGGGACAGGTGTGGTGGTGTGGGTAAGTTTAAGGGTAAAGTTAGGGACAGGTGTGGTGGTATGGGTAAGTTTAAGAATAGGGTTAGGTGTAATTATAAATGTAACTACAGAAATTACAGTATTTACAGATGTAATTACATGCAAGTATTTTTTTTTAAAATGTAAGTACAATGTAAAAATGTGTATGTACACAATAAGTGCATTGTATCAAATTATTAATTTAAATGTTAGTACACCTAATATAAAGTGGGTTCAGGTTTTTTTTATTTAAGTTTTAACTGTAAAAGTTAACTTTACAAGATATTTTGTTTGTCATTTCAGAGTCTTCAATAACAGTGGCTACGTTTACATGTAACCAAATAATCCGTGAGTAATCAGATTGGAGGCTCAATCAGCTTGAAAAGCCTTCATGTAAACACCTTAATCGATCCAACTGAGCTCAGTCCAATTTAAATTTGTCTATATATCCTAATCACTTGTTAACCTGTATTCATTGCTTCAATGAGCTCATTGTTAATGCTTTATTCATCCATTGTTTAAATGAATACATTATTAGTTAACTAAATATGTGCATAACTGAAATACATAACTTGGACACAGGGTCCTCTGATAACAGATCACGATAAGTTGTAATGCAGACGCAAGCATTTCCTGTAAATCTGCTTTGAAACGATATGTATTGAGAAAAGCGCTATAAACATAATTGTGAATTGAGTTGAATTTCGAACCGATTAAAAGGTATGGTTTAGTTTTCTAATCCAATCGAAACTGAAACCGGAAGGACTGCGCATGTGCAATGACGTACAAATGTAAATAAAATGTCATAAATGACTTTCATGTTATTCAAAAATTCTTCTACTCATCGTCTGTGAAGTTGAGCAGAACAAAGTCCCATGAGTCCTCACTTCATACTCCCATCCACAGACACTTTATTTTGGATGCGGGAAGTTGCGTTTTTATTGTTTGATTTCACCATCTCAGGGTCAACAATATCGATATAGTCCGGCTATTCTAGCCAAAATAAACTTGAATTTGGTTACATGTCTTTTTTGCCAAAATAACTTGTGAGATGTGTGATATTCCATCATGTAAGCAAAGTCAACAGAGATTACAAGGTGTTTGGTTTCATTTCTTTGACATGTTCATGTTTTAGATGACTAGTCGATTCTTGGGGTATGGTTAGACGTCTATTACATTTTCACTGACAGCCCAAATGTTGCCTTCTTTTAGCCTAGTTGTCTGGGCTGTGTTTGGACGGCTATTAGATGTCTTTTAAATGCAAAATTGCTTGCTGGGCTGCAAAGCATAATGGTTCATGTGCTTATCTTCAGGATGTCCTTCAGAAAAAGAGTAGGGTGTAACCTGGGTGTAGGGGTGTAACCTGGCCAAATTTGCCCATTGGCCTTGTCCATTATGGCTTCCTAATCCTCCCCATATTCTGATTGGCTTCATCACTCGGTCTCCTCTCCACCAATCAGCTGCTGTGTGTGGTGGGCGTTCTGGCTCAATATGGCTGCCGTCACATCATCAGGTGGTGCTGCTCATTGATGGTGGTTGAGGAGATTCCCCCCTTCTATATGTAAAGTGCTTTGAGTACCCAGAAAAGTGCTATTTAAATGTAAGTTATTTTTATTATTTTTATTATTATTATTAAGTGTGTAATTTCTCCAACACTAGTGGATCCAAGCAAAATCACAAAAATAACTGAAGAAAATGTGAGTGATGCTTGCCAAATGTGGGTGTTGTGGGTGGATGGCAAGACATTGCTTTGCAGCTGTTAAAGTGTTCTGAGCGTTGTATGTGTTTATATGGGTTTATTCAGATTTCTAAGCATGTCTTAAGCATGATAAACAGAGATGGAGAAACACACCAGCTACACTCTTTAGGGACTAAATAGTGTTGAATTCAATTCATGAAGGCATACAGTCTAACAAATGGCTTTAAAAGATGGCATAGCTTAATAAACAAACTCAGGTAATGATGAAGCCCTTTCTGTCCCACAATACTCCAAGATCACACAATTATATTCCTGCGCCAGCGGAGGCACATTCATCGCCAACAGCAACCCTGTTATCTGCACAGTTTCGGCTCCGCCATGGCTCCCAATTAAAGCAAACATAGCATTAATAATGAGCTTTTAATCAATTCCTCACCCTTCATGCTGTGAATGCCCTGACTGGCGCAATCAAGATAGAGATTGTTCCAGCAGACACAAGAGAATGTTTTCGAGAGAAGTTCTGCTAAATGCAAGCGGGGATTTTAGTACTGCTTCACATCTGCATCTTACAGGAGTTGAAAGCACCTCGGGATGTCGTGCGGAGGTCCACGCTGATGTTCACTGCGAGATGTGTGGGTGGAGGTGCCGCATTTATTTGTGTTTTCTGAGGTGCAGAGACGCCAGTGTTCGGGATGGAGTAGCCTGGATATTCAGCATGAGCGCTGGCCTTGAGGTGCAGGAGTGTATTGTAAATAAAAGAGCCCTTGTGTAGCTTGCAGACAGAAAGTGTGCACTCGCTGAAGAAGAGATGTTCTGAATAACCTTTTGATGCTGTCAAAAGAGAGGCAGGAGAGAGCTGTGTGCTCCAAGGCATGAGTGGGTGTTTCGATGAGGCAGTCGGAATACATTTCTGTGCTTTTTCTCTCATTTTAAGCTGCACATATACCATTTGCAGATTTAGTTGTGTTTACTTACCCAGGGACTAATAGTTGAATGCTAATGAGAATCTTTCTTAAGGGAGTGCTCACTTAATAGCAAGAAGAAGTTTGCATTAAATATAAGAAGGAAAATACAAAAAGGCAGCTGTCAAACAAATGAACTGCTTTATTAGTCATTTTAGTCAATCAAATATCAATATTTGCTAGGAAAACCTTCCAGTGAAGATTATTAAAAGCCATTACATTAATGTGGCAGACAAGTATAGAATAATGACAAATTGTAATATTTTCATATTAAAGCTGCCATGAAATCAAAATGTTTTTTGGCTTTTAGTATGAATATGTTAGCCTTATTGTTATCTGCAAGCTCCAAACCAATGACAAAATTTATATTTAGGAAGATATAAGCATTCAAAACTGCCACTATGGATCAATGATTTTTATGACATCACTCTGCAGTTCAGCTTCTCATCAGATTTTCTGTCCAATCAAAAGCTCTCTAGAATTGGTCCCGCCCTGTCTTCCTGTTTCAGTGGAAATGACGTCAATATAATGAATAATGCTGCGCTCTTCAACACACTTCAGTGGGGCTTTAACTTCACTGGCTACAGTACACAGCAATTCATTTTTCAGTTTGAGCTAAAAAACAACAACATATAAAACACTTTGGTAACATTTTATCTTACAGTGTCCCGGTTACATGTTTTACATGTAGTTACTATAATAACAGTCAATTACTCATAGTTACATGCAACTAACCCTAAACCAAACCTTAATTATATAGTAAATACATGTAGTTAATTAATATTACTTAGTACTTAATTGTATAATTACATTGTACCAAGGACACCTTAAAATAAAGTGTAACCAACATTTATTTTTTCCCAAAATTTCTTCATCATTAGACAATATATACAATAGTATGATGCTACATGCATCATATATACATACTGCTCAAAGACTTGGGTTGAAGATCCAAATGCAGACTGAGTGTAATCCATAATAGTAATCCATGAAACAGGCAAATAAATGTCAAAACCACAGAGCAAACCATTCAGATAATAACAAAAGTCCAAGACATAGGCAAACAGGGAAATCCAGGGAAAAAATCCAAAAGATCAAGACCATGAGCGGAAACTTGAAATTGTGCTCAGAAATGCAATGTAACACCAACAAGACTTTGCAACGAGTGAATGAACACACAGGGTTTATATAGGCAAACATACAGATGGCAGTAATCAGAACATCATGGGCCCAGGCAATGGATTATGGGAAATGTAGTTCATAAAGCGGTAAAGGAGACGGAAATCAGTGCCCTCTGGTGGTTATCATGGGCACTGTGCACCTGACAGGTGTAACGACAGGAAGGCAAACAGGTTTGGAAGGACATGACAGTGAGGAAATAATGACAGGCTTGCCATTTTTTTGTAAACTATCCCTTTAAGAGTGCATTATTGTGTCTATGTTATTTTTTAATCTCTATGAGCTCTATAAACATACAAATTGATTTAAGCCATTGCATTGCTTCTAACATGTTTTTCAGCATCACAGCTTTTTTGAGCACTGTGTGTTTAAGGGTATTTTCAACTCGTCACATATTGACACTTGGTCAGGACCCCTCTGTGTCACTTTTTATTCCCCAGGGTACCCCTTTAGTGTAATATTTTGACTCGCAGATACTCCATTGATTTCAGTTGTTTGCCCTATGTGTCAGATCAACACGCATTTAATTCTTTGCATTTGTAAAAGTAGGCTTGATTTTATAAATATGTATAGGCTACTTTTACATTTTGGAGCAACTAACCCCACTACTTCCCCAAATCTACCCACTTCTCTACAATATAAAACACGTAATAGGCAAATAAAAGTACAGTGAATGCACACAGTCATGTCTCATTCAAAAGACACACTGACTCTTTAGCATCATGCAATCGGTCACAAGACACACGAGAGCCAATGGCATTTCACTATCAAAGCTGAGCAATTTTTGAGCATGTGTAAAGGGTCTATGTTGGATGGAGATGGTGATGGCTTTGGGTCTTCACACAAATCAATCGTTTGGCCTTGAAACTTGGAATATTTGTACTTTTGAATAAATGTTGCCTGCAGTTGTATCTGCCTGTTATATCCTGTGTTTTATATTATATAATACACAAATGGGTAGGTTTAGGGGTGGGGTCGGGGTTGGGTTACATGTTCAAATGTGTCTAAATAAAATATATGTAAATAAAATTATGCTGACTGATTAAATCGGGAATCACAACCATGTCATAATGGCAAAATCGTAACCAAATATAAATTTTCATCATGACGATAACTTCCCATGCACATGGCTGTGTATATGACGCCAAAGGTTTCTCATTGAAAGCAATGGAGTGTGCCTGCACTTCGAAAAAAGATGCAAAAGGTTTACACTGTGTGTGACGCCAAAGGGTCCTGAGCAAGCGCCAATATGTGACGAGTTGGGAGTGAGAATGTGTTTTTCAACCACACTCGAAAGTTGTTCATGTGTTCATAGCTGGGCGGAGCACAACAAAGGGGTTTTTGTATTTGTATACAGCTATACATCATAGAAGGCATTGTTACCATCCATTAGTTTTAGTGGACCCACTTTATATTAGGTGTCCTTAACTACTATGTACTAACATTTTAATTAATAATTTGATACTTTGCACTTATTGTGTACATACATGTTTTTACATTGTACTTACATTTAAAAAAATACCTGCATGTAATTACATCTGTGATTAATTTCTGTAGTTACATTTGTAATTACACAGTTGACACTTCCCTTACACCTAACCCTACCCTTAAACTCACCCATCCCACCACACCTGTCCCTAACCCTACCCTTAAACTTACCCATCCCACCACACCTGTCCCTAACCCTACCCTTAAACTGACCCACCCCACCACACCTGTCCCTAACCCTACCCTTAAACTGACCCATCCCACCACACCTGTCCCTAACCCTACCCTTAAACTTACCCATCCCACCACACCTGTCCCTAACCCTACCCTTAAACTCACCCATCCCACCACACCTGTCCCTAACCCTACCCTTAAACTTACCCATCCCACCACACCTGTCCCTAACCATACCCTTAAACTTACCCATCCCACCACACCTGCCCCTAACCCTACCCTTAAACTTACCCATCCCACCACACCTGTCCCTAACCCTACCCTTAAACTTACCCATCCCACCACACCTGTCCCTAACCCTACCTTAAACTTACCCATCCCACCACACCTGTCCCTAACCCTACACCCTTAAACTTACCCATCCCACCACACCTGCCCCTAACCCTACCCTTAAACTTACCCATCCCACCACACCTGTCCCTAACCCTACCCTTAAACTTACCCATACCACCACACCTGTCCCTAACCCTACCCTTAAACTTACCCATCCCACCACACCTGCCCCTAACCCTACCCTTAAACTTACCCATCCCACCACACCTGTCCCTAACCCTACCCTTAAACTTACCCATCCCACCACACCTGTCCCTAACCCTACCCTTAAACTTACCCATCCCACCACACCTGTCCCTAACCCTACCCTTAAACTTACCCATCCCACCACACCTGTCCCTAACCCTACCCTTAAACTTACCCATCCCACCACACCTGTCCCTAACCCTACCCTTAAACTTACCCATACCACCACACCTGTCCCTAACCCATGCCCTTAAACTCACCCATCCCTCACACCTGTCCCTAACCCTACCCTTAAACTTACCCATCCCACCACACCTGTCCCTAACCTTACCCTTAAACTTGACCCATCCCACCACACCTGTCCCTAACCCTACCCTTAAACTTACCCATCCCACCACACCTGTCCCTAACCCTACCCTTAAACTCACCCATCCCACCACACCTGTCCCTAACCCTGCCCTTAAACTTACCCATCCCACCACACCTGTCCCTAACCATACCCCTTAAACTTACCCATCCCACCACACCTGCCCCTAACCCTACCCACCACACCTGTCCCTAACCCTCTTAAACTTACCCATCCCACCACACCTGTCCCTAACCCTACCCTTAAACTTACCCATCCCACCACACCTGTCCCTAACCCTACCCTTAAACTGACCCATCCCACCACACCTGTCCCTAACCCTACCCTTAAACACCCATCCCACCACACCTGTCCCTAACCCTACCCCTTAAACTTACCCATCCCACCACACCTGTCCCTAACCCTACCCTTAAACTGACCCATCCCACCACACCTGTCCCTAACCCTACCCTTAAACTTACCCATCACCACCACACCTGTCCCTAACCCTACCCTTAAACTTACCCATCCCACCACACCTGTCCCTAACCCTACCCTTAAACTTACCCATCCCACCACACCTGTCCCTAACCCTACCCTTAAACTTACCCATCCCACCACACCTGTCCCTAACCCTACCCTTAAACTTACCCATCCCACCACACCTGTCCCTAACCCTACCCGTATCCCACCTCAATGTCAACAAAGGTGTTTTGCAACACAATATGAACACAGTAAGTACATTGTACTTATTTTTTTTATGTAAGTACATAGTAGTTAAGGCCACCTAATATAAAGTGGGGCTGTTTTAGTTGTAGAGGAAAACTAGTTAATTTAAGCTTCGATTTTGCCTTTAAAGCGACGACGAGCAACAGGATGTTTTGGTCGATTTATTTCCACTTGCACTCAGGCTGAGCGTGTTTAAGTAAACTATAATGGAAACACTCTGTGCTGCACTTTCACTTCTAATATTACGAGTTCCTTTAGCCGTCTGTCACTTCAAATATGAACTGAGTTGTGCCTGCTTTTCATTTTCTTTCTTTTTTTTTTTTTCAGACAACGCTTACCCAAACCACAGAGCGCCTATTGTTTTGTATGCTGTAATGAGCTCTTTTTGTTCAGTGGACTGTGTGAATATGCAGTTTTATATTTAGCCACACACCCCCACCACAGCACTTTTCAAAGATGCTTGTGGCTAACCCTGAATCCCCTATCGAGCCTTAAAGAAACATAAAGAGGCGAGATTCAGAGGCCTCAGCGCTGGAGAATGAATTTTTCACGCATGCAGCTGGAGATAGTCACAAAATGTTGACTGGCCTTACAAAAACAGGAGGAATCATTGCAAAATCACGTCAGAGAGTAGGATATGCTCCATTACCCAGCTGAGTACAGAAAAGCAGAGAGATGTTTGCTTGGTTTTGGCCGATATATTCTGGAAAGTGCATGCAGGAGTCAATATGCATGATGCACACTCCATTTTTAGACCAAAAGTTGTGTTTTTGTTTTGCCTGCAGCTTACATTTCATTCTGTTTCATCTTGCATTAAAGATCAAAATCAATATGATGCCAATTTTTTCAACATATTATGTAATAAACATTGCCAGGGAATGCATGCATTTATAAAATGCATACCTCAAGTGCAATGCAAGTTCATATATTTAATATAATTATATTTCAGATAAATAATCTCTATGAAAGTTTCAGACCTCTGATGAATGGCTCCACAATTCACTTTGAGTATGAAATAGCATGGGGATATTAATGCTACACATTTTAATTTCCATACAAATATTGGAACAGAATTTCTGTAGGTGCCTCAACAGCAACAGCATTTTTTTTAAAGCCTTTAAAGATTTTAATCAATGCGATTAGATCAATATTTTTTCTTCTTGAATATAAAAAAATACATCTGAGGATAGACCATGTTCAAAATGGTATAAAATCATATGATAAGCATTCTTCACATCATCTAGAAAATAGTTCAGAGTCAAAACACAAAATGAAGATGAGTTCCATCTACTAACATGTAAGCCTATCCACCAATAATAAACTAGCAGTTTTACTTGAATAGATCTTAAGACTGGGAACTCTCATTACTGATATTTTCACAGCTGTTACCAACAAGTCATGTGAATGTATTATTTTTTCTTTTTCTTTTATTTCATGGCTTAACTTAATTGTATTATTTAATTGTGTAGTAGTATCTCTACATCTTGTTTGAAATGTATAATTTATTTTATGTTATAGCTAAGTTATATAGTTTTGTGTGTATGGTTCAGGTAAATCCCCACAAAGATGGTAATATCAAAAATCCTTCCCCTTGTGCAGGGCTGTTCAGTGTTTTTGCATGTATGAGTGAGACAGAGCCTCTTGGTGTGTGAGGTTAATTTAGGACTGGATGATTAACCAAAATTAAACCTGGGCCCCAGTTAGTCAAGGTTCAACTCTAAGACTATGTGCCATTTTACTAGAGAGAAGAGTGGCACAATCCCAGGAGGGAAGAATAACATATCTTTTTAACAGGTTAAGACTGCCCCAAAAAGTTTTCCAATTGTCTATAAACCCTATGTTATTCTGCAGACACCACCCAACAGCCAGTCATTGAGTGAGGACAGTCTGCTATGTACAGTATCTCACCACTCTGGTGAACAGGAAGGGGGGCAGAGCATATTACAGTGTCTGACACCATACTTCCCAGATTTATTGTTATTTTTAGCAATCTTCGACTGGCAAAGTCGGACATCATCAGTGCCGAAGCGAATAACAATCTTAGCCAGCACTTGTAAATTTGCTTTGATGTCAATAAAGACATCTGTGTGTGTGTGTGTGTGTGTGTGTGTGTGTGTGTGTGTGTGTGTGTGTGTGTGTGTGTGTGTGTGTGTGTGTGTGTGTGTGTGTGTGTGTGTGAATGCACACTGACTCATGGGGCCCCCATGAGAAAACAAGCTATTAAATCTTATAGTATAGTAGACTATTTTTGAAAATGTAAAAATGCAGATGGTTTTGTGTGATGGGTAGGTTTAGGGGTAGGGTTAGTGTAAGGGGAGAGAATATGCAGTATAAAAACCATTATGTCTATAGAGAGTCCCCACAAATATTGTAAACCAGAAGTGTGTGTGTGTGTGTGTTTTTGAGTACATTTGTGAGAGTACATTTAAATATGTTTTATGTTGTGAGAGTACATTTAAATATGTTTGCAAGAGAGAAAAATAGTATCCTCCAATTGTCACAGAGTGAAGTCAATACATTTGCAATTTTGACTAACAGATCACTTAGTACATTTGAAATTAAAATGTGCAATAATTGAGTGGACTACATTAACTTTAGGCAGAATGTTAATGCAGGCATAATTGAACAGTCAGTATTATTTTAGACATTAAAAGACAACTTAAGGTTTATTGGTGGTCTGATAAGCCATGCTTTGTTTTCCACATCAGTGAGAAATATTATTTCATCTGTAAGGCTAATTTGCTGCACACCTCAATAAGTATGTGCTGAAGAAAAGACGCAGCTTTATAGCTTTATTATCGTGCACCATGTTTATCTCACACTCACTTTCAAAACAAAGGCAAAACAGTTCTGACTTCAATCCTAATGTAATTAGTGTGGTTAATATTTGAAGTCCATGGAGAGGAAACACTGTATTTCCCATGAGTGCTTGCACTAAAATACTGTGGCTCAACCTGTGCTGTGTTCTCTGGCGAACGTGTCTGTTAACGATACATCTTTAATCAAGACAGCACCGGTACTGAACATCAACACCAGCAGAGTCCACAGAAATACATGAAACAATACACTGATAGATCAGCCAAAAATCAAAAGTCTGTAATCATTTACTCACCCTCCGCGTGTACCATATCCATATCACTTCTGTGGAAAAGAGATGCTCTTTAACATACAATGGAGGCATACTGTCACCAGATGTCATCAAGGTCATAACAGGGCAAAGGACACCAGAAAAATAGATCTTTGACTTATTTGTCATTGTTTATCCACCATAGCTCTCAAATCTTATTCACACCTGTTCACATTTTAGACAAAGCGCCTCAAAACGATAAATTCATGTCGGTATGAATATGGCAAGCCGTTTGGACTTTTATTCAGTCCCAGGATATGTATTTTTGATATCAATAATTACATTTTCAATAGTTAAAATGCCAACTTTTTGATATCAGGAATTACATTTCAACTTGTAAAAATGTTTGTCATCACAGTATAAATTCTTGATATCAATAATTGAATTTTCACAAGTAAAAACTATTTTCACTAGTGAAATGTCACCATAGGCTGCCATTCAAATTCAATTGTTGATATCACGACTTGATTTCTTAATAATTAAAAATTCTAATTTCACATCAGAAATACAATTCTCACTAGTAAAACCCTTTATTTTTTATATCAATAATTATGTGGTTACTGTGCAGATGTCTATTCTTGATATTAATAATTAAATGGCTACTAGTAAAAATGTTCACTAGTGACAAAATTTCTGATATGTGACCCTGGAGAACAAAACCAGTCATAAGTCTCACAGGTATATTTGTGGCTATAGCCAAAAGTACATTTTATGCCAAAAATCTTTAGGATATTAAGATCATGTTCCATAAAGATAAGCCTATTTTGTAAACTTAATATTTCGATTTTTTTGCACCCTCAGATTCCAGATTTTGAGATTGTCCTATCCTAACAAACCATAAATCATTTGGAGCTTATTTATTCAGATGTATAAATCTTACTTAAAAAAGAAAAGAAAAAAAAGACCCTTATGACTGGTTTTGTGCTCCAGGGTGACATATTTTGAATGTGACTGTTACTAGTAAGAAAATTTCAGATATCAGAAATAACAAGTTTAACATGTTAAAAAAAAAAAAAACATTTACAGATATGCAAAATTTACATTTTAACAAGTGAAAATACAATTGCAGTTTTTACTAGTGGAAATTTTTTCTTGACATAAAAAACGACTTGCCATAGTACAGTATGTGTAGTAGCAGATATGTATCTTTTCACAGCAATAGTAATGGGTTTAATAAGTGCATGTCTGATTCGTGACCCTTTAATGTACCACTGTAACAACCATCCCTCTATTGTTTGATTTAATGACTGTACAGTTCTATTCAAACCGTAATCCCAGAGTGCACATAGAAAGCAGCGCGGCACATGATGAATTTGAGCGTTATGTATCACTAGAGCCCATTTAGGCCTACACATTACTGGAAAAGACAAGAATTAAAGGATTGCTGTTCTCAGTTCAGGCTAATGACTGGATTGGACAGCTATAAATATTATATGAGTGATTATTTGGGAAGAAGAGCGCTGACAGTTATTGTGACAAAGCTTTACTGTAAATTTATATTTACATGACAAGCAGTGCAGGATTTGAATATTTAGGCACAAAATCCCTCAATTTGCAGCCAGTCATTTTGTTATCCTGTCCCACAGCTTTCAAATAATTTACAGGACTTTGAGTAGCTACACAAAGACGGCTTCCTGATTTAAACCTCTAACACGCCATTTGAAATTCAAAAGAGAAGGAATGAATTAGGCCTTTCCTCCCGTTTCTGGGCAGGACAACAGCTGCTGTAGTCGTAGCACTCATCGCAGATGAGGACGCGGGCTCCTCGGGGCACGGGACATCCATGTCTCAAGTATGTTCAGGATGGAGACAGAGGTTTATGATACATATCTCATTTGACTGCATTCAGTTTTGCCATGAGGCTGTCTGATAGCGGCACTAAACTTCCTGTCTTTGCAAATGAGATTTTAATCTGTGGTTCCCCAGGGATGTGCTGAAGTACTTCCGCTGATGCTGTGGCTCCCAGCAGCACTCTTGTCTGTCACAGACAGATTGCACTGCTTGAAACAGTCCTACACCTAAGAAACACAGGGGTTCTTCGCCTGCTCTTCAGATATAAGGTCTGCCTTTCAAAGGGTGCATAAGAAACCAGCTGAATTTCTAATACACTAATACTGAACCTCACATATGCACATCGTTTTATGTTACTTACACTGGGCAGAAACTATGAAATATACCAGCTCAAACTATAAACTGGCTGTTTGCAAGAGTAGGAGAACATTATACACTTTATACATGTTACATATTGTATGATTTTGGGCTGTCCCAGTCTGTGGTCGTGGCTCCTAATCGGTAATCGCCATACAGTGAGAGAGGCTCAAAGACGGCTGTTGTCACACTCTTGTGACCAAAGATAGCCTAGGATAATTTTCTGAAATCATATCTGTTTGCTGCTATGACTTTCATCTACTGAATAGCCAATAAAAATGCAACATGAAATGGCTTTTTCAGCTCTAGTTAGTGTGAAGTTGCTGTCTTCAAGGTTACAATGCTCAAAGTCCACCCCAAAGGGACATATAACAGAATTCACTTTAAGAAATGAAGCTCTTGTGTAAGTTCTGCCAGGAAGATTCAATGTTATGTCACGCGTCACATTCAGACCTATCCAATCAAGTCATAATCCTTAGAGTATAAAAGATGGTCACATACATATGTCTGAGTTGCAGATGCTGACGCCAACATTACCTCCATCCTCCCCACCACCAGATCAGTCCCCGCCTATACCTCCCAGGGGGTCGGCTGCGCCCCTGCCTTCATCTTCAGGCAGGAAACCCTCGAGTGCTACGGACGGGCCCTACGCCAAAGAACCTCTAATTATTATACTTGCTGGTCTGCTAATAAACTTGCTATGTTATCGTAATCCATATGGCCTCCCGAGTCTTTCTGGTAGAACTACAACGAACAGCTCATTTAGACTACAATGCGATTTTTCAGAATCTTGTAAAGTCACAATGTTACTTATTTAAATAATCTCCGCCCATGATACATGAGAAAAAGGTGCGAGGCCTGGTTGAGCTTTGCTAGAGAAGACGATGTTGTCGCTATGTCAGAGACGCTGTTTTTTTCCACCCCTTTTCCTTCCGAACTTTCTAAGCCTGACAAGATATAAAATTTATATTAAACACTGTTCCTGAACATTATAACCCCAACGTGTATCTGTGTGCTGCACGTTTAATGGAGAACAACTTGTTTTCCGTTGCTTTTGTAAGCTCTCGCTTCGGTAATACTGTTCACCGCTCCTTTGGAAAATGACCCATGGTTTTGTGATCGATTACTGTTTGTATTACCTTAGTTTTCCAACAAATATCACGATTAAATGCTGTATAACAGTGTATCTATAATGCATAAGAAAACTACCACTCTAAAACGTCCTGTGAAATCCATGCTTGTCATGCATGGAATCCGTTCTGAACGATCCTCTTGTTCGTTAATATTGTCTTGGTTTAAATCGGCCTCAAACTGGTTTGAAATTGATGGCATTATTAACATTTACACTAGAGAAGACGGGACTTTTCCTGAACACGCCCTAAGCTGTGCAACACACTGGGCCAACTAACCAATCACAGCACATTTCGTATTTCGGAAGGAGGTGCTTCATTGAAATCAGAATGATCAATTCAGACTGGGGAGAGAGGTGCTTTAATAATGTATAGTACATAGTACAATAGTCAACATAGTACACCCTCAAAACAAAATTAAGAGTTTGTAAAAGGATATAATAAAACCCCTTTAAAACTCCTTACCTCAAGCTCCATTTACAAAATTGGCATGCCAGGTTGGCCTCTTTTCCCTAGCCATGACCACGTAAATATATTCTCCTCTTTCGCTTCCGCCTGTTTTTTTTTTTGTTTTGTTTTTTTGCTCACATAAATTCTCAATTGCCAGACTGCAATTCATCTCGCTGTATTTGTTTACCACTAGCGCTGTAGTCTACCATTCGTTAGGTGTTATCATCATAAGGTCTACATATATGAGTGATTGGAGATACATTTGCCATTTCAAAAAAGTAAGAAAAAAAAACTGTATCTTATTGAAATCACATTCAATTAAAAAAATCAGTGCCTGCCAAACACAAGTTACTTGCTTTTTTTAATTTTAAGGAAAATGTATTTCTTTATAGTACTGTTTGTCAACTCTGTTACTGACAAATTAGACAATGTGTAGAAATAACATTGGTAACAGAGTTTGATGGTAAGAGTATTGACAATTTTAAACTTTTAAGCCAAAAACTCCACTTGCTAGCATAAATGCTAAGAGCTTTTAAGAATGCTTTGGACACCAAATGTACAATTATAGAATCACCCATATGTTGTACCCACATTTATTAGATCCATGCCACACAGTGTGATTTGTAATGATCTTAAAGGATTGCCAAAATCAACTGTAGCAAACATAAGGCTCTGTTAGTTGGTCTATATCAGGGTCCCCAACCCTGTTCCTGGAGAGAGACCATCCTGCAGAGTTCAGCTACCCTGATCAAACGCACCTGAACCTCAGGGTTACTTGAAAATAACAGGCAGGTGTGTTGGAGCAGGTTGGAAATGAAGTCTGCAAACTTATAGATTGGACAGGGTTGGAGACACCAGGGGCCAGATTTACTGACAGTTTGCGGCTATGCAAACCCTTGTTTGGCGTTAAAAACTACTGTCAGGATTTACTAAAGACATGCTGTGATAAATTAGCGCTGAAAAGGCATGGACAGTGTCATTTTTGCGGCTGATCTTATTGCATATGCATTTGTAGGAGTTTCCCTTTCAGACGCAGTCTTTATGTGAGGAGAGTGTTTAAATGAATAATGCAATGTGATTTACCAATGTTTGCGCTCGATAATTTACTGGTGTTTGCGTCATTATCTACGGCCCCCAAAAAAGCACGCCTTAAACCAGACGCTAAAGCTAAACCCAGTTTTAGTCCTGATTTTCACTCGCCGACAGATTTTGTGAAATCGGAAATCGGAGCCAAATTGGTACTCCTTCCTACTGTGTGAAATGAGTTCTGATTGAAAATTACATTGGTGATGGCCTACAACCTATGAGAGCGCAAGATACAAGGGAGCAGGACGTTTAGGGAGGAGTAATAGACCAGAATATTAGCAAGCATGACTTCTCACAAATCTTTTTTCTTTCTCTCCTTTTCGCTGCAAATCAGCGGACAGACAAAATGTATCGCAAGCTTCTTGCAGGCTACCATTTTTTATAACAATTCCAGTCTCACTCGTGATCTCACGTTGTTTCCTTGTCACTTCTCGTGTGTGTGGTTGTGAAACGTAGTTCGAAGACCAGACAGAGTTGCCAGCGATTCTTCATCATGCAATGTGCACACAGCAGCAACTGGAATACGACCCCTAATAGTCGTGCAAAAAAAGTACAGTGATCTGACGACTTTGAAAATCATGCAGTGTGAACTTTGTAGATTTGTAGATGTGTTCTTTAATTAGTGTGTCGTCAGTAGATCCTGCGTAGAACTTTCCACTCCCATCGGTGCTTTTTTGGAATTGTGCTCTCATGCTTATTTGCCCTGTTTAGTAAATCTGGCCCCTGATTATATACGGAATCTAGAACAGGGTAGGGCAACTCTGGCCCTTGAGATCTGTTCTCCTGCAGAGTTTACCTCCAACCCTGATTAAACTCACCTGCCTGGGACTTTCTAGTAACCTTGAAGACCTTGATTACAGCTTGTTCAGGTGTGTTTGGAACTCAGCAGGAAAGTGGACCTTGAGGTCAAGAGTTGGTCAGCCCTGGCTCAAAAATGTCTGGGCCATAGGTCTTCAACCCTGCTCCTGGAGACCCTTTATCATACTAAGTTTAGTTTCAACCTGCTCAAATACACCTGCCTGCAATTTTAAACAATCCTTGTCATCTTAGGCTGAGAAAAATACCCCATCACTGGATACTTCTTCTTGGACATCTAATCACAAGGTTAAACCGGTACAATAGACAGCCTTCACAGCCCCATCTGTCCTCCTGCTGTCAGTGGATACATTGTGAGAAGTTGCACTGTGGCATAAGCAGCATAATCAGCAGGAGACCTTTCCTTGACATAAACTGATTAACGTTTTCCCATTCCAATAGCAACGGGACGATCAAACATCTCTTTGAACTTATCATCAAATGACTTGTAAGCATGTGTTCCTTTGGACCGCAAGAGGGAAATGTTCGAATCACCATGATGTCTGCTCTAGAACGGTAAGTCTTCTGTGTTCAAGAGTAGGACAAAATGATTCTTCATGCAGAGGTCACTCAATTTAATACTCTCCCAGTAGGAAAGAAAGTAAAATGGAATAAGCAGAAAAAAAAGAAAAAAAAAACTGGATGAAAATGAAAATGAAAAGACCAATGCATTATATAAAACTTTTATCTGGTTAAGGCAAACTTTTTGCTTACAGTATGAGTGCCGTATATTGTTTTATCAATACAACTGAACTAATTGTTGTTTAATGTATCTGGATACCCTTTAAAAGAAGAGATTTAAACTATAAACATCAAGTCTTTCTTCAGTTAATTGATCATGTACGCTGATGACCATATATACAGAAATTATATTTAGCTACAGTATCGTGGATAGGAGACTTGCTATTGGTCCAAATTAGTTTGCAATGAAGAAAAACTAGGAATATGTATTGTGTGCAGAATATATATATATATATATATATATATATATATATATATATATATATATATATATATATATATATATATATATATATATATATATATATAAACATTAATCAATAACAAGAAACCAGCCCAGTTTAGACAGACAGAGCACGGATGTGTTTCACAATTGAATGCCTAAAAAGCAAAGATAAAATAGACAGGTTTAAAGAACAGGTTTATTTGTAACTATGGAAACACACAATCAGTATATTGTGACAGAGGCAAGTGGTCAACCAGGGAAGTTTAAGACAGAAACACTGATGACACACAAACGATCTGCCCTTTACCTTTCTAAACCCTTTGACCTTTGTGATGTCAGCTACCACAGTTTCCGGAGGAATAAATCGATATTATTTTCCTAGAAAATATTAAAAGGGAGCTTACTCTAAGGACCTTAGGAAGAGTATACAGGAAGGAGGTGCATGTCAACAGTGCAAAGGAGATTAGTTCAGTGTACTGCATTATCATTAGACCTTGACAATAACTGCACATAAGTATGACCAGTCTTGCCAGATTTGGTTGATGATTTCCAGCCCAAAAACTCACCAAACCCGCCCACTCCATTTCCATGTCAATCAAGGTTGCAGGGCATATACATTAAAGAGATTTAGCAAATATGACTAAAATGTCCAAGTGGAAACTACATCAAAACGGCAATCAAGAAATTAACCGATTACTTTAACCCTCGGAAAAACAAATGCATCATTTTCAAATGTCAACAGTAAGAATAAGTCAATTTAAGTGCAAAGCGTGCCCAATATAAGTGATCATGATAAACAATGTAATTAGCAGGCATTTCACACACATTAATGCACACATCACAGACAAAGGTTGACACATACTGTACAATAACCCAACAATAAAACTGAGCTTACCTTTGTGTTGTGCTTTAACTTCAGACAGAACTACAGTTTATCTTTAGTGAAGTACATATTTGTAGAAAATAAAGCAGAATTTAACACAGTCAAAACTGATTCATTGTTAAGTCAACTCTGTTTCAGCAACAACCGGGTACAAGTCGATTGCAGTCTGGACGGTTTAAAAGTTTCAGATGTCCTGATCCGGCCAGTGTGTACATGATGATGGACAGGAGTCGTAGTCCCATATTCGATTTCAATTCAACTGTGCTCTCTAAGAGTTAGTTATATTTTATAAAGAGTCTTCGAGTCTTCGAGATGACTCACTCTCCCGATGTTTACCGTGGATACAACTTACTGTATATTTATGCCACTTTGGCACAGCGACCACTTGAATATCCAGCTACAAGTCATCGTGCTACAAACCCATCAGTCATAAATGATCATGTCTTCCTGCTGATGGCTGATTGGCTAAAAGTGCTTGCTATTCGGCGACGTCAACACCAAAGCCAGCTGACTCTGCTGTGGGCCTGTGTTTAGTAATGTCATGGTGACTGATTTTATGGAGCACATGCGCACTTGAGTTTTGTTTATTAACCAATTAGACTTTCAAATGTACTTGTTTGAAAACCGTCAAACTGACTCCAAACCAGTCCACATTTTGTCCACCCGCACAAACCACTTTTTACCCGCACAATCAAATTCAAAACCTGGCTATACTGAGAATGACACAGTTCTCCGAAATGTCCAATAAGCAACTCCTAATTCTTATACAAAGCAGTTAGCTTCTTTGTTGAATGTTGCAAAAAACAGAATACAATATAATTGATCTATTCCTTGCTAAAAGACTCCATGCTCCATGCAAACAAAGGTCAATGCACTTAAAAGTCAACCCACTTAGGTACGACTTGATTTTACAATTGATAGTCCAAAAAAATGAAAGGTTTGACAGTTGCCATGAACCTTATTTCTCTATGTTCTGGCTTTCCCTTGGCTATTCTACTCTAATCCCACTATCTCCTGAGGAGCTGGCGAATTAATCCTGAAAATCCTTTTGATGTGTAGTCAAACAAATATTCCTACTGGGTATAGTGATCTATCTACAGCATGCAGTAAAGTTAAGGCCTCCCGTGTGCCTCCACATAGACCCTGGGACTGTGTGATCGATTATCTCCATGCTGTGACTCCCCCAGAGAATGGATCTAGCCACTGTCTATCCCTGAGTCCCTGACTGTGGAGGATTACATTAAGAAGATATTAGAATAAGGCCTGTATTTTATTGATCACCAAAGTTTTAACAAAACAGATGTAAACACTGCTGTATTCTACTATTACCTTCTGTTTCCTTGGAGTAAAGAAAAGGAGGAAACAATAGTCACTGATCTGGTCATTTTTAGTGCCTACAAACAATGGCCTTTATGAGTACTTGGTGATGCTGTATGGACTAATGAATGTTCCTGATTCTGAATATGATATATATAAATGCTTAATTTATTATCTTCGCAATGCAATACTTAATTTACTAATAGATTAAATAGTTAGATCATTTTAAATTGATAAAATTCATGATTAGTATTAAACATCTGAACTCTTTCCCCACCAGTGTTTCCAGAAAAATGTAATCTGGACATGAAATATATCAAAAGAAACAACAAAGCCTTTGCTTTTAAACAAACACACAAAACAACAACAACAACAACAACAACATTTTTCTACCTTCATGCATTCTTTTTTATCAATACTTGAATGTGGGTCAGTTTAATAAAAAAAGCAACATTTTGAGCAAAAAGTTGAGAAAATCCAATTTTTGTCAAAGACTACATTAGGATGGGATTCAGAACGATGATCAAAACACAGATGGAGTAGATGGAGTCCATCAACACCCCAAAGCTTCACCGTCCTATCGCTCGTCCTGGGTCGACATTTCATTCAGTAACATTAGGCAGTTATGATTTATTTATTTGTTTAATGTTGATGATCATGTTATTTTCCATATGCATATGATTACATGTGATATCACTTGTTTCTGCATCTGTTTCTGGAGATTCTGTACTCTTTCAGAAGATGTGTCAAAGCGCCCCCTACGGTATAACAGTGAAAACACAAAATTGTATGGGGATTTGAATCAATGATGGGGAAAGAGTTAAGTAGATCATGTTTGTGTTTACCAGGGGAGCCCAATCCTGTTCCTAATGATCTACCTACTTGTAGGGTTCAGATCCAAGCCTGATCCAACATTACCAAGTGCTACTGAAGATCTTAATTAGCTTGTTCAGTTGTGCTTGATGAGATTTGGAGCTGAACATTGCATTAATGTAGATCTCCAGGAACAGGATTTGGCTCCCCTGGTGTATACATAGGGTTTGAAATTAACACCCGCCAACCTGCCAAATGCGGGTAAGAATCAACTGTGGCGGTAATGCTGTCAAATCACTAGCAAATTTGGTGGCTTATTATCTTTGCTCACTTTGCTGGGGAAGTTAGTGTAAGCCAATACTGCACAGATTTAGCGCAAATACTCAACTCTAGAGTCATTATGATACAGCGTTGTTGTGTAAAATTTGCGCATTCTTGCACTTAATAAATCCTGAGCAAAATAAGCAAGCTGACATTTAGTACAATCTATATCTTTTATTTCGAATACATACAAATGTCATTTATGTCTTTTAGTTTGTCAAGAGATTTAAAGCACCTTATCTGAAGAGTGCACATGTGCGGACGTGCTCTAGTACGTAAGAACGAGCCTATGATTGAATCTGGAAATAAAGCAAAATTACTGAGAAAAATAAGAATTAGTCCTCAGGTGCCATGTCAATAATTTATAACAAAAAATCTAGCATGAATTTGATCTCAAACTAATTCTTTAAAAGCAGTTATTACTCCACCACCTGCATGACTTCATTAACCAACGGTTGAACGACAGATTTGCGACAATACACTCTCAGAAAAAAAGGTACAGTGCTGTCACTGGGGCGGTACCCTAAGGTACAAAAGTGAAAAGGTACATCTTTGTACCTTACTCACCCCTAAATGATTTCTTCAACGATGCAACGTACTATGATAGTTAAGCAGTGAGTAATGTTGTTGTTCGGGAAACACACCCCTGTCCACCTAAAATAAAATTTTGGTGATGAGAATGAAAGAGGAAGGGAGGATGTCGGATGATTTTGAAGTTGCCTACGTCTAGTGTGACCGTTCCGGCGTGATTGCGCAGTCCGTGGTGAGCCGCAGAGCAGCGCAAGATGAGAAATGTTGGTTATTTTTTTTATAAGCTTTTTTTTTTTTTTTTTTTTTTGCAAATGAGCGACGGCAAGACCCTATTCCTCATCTGGTTTCGTGCAGAGCCTCTGAAGCCCTTCCTTTGAAACTGCATTGATTTGGACCATGGAAGTCTATAATGTGTAGAAAGATCCTGAAATTCTTTTCGACTGAAGAAAGAAAGACACGGACATCTTGGGTGAGATGGGGGTGAGTAAAATATCAGGACATTTTCATTTTGAAGTGAACTAATCCTTTAAAGAATTGTGAGAAAATAAACTGCGCGTGACATGTTTATCACAGAACAAAGGGAACACAGAAAAGTTTAGCTTTAATAAGGATTCATCTATATTTAATTTATTATTCATGCAGTTAAGACTGTTTGATAACTTGAATGTCTATCATCTATTTCATAGAGGCCTCTTGGTATCAGTGATACTGGCCTTCATTCATAAAAAGATGCCATTACAACAAACATTGAAAAAATAAAAATACTGTCAGTTCTTTCTACATTAATTTGGAGAGTAACTGTGACATTATTACAATATATAAATATAAAAATAATATATATATATTTTTTATCCATCCCATCTTTTAAATCTGCCTTTTAAATCTATTCAGTGATCACGTCTTTATTTAATCAGGAATGTAATGAAACGGACATCTGGCGGAATCCTAAGATTTTTAAATGTTTAGCCTACTTTTAAAGATTAACATGAAATTTGAATTCTTGGGCTTTTCCCTTCACGTCTTTGCTGCAATAGTCTCACTGCAACTCATACAGCTACCTGAACTTTGACTGATTTGACAATTTTCCATCGTCGCTGATGTAAGATCCACCTTGCATTTCAATGCTGGAGTAATCACACCAGACTGTTCAGATTGTTCACATGAAACTAATCCATCAGATTTTGGAATTATGAGGAGTATTAAAAATCAAACTAGCTGGTCAATATGCATCAGACAGTTTCTGAACAGTTCATTTTGTCTAAAGCTGAGACTAATGGATCGAGGACAGGCCGATCGTGACATGCATGAAGGTGACCATGTTAACCACAAGGCATCAAGATTGCATTAGAAAGACTTTAGAATAAGGCTTGCATTACTCGCTTTAAAATATTGTCAAATTTTATTAAATCCTACTGCATTAGAATAGGTAAAATCTACACTGACCCTGTCCTTCATAGTCCCTCAGTGTTTTGAACTTTAGAGGTGACAGAATCCATCATCCATATCTTGTACAGATTGGCACAGACACAGAAACCTAGTGTACATCCACTCACCCAGAGGCTGTACACATGCAGGCCTTTTAGATTTTTTTATTCTCCTTGTTATGGTTCACTCTAAGATTCAGACCAGGTTCTGAGAATACCAAAAGTTGATTCTTTATTTCAAGTATAGATCACATGCAACAAACTACAGTGTCAGTGGAGTTTCTGTGCTTTTTCAGGCTCATTTGGAGCGTTTGTTTTGTAACCGGGCATGTTTTCTCCCTTAGTTTGGCTTGTTTAGGCATCTATTAACATGCTGATCGTGCTCAGATCTGCACCAAAATAATTGGTCCGAGATTGCCAGAATAAGGGAACTGATCAATTTGCCAACATTTTAAACACATTCCTAGTACAAAGTTAAAATCTTGCATTTTCTCATGTGGCTTGTGTCCATTGTTGTGGCTTGATTCTGTTGTGTTGTGGCTTGATTTCATTGTGGCTTGTTTTCGTTATGGCTTGTTTTTGTTGTGTTGTGGCTTGATTCCGTTGTGTTGTGGCTTGATTCCATTGTGTTGTGGCTTGATTCCATTGTGTTGTGGCTTGATTCCGTTGTGTTGTGGCTTGATTCATTTGTGTTGTGGCTTGATTCCATTGTGTTGTGGCGATTCCGTTGTGTTGTGGCTTGATTCCATTGTGTTGTGGCTTGATTCCATTGTGTTGTGGCTTGATTCAGTTTTGTTGTGGCTTGATTCCATTGTGTTGTGGCTTGATTCCGTTGTGTGGTGGCGATTTCCGCTGTGTTGTGGCTTGATTCCATTGTGTTGTGGTTTGATTCCATTGTGTTGTGGCTTGATTCAGTTTTGTTGTGGCTTGATTCCATTGTGTTGTGGCTTGATTCCATTGTGTGTGGCGATTTCCGCTGTGTTGTGGCTTGATTTCATTGTGTTGTGGCTTGATTCCGTTGTGTTGTGACTTGATTCCATTGTGTTGTGGCTTGATTCCATTGTGTTGTGGCTTGATTCCGTTGTGCTGTGGCTTGATTCCATTGTGTTGTGGCTTGATTCCGTTGTGTTGTGGCTTGATTCCATTGTGTTGTGGCTTGATTCCATTGTGTGGTGGCGATTTCCGCTGTGTTGTGGCTTGATTCCATTGTGTTGTGGCTTGATTCCATTGTGTTGTGGCTTGATTCCATTGTGTTGTGGCATGATTCTATTGTGTTGTGGCTTGATTCCGTTGTGTTGTGGCTTGATTCCATTGTGTTGTGGCTTGATTCCGTTGTGTTGTGGCTTGATTTTGTTGTGTTGTGGCTTGATTCCATTGTGTTGTGGCTTGATTTTGTTCTGTTGGGGCTTGTTTTCGTTGTGTGGTGGCTTGATTCCACTGTGTTATGGCTTGTTTTTGCTGTGTTGTGGCTTGATTCCACTGTGTTGTGGCTTGATTTAGTTGTGTTGTGGCTTTTCGTTGTGGCTTGATTTAGTTGTGTTGTGGCTTGATTTTGTTGTGTTGTGGCTTGATTCAATTATGTTGTGTCTTGATTTTGATGTGTTGTGGCTTTTTATTTGTGTTGTGACTTGATTTTGTTGTGTTGTGGCTTGATTCCGTTGTGTTGTGGCTTGATTTCATTGTGGCTTGTTTTCGTTGTGTTGTGGCTTGTTTTGTTGTGTTGTGGCTTGATTTTTTTGTGTTGTGGCTTGTTTTTGTTGTGTTGTGGCTTTTCGTTGTGTTGTGGCTTGATTTTGTTGTGGCTTGTTTCGTTGTGTTGTGGCATGATTCCATTGTGGCTTGTTTTTGTTGTGTTGTGGCTTGTTTTGTTGTGTTGTGGCTTGATTCCGTTGTGTTGTGGCTTGTTTCTGTTGTGTTGTGGCTTTTTCGTTGTGTTGTGGCTTGATTATGTTGTGTTGTGGCTTGATTTTGTTTTGTTGTGGCTTTTCATTGTGTTGTGGCTTATTTCCGTTGTGTTGTGGCTTTTTCATTGTGTTGTGGCTTGATTTTGTTGTGTTGTGGCTTGAATTTGTTGTGTTGTGGCTTGATTTTGTTGTGTTGTGGCTTGTTTCATTGTGTTGTGGCTTGATTTTGTTGTGTTGTGGCTTGTTTCGTTGTGTTGTGGCTTGATTTTGTTGTGTTGTGGCTTGTTTCCGTTGTGTTGTGGCTTTTTCGTTGTGCTGTGGCTTGATTTTGTTGTGTTGTGGCTTGAATTTGTTGTGTTGTGGCTTGATTTTGTTGTGTTGTGGCTTTTTCATTGTGTTGTGGCTCGATTTTGTTGTGTTGTGGCTTGTTTCCTTTTGTTGTGGCTTTTTGTTGTGTTGTGGCTTGATTTAATTGTGTTGTGGCTTTTTCATTGTGTTGTGGCTTGATTTTGTTGTGTTGTGGCTTTTTCATTGTGTTGTGGCTTGATTTTGATGTGTTGTGGCTTGTTTCCGTTGTGTTGTGGCTTGTTTCCGTTGTGTTGTGGCTTGATTCTGTTGTGTTGTGTTGTGGCTTGATTCCGTTGTGTTGTGGTTTGATTTTGTTGTGTTATGATTTTTTCCATTGTATTGTGGCTTGGTTTTGTTGTGCTGAAGCTTGTGGCTTGATTCCATTGTGTTGTGGCTTGATTCCGTTTGTTGTGGCTTGATTCCATTGTGTTGTGGCTTGATTCCATTGTGTGGTGGCGATTCCGCTGTGTTGTGGCTTGATTCCATTGTGTTGTGGCTTGATTCAGTTGTGTTGTGGCTTGTTTTCGTTGTGTTGTGGCTTGATTCCACTGTGTTATGGCTTGTTTTTGCTGTGTTGTAGCTTGATTCCACTGTGTTGTGGCTTGATTTAGTTGTGTTGTGGCTTGATTCCGTTGTGTTGTGGCTTGATTCCATTGTGTTGTGGCTTGATTCCATTGTGTTGTGGCATGATTCTATTGTGTTATGGCTTGATTCCGTTGTGTTGTGGCTTGATTCCATTGTGTTGTGGCTTGATTCCGTTGTGTTGTGGCTTGATTTTGTTGTGTTGTGGCTTGATTCCATTGTGTTGTGTCTTGATTTTGTTCTGTTGTGGCTTGTTTTCGTTGTGTTGTGGCTTGATTCCACTGTGTTGCTTGTTTTGCTGTGTTGTGGCTTGATTCCACTGTGTTGTGGCTTTAGTTGTGTTGTGGCTTGATTTCGTTGTGTTGTGGCTTGATTTAGTTGTGTTGTGGCTTGATTTTAGTTTTGTGGCTTGATTCAATTATGTTGTGTCTTGATTTTGATGTGTTGTGGCTTTTTATTTGTGTTGTGACTTGATTTTATTGTGTTGTGGCTTGATTCCGTAGTGTTGTGGCTTGATTTCATTGTGGCTTGTTTTCGTTGTGTTGTGGCTTGTTTTTGTTGTGTTGTGGCTTGATTTTTTGTGTTGTGGCTTGATTTTGTTGTGTTGTGGCTTTTTCGTTGTGTTGTGGCTTGATTTTGTTGTGGCTTGTTTTCGTTGTGTTGTGGCTTGATTTTGTTGTGTTGTGGCTTGATTTTGTTGTGTTGTGGCTTTTTCATTGTGTTGTGGCTTGTTTCCGTTGTGTTGTGGCTTTTTCATTGTGTTGTGGCTTGATTTTTTTGTGTTGTGGCTTGATTTTGTTGTGTTGTGGCTTATTTCCGTTGTGTTGTGGCTTTTTCGTTGTGTTGTGGCTTGATTTTGTTGTGTTGTGGCTTGATTTTGTTGTGTTGTGGCTTGATTTTGTTGTGTTGTGGCTTTTTCATTGTGTTGTGGCTTGATTTTGTTGTGTTGTGGCTTGTTTCCGTTGTGTTGTGGCTTGATTTTGTTGTGTTGTGGCTTGTTTCCGTTGTGTTGTGGCTTTTCGTTGTGTTGTGGCTTTATTTTGTTGTGTTGTGGCTTGAATTTGTTGTGTTGTGGCTTGATTTTGTTGTGTTGTGGCTTTTTCATTGTGTTGTGGCTTGATTTTGTTGTGTTGTGGCTTGTTTCCTTTTGTGTTGTGGCTTTTTGTTGTGTTGTGGCTTGATTTAATTGTGTTTTGGCTTGTTTCCATTGTTATGTGGCTTGTTTCCGTTGTATTGTGGCTTTTCGTTGTGTTGTGGCTTGATTTTGTTGTGTTGTGGCTTGAATTTGTTGTGTTGTGGCTTGATTTTGTTGTGTTGTGGCTTTTCATTGTGTTGTGGCTTGATTTTGTTGTGTTGTGGTTTGTTTCCATTTGTGTTGTGGCTTTTTTGTTGTGTTGTGGCTTGATTTAATTGTGTTGTGGCTTGTTTCCATTGTTATGTGGCTTGTTTCCGTTGTATTGTGGCTTTTCGTTGTGTTGTGGCGTGATTTTGTTGTGTTGTGGCTTGTTTTCTGTTCTGTTGTGGATTGATTCCATTGTGTTGTGGCTTGATTTTGTTGTGTTGTGGCTTGTTTCATTGTGTTGTGGCTTGATTTTGTTGTGTTGTGGCTTGTTTTTTGTGTTGTGGCTTGTTTCCGTTGTGTTGTGGCTTGTTTCCATTGTGTTGTGGCTTGTTTCCGTTGTGTTGTGGCTTTTCGTTGTGTTGTGGCTTGATTTTGTTGTGTTGTGGCTTGTTTTCCGTTGTGTTGTGGCTTGTTTCCGTTGTGTTGTGGCTTGATTCTGTTGTGTTGTGGCTTGTTTCCGTTGTGTTGTGGCTTTTTTTGTGTTGCGGCCTGATTTTGTTGTGTTGTGGCTTGTTTCCGTTGTGTTGTGGCTTGTTTCCGTTGTGTTGTGGCTTGTTTCCGTTGTGTTGTGGCTTGTTTCCGTTGTGTTGTGGCTTGTTTCCGTTGTGTTGTGGCTTGATTCTGTTGTGTTGTGTTGTGGCTTGATTCCGTTGTGTTGTGGCTTGATTTTGTTGTGCTGTAGCTTTTACTCTCATTATCATCATCTTTTTTCATCTTTGTTACCATTGATATAGTATATAAAAGAATAAAAAATAAATGCCAACAAATGTTTCTGTCTGTATTTTGGTTGATTGTGGTTCAGGCACTCCCTCTTCTCCGTATACAGTGCATACAATGGATTCTGTATCCATTTCAATTCAGTCCCAGTTCAAGAGAAGTCTCTGTACTGCAGCCCACTGCGCTGCACTGACCCGCTCACATAGTCATCTTTTTTTTTAACACACCTGGATCAGGCACAGGAATATCAGCATTCTGGCATTCATAGGAATGAGTTCCTACTATATTGAGGATCAGCAGAATCAGCTTCCTCGTCAGCTTTTCCATCATTGTTACAACCATCCTAGGCGATCAACACATGGTCAGAGGGATATTCTGATGTTCCAGCTGTTGCAGATGTGTCATAGCAAAGCGGTCTGGCAGGAGGCCCATATCAGACGTGCCATCTGCCACCAAAAGACTCATGCAGGCGTTCAATGTCATCCAGTGGACCGATTTGGACCAGGATAGGAGATCATAGACAACTAGAGCCTGGCAATATATTCTGAGCAGCATACCCATAATGCTCTAACTTACCTGCAATTTAACCAAACCTATGGCATTTACTTATAAAGCTAATATTTGTAAATGACTTGCTTCAAAAATTGGCTATATTTCATTATGTTGTGAACTATTGTTGGCTTTATATATTTTGTTGGTTTGTGTACTACTGGGCCACCGTACGTTTTACATACAATGCAATCAGGGTATCTGCAGGATAAGACCGCATACAAGCAGGTAAAAGCATGTCCAATGTACACTCTATTGCCAAAAGTATTGGGACACCCCTCCAGATCCCTGAGTTCAGGTGTTCAATCCCTTCAAGGCCACAGGTGTATAAATCAAGCACTAGGCATGCAGACGCTTCTACACACATTTGTGAAAGAATGGGTCGCTCTCAGGAGCTCAGTGAACTCAAGCGTGGGACCGTGATTGGTTGCAATAAGTCCATTCCTGACATTTCCTCACTACTAAATATTCCACGCTCAACTGTTAGTGGGATTAAAACAAAGTGGAAGCGATTGGGAACAACAGCAACTCAGCCACGAAGTGATAGGCCACGTAAAATCACAGAGCGGGGTCAGCACATGCTGAGGGTCACAGTGCACAGAATTCCCCAACCTTCTGCAGAGTCAATAGCTCCATGTCTGACAATCCCATGGACGAGTCTGGGTTTGGCAGTTGCCAGGAGAACGGGACATGCCTGGAAAAAAAAAGTTCCCAGAAGAGTTGAAGCTGTTATAGCTGCAAAGGGTGGGCCATTACCATATTAAACCCTACGGATTAAGAATGGGATGTTATTAAAGTTCATGGTCATGTAAAGGCACACGTCCCAAAACTTTTGGCAAGTGTATATGTTTATATATACCTGAAATATACTATTTGTTGGAGTCAAAACATAAAATAAGATTCTGATACCTGACCATCTCTTTAACACTGATGTTACTTTGCATTTTGTTTGTGACTTGCTAACACATATTACAGTATGCAAGGATACAAATCATTTTTTGTTTTGTTTTGTTTTGTTTTAGAATCATTGAATACATTTTCAATAAGTCGTACTGCAAGAAAACTGTAAAAATGGTATCATGTCCAAAATACATGTCCGAAATTCCTTGAAAATATCACTACCCATCCGTCCAAAAACTGATCCCCCCAAACTTCAAAACAAGGTTATTTTTGCATTCTGTCATTTATACATGGCATTTGATTTGTATCATATATGGTAAATAGTCCACGGAAAACCTATGGTAAATAGTCACCACAAACCTAATCCTATGAAAATGTATTTCCACAGGGAAGAATGTATTTTGTGAAAGCCAGTGCCATTTGGACAGATGGGTTTCATTTCACGGTTCACACTCTCAATGTGATTAAAAAGTTAAATGCTGTTGAGAAAAGAGAAAAAGGCATCAAACACACACACACACACACACACACACACACACACACACACACACACACACACACACACACACACACACACACACACACACACACACACACACACACACACACACACACACACACACACACTGCCAGTAAAGTATGTAAGGACATGGTTGCTCAGAGCATATGTGGCAGCTGCCAATCCAATTGACACAATGGTCTCTCTCTCGAGTGTTTACTGACAGCCGGACTAAATCTGGGCTAAGTCGCATTTTTAAATAAGAGCACTTTTTACATAATACATAAAACAGTTTACATACACACAGTTTATTTTTAGAATAAGACTGGAAGAAGATTCAATGGCAATTATTTGGAACAAAAACGGACGGATGGATGCCAAAATTAATGTGGATGGTTGGATGGATACCAAAACTAATGTAGATGGATGCCAAAAGTAATGATGGATGGATGAATGGATGGATACCAACATAATTGTGGATGGATGGATGGATGGATAGATACCAAAACTAATGTAGATGTATGCCAAAAGTAATGATGGGAGGATGGATGGATGGATGGATGGATGGAATGGATGGATGGATAAATAGATAAATACTAAAACTAATGTAGATGGATAGATGCCAAAAATAATATGGATATATGGATGGATGGATGGATGGATGAATGCCTGAATGAATGGATACCAAAATGGATGAATGGCTACCAGAAGTAATGTAGATGGATGCCAAAAGTAATATAGATAGATAGATAGATAGATAGATAGATAGATAGATAGATAGATAGATAGATAGATAGATAGATAGATAGATAGATAGATAGATAGATAGATAGATAGATAGATAGATAGATAGAGTGATAGATAGATAGATAGATAGATAGATAGATAGATAGATAGATAGATAGATAGATAGATAGATAGATAGATAGATAGATAGAAAGATAGATAGATAGATAGATAGATAGATAGATAGATAGATAGATATCAAAACTTATGTACATGGATGCCAAAAGTAATGATGGATGGATGGATGGATGATCACCTGAATGAATGTATACCAAAATGAATATGAATGGATGGATGGATACCAAAACTAATGTAGATGAATTCCAAAAGTAATGTGGATGGATGCCAAAAGTAATGATGGATGGATGGATGGATGGATGGATGGATGGATGGATGGATGGATGGATGGATGGATGGATGGATGGATGGATGGATGGATGGATGGATGGATGGATGGATGGATGGATGGATGGATGGATGGATGGATGGATGGATGGATGGATGGATGGATGGATGGATGGATGGATGGATGGATGGATACATATATAGATACTAAAACTAATGTAGATGGATAGATGCCAAAATTAATATGAATGGATGGATGGATACCAAAACTAATGTAGATGGATGCCAAAGGTAATGTTAATTGGATGGATGATGACAAAATTAATGTGGATGGATGTAAATATTGATATATAGATGTTTATGTATATTATATTTTGAATGATAACTGAAGAATGTTTTGTTATATGCTCATGTATTGTAAAATACAAGTATGTGACACAGAGTTGGCATATACTGCCTTGGCTTCAAAACATAATCTTTCAATTAAAGTTTCAAGGACAATCAGAATGCCTTACAGTTCATATTTTAATGCAAAACCATGTCAAAACAAGGAATAAAAACCTGGCCTGCTGTCCTTTATCACCTCTTATTGCAAGGCGTTTGTTTGTCAGAGTCTCCTGAGTGCACATCCCCACATTACCAATGGAAACTGGCAAACTCTCTTTATTTCCCAGCCCTCATCGCTGCTTAATATGTCTGCTGATACCTGGAGGAGTCTGTGATGCGGTACGCAGACCATTATTCACCGCTGTATGTAGCTTTGTGTGCTGCCTGGAGGAAATTGTACGATTCACAGAATCAACACACAATGTTTGTCAGTGAAAAATGAACTCACTGCATTGAACAAGGCCACTTTCACAGGGAAAATAAATGCTCGCCATACAGCATGTATCCATAGGGCCAATAGATCTGATAAAATATGGCTGGGAGAATTATATCACAAGCACTGTTCATGCCCTCCACCACTCCATATTGTTATTCCTGGTTGAAGAGGATGTCCTGTCATTTTCCTGTCACCTTTAAAGTCAGGATTGAAGTGCTACAAGATTTATGAAATTAAATTACAATTTTAGCACTGGGACGGTTAATGGCTGGGCAAACAGGACCTCCCAAAGACCTTCACCCTGTCAAGAACATGTCCCATAATCACGTATCTGTGAGGATAGTGTGAGGATCTTCGCTAGTGCTCTTAAGCTAATATAAATGGTTAGTAAACATATATAGTGTGTAGGGATGCGCGGTATACTGGTACTGGGAAAATAGCGGTATCTATTTTATTTCAAACGGTACGAAATCATGATTTTGCACATTTCTATATTTGCTGCTATTCCGAAGTTCACCGCTAGGTGGCACTGCACTACCCAAACTGACGCGAAACCAGCAAATGTGGCAACATAGAGGAACAAAATAGATAAAGTAGTTGAATCTTAAGCAACATGCCCCAAAAAACGAATTAATAAAGAGAGGAGTAGAAGTGACATTTGTAATTACTTTGCTTATAAAACTGATGAAGAACCATCAAACTAGCCAAGCATCTGTCACTATGACTTGAGCAAGACTTTAAGAGATCGACAGGTGAGTGCATCATTCAGACCATCTCATTTAGACATTTATTTCCTTTTAACACTGATCAACGCACATGCATACATAGGATCGAATCGTTTAAATATCACAAATTCTCCAGCGTTTGTTTCAACCGGTGACGTTTAGATCTCATAATATTTGCACGCGTACTATTGCACTATTCACATTCACGCAAGACACAACCGACTGTTTATGTGAATACTCACTAAAGACGGACATTTTGACATCATTTTGTGTATTTGACTGTAGACAAACAACTTAATTTGTAATGCGCAAGCTCTTTACAGGCTTCTGTGTGTATTGCTGGCATGAGCGCGAAGAAACCACTCCCTTTTAAAGAGCGCCCATACCATGTATTACGAAATGCTATAAAATTGCTTGCATGTTCAAATGTGCAAGGTTTAAAAATACGTGGGCAAGTGATTTCCAGCTGTCCCGAAACGAACGTGAAAATGTTGAATCGGAGCATGCAGTTTGCTTTAGTGTGGCAATTTGCTCATTTTGAGGGAGATGCGCAGTATTGCTGAAATTTCTTCTCACAAGAAAGTTTTCAAATGACTGATTTGATGTAATCATCTTTGTTGATTAATTTTCTTATAAACATTTGTGGTCATTTCCAAAATTTGCGATAATGAGTAAAATTATGCGCAATACCCACGCTAAAATCACACCCTGTGTGGTATCGATTTAATATCGGTACTTCAGTATTAGATTGTGGTACCGTACGGAAGCCAAAATCGATTCACCCCTAATAGTGTGCAAGTATTGCCACACCGATATCTTTAATATCAGGCATGATTTCATTGGGCCAATCAAGCATATCAATGGCAATCAAAGTGTGAAGTGTAGGATTCAAAGGCCTCATCGTGATAGGTCAAGATAAGATAAGTGCTGGCAGTGCTGCATTATATTCCCCATCCTAAACTGATGTGACTGTGGCCAGTGTTCTGCAATCCTGTTGCATCACAGGGAACAGTGAGTTCTGAATATGGTTGCCATGGAAATATTGTTGACTGTTATTCTTTGAGTTGGCACATCCAGAACCACCAATCTCAAACAGTCTCTGCTTTTTTTTGAAAGTTGGTGCTTTCTCTTGGTCCAAAATCGGTAATCTGATGGATGGATGGATGGATGGATGGATGGATGGACGGACAGATGAACAGACAGATGGATGAATACCAAAAGTAATGTGGATGGATGGATGGATGGATGGATACCAAAATTAATGTGGATGGATGGATGGATACCAAAAGTAATGTGGATGGATGGATGGATACCAAAAGTAATGTGGATGGATGGATGGATGGATGGATACCAAAATTAATGTGGATGGATGGATGGATACCAAAAGTAATGTGGATGGATGGATGGATACCAAAAGTAATGTGGATGGATGGATGGATACCAAAAGTAATGTGGATGGATGGATGGATGGATACCAAAATTAACGTGGATGGATGAATTAATGGATACCAAAAGTAATGTAGATGGATTGATTAATGTATGGATACCTAGGGTAATGTGGATGGATGGATGGATGGATGGATGGATGGATGGATGGATACCAAAAGTAATGTGGATGGATGGATGGATGGATACCAAAAGTAATGTGGATGGATGGATGGATACCAAAAGTAATGTGGATGGATGAATTAATGGATACCAAAAGTAATGTAGATGGATTGATTAATGTATGGATACCTAGGGTAATGTGGATGGATGGATGGATACCAAAAGTAATGTGGATTGACGAATGGATGGAAACCAAAGTATTGTAGATGGATGGATGGATGTATGGATACCAAGAGTAATGTGGATGGATGGACGGACGTTTGGATGGATGGACGTTTGGATGGATATCGAAAGGAATGTGAATTTAGGATTGGATGGATGGATGGATACCAAAAGTAATGTGGATGGATGAATGGATGGATGGAAACCAAAAGTATTGTAGATGGATGGATTAATGTATGGATGGACGGACGTTTGGATGGATACCAAATGTAATGTAGATAGATAGATAGATAGATAGATAGATAGATAGATAGATAGATAGATAGATAGATAGATAGATAGATAGATAGATAGATAGATAGATAGATAGATAGATAGATAGATAGATTCCTAAAGTGATGGATGGATGGATGGATGGAGCACCAATATATTGTACATTATTTTGAAGACATGGATGACAGAAGGGTGAATGCTAGTGTGAAGGCCACAACATATTTCTTGTGGAATTGATGAAAACAATGATGAAGTGTTTCTTTCCAAAATAGGGGAAAAAATTTAAGATGGGTAATACATAACTTTCTCTCCTCTCGGTCGAGTAATTCATTCAAAATTTCAAAATCATATGATCATACTGATGCACAATGCAAAGAACTGTATAATGGGGTTTCTCTCACTAGTAAGAAGGGGAAAATGAAAAACATGGGAAATAAAGAATTAGAGGAAATGAAAAAAACTGGAGTGGAGTTTGGAGTGGTTACAGAATGTTTTAAACGGGGAGAGGAAATGCTATGAAAGATATGAGTGAAAGAGGGGCTTCATGGTCCATACATGTTGACATCTCCACTGCCTCCATTGCTGTTTTTCATCTGTCCTTAGAGTGCAAATTGCCACGGGCTTCTGAAAGAGCCGTATTTCCTTTGGGAGACAGAAAGTGGACAGGTCCATCTTGGGAAACCATTAAATCTATAGCACAAAACATGACACAGTCTGCAAATATGAAGGCAGGAAGTAAATGTTATTGGTTTGAGCACCACAAGGTATGAGCCATGAGCTGTTATCATTGTGTCCTTGAGCGAGGTTGCTCAAGGGTGATTGTCCCTGTAAATACACTATAAGTCACTTTGAATGAAGCTTCTGCTAAATGGCTACACACGACCTGCAATTGACTAAAAACGTGCAAAACGTATGAAACTCTCCATACAAAAGTTAAAAATCCCCCATATTAACCTGTAGTTAAGTGGCTTATCCAAAAGAGCTTTTATGATAGGTTTCACAATAAGTCTTTAGTTTATGACTTACCCTGACCCACGTTGAGCTTTTTGAGTCCAGAGGCTTAACTACAAGGCCACCACCAACCCTTTATTATCACACGTTGCTTCAGTGAGGTCAAAAAATCTTTAAAAAGCTTAAAGGGGTAACTCACCCAAAAAACGAAACTGATCCCATAATTGATTCTCAAGCCATGCCAGATGTATACGACTTTCTTCTTTTGGCCAAACACTATCAGAGTTATATAAATAAATGTCCTGGTTCTTCCAAGCTTTATAATGGGAGTGAATGGTACCTTAGATTTTTGTGCCCGTCCACGAGTATGCATGTCTCCACATATGCACAGGTCTGAGGTCTTTATTTTTTCAAGAACACATGCACATATGTGAACATGATAAACACACTAATTGTTTATCTGATTTTCTGCCATTTTTGACCAGTATAAGCTCAGATCAACATGGCAATCAGTTTAAAAAATAAATACAAACAGGGAACACCACAAGTGTGACAATGTGTATAAAATCCTCACAAAAAAAAGGACAAAAGGTGTCAAAGAAAAATGTCGGGAAGTTGTTAGACTCTGGGTGGGTCAATTTTAGTCCAATGCAATAACATTAACTAGCACTTTCAGATCTGGGAAAATCCTCTCCTGGTCAAAATGAACCAAACTCAACATGAGGGCAGAGTTGCTAAAAGTCAAGTGGTATATAATGGATCAGTAATTAAATTGTGTCCAGGCACAGATAATAAGGGGAAATTATGCTATTTACTAGTTTTCCAAATATTGTAGATTTTTGCAAAAATGTATGTCCTATTAGCAGTTTTTCCAATGAGCCTAGCTTGATCTTCAGTCTACTCAGCATTGTTAGCGCTGACAACTTGATCTCACTAGAAAACTAAACTATTTTAGGAGGAGGTGATTTTGTGTGAATTCATATGATGTGCAAATACATTATTTTTACAGTGTAAATAGACTTTACTTAATGTAAATAGCCACTGCCATTACATCTGAAGTGTATCAAACTATGTTTCAAAAGGGTATCACGACTGTCGTTTAACTACTTTTTATTTTGAGTTTCTTAATTGGCAAAACACAAAGAAGTGAACAAATTCTTGCTCGACTGCCATTTTTTTATGTGTCAGTATCTTTCAGCATTTTATCCAAAATAAGATATTTAGGAGAACATGTTTTTAAGATTAAGATAAAAACTATTGGATGCAATGGCAGCATTATAGGCTGTATACATAACTATTGTGTTTTCAATAATCAAAGTATGATTTAAAGCATGTGCCGTTTTACAGCGAGACAGACACTGAGTGCTTAGTGAAACAGTGGCAGGCCAAGGCCAGACCAGAGATCTTAGTGTAAATGTCAGCATGCCTTCCAGCACCTCCCAAGGAGACTGACTGGAAATGGCGTTTAGACACTGTTGACCATATGGCTTGTGTAATTAATGGCACAGATTATATTTTGGCTTGCAACCAAAGTTGTTCCAGTCACTTATGTAATGACCCAATCTAGAGCAAACAAGAATTGCCTCCAGCATTCCAGCAGTTGATATTTCTCTCTTAACTCAATTGCACTCTAAATGTTCAGTCTTTTCCCCATGTAACTACATCCAAAAACGGTTACTTACAGTGGCAATGCATCTTCTGAACATGAAATTACAGTGAATAGATTGATTCATTTACTTCCAGGATTGCTGAACAATCTCTGAGGTATTATGAGTAAAATGTGATGTGTAAAATGTTACTTAATATCATTTTTAGAAAAAAAGGTGTATCCCAAGGCCACTAATACATACTAAAACATATTTAGAGAGAGAGAGAGAGAGAGAGAGAGAGAGAGAGAGAGAGAGAGAGAGAGAGAGAGAGAGAGAGAGAGAGAGAGATACGTTTATTTAAATGGCTGAAAAGGTTTTGAATCAAATGAGCATAATATTTGATCAGTATGTAGAGCGATTGTTTTACACCCAATATCACATTTTAGGGCGTTTTCTTGGAATATGGTGAGATGGGATTAGTAGTGCTCTATTGTGTCTTAAGACTCCTTCCTCCTAGGGGGATGAGAGAAACCTGTGGTTGCCAGGCTCTCAAGGGACCTCAGATGTGTCAGATGGCTGGACAGATTGATATCAGATGGCAGCCTTGAGAAAAAAAACAAGATTTGCCTTTGAAAGCCCTCCTGTACTCTTCACTCAGTGACAGTCATTTGCCAGAGACGTCCTTAGACATCAGAGGGAAACAACATAAGAGCGCATGAGGAACTCTGAGTCTGAGGCTCATTCCAAGACCTTCAGCAACCTACAAAACAAGCCAGTCTAAATGCATTTTAAGTAGACTATAATTGCTTAATAAATAAATAGCACATATAATATCCACTGCTGTACCACTATCAGTGTTTCTTCCTGAAATATTATTTTCCAATTTTTAACCTATGACTTTTGAATTTATAACAGCAAACCGAGAATGATCAAATATGACAGAGCATATCTTATTGATGGCTTGAACCTCGTAGACACAAGAGACACTGTTTATAACAGGAGAATACAAATAAAATGGACAATACCTGGGCAGCTCTTTTGTATTGGCTTTTATATTCATCTCAATGGCAGCTGTATGTCTGGCACAGGACCCTTCGGTGATGATGCCCTGTTTGTTAATGGGACCACAGAACTTTTCGAGACAGCCACCAGAAAGACAAATGACAAATGACGCAGACAAATGATGTCCTGCCTGACAACACGGGCACTACTAAAACACACACTTCACCTGTGACTATCCTGAGCTGTGAGGTGAAAGGCAGCAGACCAGGAAAAAATAAGCTATAATTTCAAGCACTTAGAGCCCTCCAAAAAATGAGGCAGTTGTAAAACAAATACTGTGATAGTGAAATGTAAGAGGTTTAAAATTAAAAGTTAATTAAAGAGAAAGATGTAATCAATGGTGTTGTTTAGAAGTCTGCATGCATGGACTTTAAAGGGGTCATGAACTGAGAAATCAAATTTTCCTTGAGATTTTGCCATAGAGGTCATCATATTATAAGAATATCCTGTAAGTTTCGAACTGAGAACTCAGTTTAATGTAAATATAAGTGCTAGGACTGTGTGAACTTTAGTTGAGTTTATGCTGTTTGCTTTGTACCTCTGTTAGTCTTAAATGTGTTAAAGTATCATAAACTCAATTTAATAAAATTGAATACTGTGTGAGTGTTGTTTCTGCAGGAAGAGTTGGTCATCAGTTCATATCTATAGAGTGATTCTCCTCATCTATTGAATGAGGAGATTTTCAAATAAATTAAGCTTTCCAGTACTGTGATGGAAATGTTAACTTATCTAACTTTGTTCTTGTTTTGTTTTTAGAGTCAGGGTTATGTCTTGTTTTCTCTATTTGTGTTTTCTTGAGTTAGACTTTTCAGTTTTCACTGATCAAAAGATCATCCCAGAGTCAGAGCCCAGCAAAGAAGTCTGACCAGGTGCACCAGTCTCTGAAAGCTCTGTGACTGACTTCCTATAGCTCCACTATGCTTCCTTGTCTCTCGGCTCTGCCTTGGTCTTTCACTTCTTTTACTTCACCATGGACTTTCTGGCATTCGTCTTTGACTCATCCCTCCACCCCTTTGGCTCCGTTGGTCTCTGTCTTCCCTCCAGCTACACCTCAGTCCTCGGCACACTGGCTTCACCTCAGTCCTCTCACACCCTGACTTCATCTAGGGCAGCTCGTCAACCATGGTCTCTAAAACCTTCATTGTCACCCAGTCTCATGGGCTTTTTGGCTCTGGCTGGGTCTCCACCAACATCAGCTCCACCTCAGTCAGTCGTCCCCGGTTCGCCTGGCAAGGCTCCACCATGGCTTCTCCCTCCCTTGACTCCACCTTCATCTCTGCCCTGGTTACTCCCTCCTTTGTCTCCACCCTATCTCCTCCCTCCTCCGGAGACCTCTTCTCAGTCTTTTCCCGCATCCTCCTCCAAAGCCCCTGACCTCCTCTGTTGGACTGTTTTTGATGTTTTAAGGCACAAGCGTTGACTTCTTGATGGGGGCTTTGGATTTTTATCCTTGAGTAAAATTCACTTATTTTCTTGAAACAAATTAAACAGTAACTCTTTCCCAGTCAAACACGGAATTTTCCGTTATTTGTGAGAAAACGCTTCACCGCCAAACACGGAATTTTCCGGGTTTCCGTGGATTTGTCACTGTTAGACGCTCAGGGATCACTATAACACATCTCCTGAATGAGTACTGAATCTCCAGATCAAAACACACGCGAGTAAGATGGAGTAAAATGAGATTTTCTCAGCTTTTTGCTCAAAAAGTTGCTTTTTTTAAAAAAAACTTACCCATATTCAAGTGTTGATAAAAAAGGAATGCATGAAGCTAGAATAAAACATTTTTTTGTTGTTGTTGTTTAGAAGAAGAGGGTCAGATCTTTCTTTTGATTAATTGCATTCTCAGATATTCATAAAACACAATATTCTATATATGGGCTATTCAATTTTGGTGAAAATGGTCAAAAACCCTGGCGGTGGCTGGCAACTTTTTTTAAAAACGCTGGCAGGGAAAGAGTTAAAATAGAGTTCACTAAGAACTTTAGTTGTCTAATTGTTTCCTAGCTTTTTTCTTCAGGTAAATCCTACTCCACATTTTATGAATAAATAATTATACACACAGTACCATATTGTATCATATATACATCTATATATTATGAAGTGTATTACTGAATAGAAAATAACATATATTTCGATATATAAGTCAATATATTGTCATATTTTTCAATATAAGAAAATTAGCAATTCCTTATGTATTATTTAATATATATAATTGCATATATTATCCACGTGTTAAATAATTGAATATATTAATTGATTCATATAAGGAAATATATTGTATTTGCGTAAAGGGAAAAGGGAAAGGGATAGTGCCACACAGAATTCACAGAACCTTCTTTAAACAAATCATGGGTGATATCACACACCAGTTGTTTGGAAAGCCATACTAAGCCCAGAGTTGTCTCGAGAGATGAATGGTTGTTTCTGAATTAATCGGATGAGTGGGAAACAGTTTCACCTCTCTGAATGCAAATGAACAAACACAAGGAAGTGCTGCTTGTCTGTCATCATGAATGTGTTTCCAGCTTCCCATTTAATCCAGGACTAAAGAGGTGCACCACAAGACTTGTTGAGCATTAATTTACATGAGTTGCAGTTTATTTTTAAGCTAAGACCACCAAAAGAATTTGGCAACCTTATAGGCTGAACTACTACAGCCACGATAACACTCTACCTCCTAACATAAGTGGCACTATCACTCTAAAATGCTGCCCTTGTTAGTCATATCGTTATATCTCGTTATCAAAAGCTAACGGATCAAGCATGGGCAAACCACTTGCTTAGCTTTGTTTCCATGTCTAGAATGCTTCATTGTAGTGTCGTCTTCATTCTTGGTTGTTTTTCAGCACTGAATCAACAAAAAAAGTTGATTTAATGTCAAAGACAAAACAAATCTCTACAAAATATTTCCAAATACAATTTAGGAAAATTATTAATAGCATCTGTGACCAAACGCATCACTGGTGCACGGAACCTTTAACGGTTATTCAATTCAAAATGCAGCAGCTTGGCTTTTTAACTGGGACGAGAAAAAGGGCCATATCACTCCCATATTGGCATATTTACACTGGCTTCCTGTGAAATTTGGGATTGATTTCAAAGTTTATTTATGTTCATAAGGCACTAGCAGGCCATGCACCCCAGTATATTAGTGATCTCGTATTTCTAGAGAACTGCTTTAAAAGGTTTTTAGTTTTATTTGTACATCAATAGGTGGCCATGCCTTTTCTGAAATTTTTCCATTTTTATTGTCTCTCTTGTAAAGCATTTTGGGCCAACGTTTGTCGATTTGATTTTCAATCAAATTGAGATTAACCAACTACAACCAACCAACCAATCAAGCAATCAAGCAAATCAATTACAATCAATTACTATAAAACTGAAGCCAGCTGGAAGAAAGGTTCGATAGACCAAAAGTGAGCTTGTTGGACAAACATCTCATCAGAAACTGGCTGTTGCATGCTTCTCTGCAGCAGACCCTGGAAGACTTGTGTGGGTAGAAAGTACAAAAAGTGCAGCAATAAACAGGGAAATCCTGGAGAAAACCTGACAGAGTCAGAGAGACACCAAGAGATGGGAGGACATTTGGTTTCAAGCAAGACAATGACCTCATATATAAAGCCAAAGCCCTGCAGTAATGACTGAAGTGGCTAAATCAAAATCTCAATTCAAATGAGAATATATGGGTAGACCTCATACAAGGCTTGTAATCTCCATGCAAACTGACTGAGTTTGGATAGTTCTGCAAAGAAGAATGGATAAAGAAATTGCAGTGTCTGAATGTGATAGACACAAACTCAAGACTTGAATTGGTGCCATGTACTAAATACTGACTTAAAAGAAGTGAATACTCTTCAAAATATTCTAGTGTATAGTAATGCAGTAACAAATTGACAAATCAGTAAAAACCTGTTTTCTTGAAATATTTTTTGTTCTGTTGATCAGTGTCAGACAAGACCAAACAAAATTCCTCTGTGGTGCAATGTTGCAGAGCGTGAACACTATGCATGTTAAATTGTAGAGATCAAATCCATTTGGCATCAGCTTGCCATTAAGATAATGGAGAGGAGGCTACAGACCTGTGAGATTGGCTACAAATGTTCCATAGCAATTGATCTGACCTGGGAATGATCTTAGCTCTTAAATCCTACCAACTGCCTCTCCGATCCCGCTCTCTGAGGACTTTTCTCTCAACCTGAGAAATACCTCTGTTCTCAACCAGATGAGCCACCTCCTCCACTGTGTCAAGCATTTCGGACTTTGGAGCCACAGATCCTTTTTATATCAATCTCTATACAGCTTTTTTTGTCTATTATTTCAGAGAGGGATGAATTTCCCACTGGCTTCTCTTTCAGGCCTCAGATTTCCACCGCAGCCCTGGCTGAGCAGGTCAATCAATGGAAGTGTCCACTGTCCTTTGTACTTTACTGGGACCTGGGGTTCACACAATACTGGGATTCAGTTCCCAGCATATGATGGAAAGTGAATTGATGTGGCTTGAGAGACTGAGTCTCTCAGTTTGACATTGTATATATATTCAGGGACCAAAGGGAGGGTATGTGTAGCCATATAGTAACATCCTTTCCATTTATCTGTAGATCAATGCAGATATAATAAGCCTTATCAGGGGCTGAATAGAGAGTAAATAGCTCACACAGCTCATTGTCCCCTGTGCATTTTCCCTCACGTTCACAATCTGTCGCATACTGAGTCTTTCTTTGTACTGTATAACTCCTCCATACTCCTACAAGCAAATGTCTTGTTTAACCACAAATGCAGCATTTCTGTATACCTCCACCACGCCAGTAGCAGGTGTTTATTTGTGGTTCTAGTGTAGAAACGTTGTATTTTAGTTTAAAGTGCAGTTCCTCTAGTTGCATATATAGTGCTAATTCCAGTGCAAGGGCAGCAGGCTTTCTATAAGTCATATCTTTGTCTGATAGGGCCGTCTGTGATAAGCTCCCACTGCAAGTGTGTCATCTAAAAATGTCCTAAAGCCACAAGAATCTGTGAGCTGTTCAGAAAAGAAAAGAAAAAATCTCATTAAAATAATAAATGTAACAATAAGAATATATAGATGTGTATTTGAATAAGGCTAGGATTCCACTATGGACAGAAATGAGATTTAGTCCATAAGTGAACTTGTTCTCATGTTTCGATGAAACTTTCTTTCGTTCTGGGATGTGAGGTGGGCACACTAGCAAAGACGCTAAAGAACGCAGCCCAGAGTCTTGCATGGGTCCTGTTTGGTAAACTCACACAAGTCCCGCACCCACAGTACTTTACAGGACACCCGATCCATTATCCAACAACAGCACTACTTTAATTCTGTACCTGACCCATTCACATAAAGACAATATCATTCAGCTCACAAACTGACTAGTTATGCTCCAAAGATTAATACTTAGGGTGTCAGTGTGAACAATAGGAACACTTGCCTTAGTACAGATATGGCAGTGTGGACAATGTTGTTGGAGCTGTTGGAGATTCTGCTGACATTGTGAGCCTTGACACTCATACAGATGAAGCTGTTTCGAGTCTGACCTGTGACGTGGCATGATCCTATTCCCCTGTTTGTACTTCTGGAAAATCGATAGATACTAAACTAACATGATCTTTGAATAATCCATTTTTTTCTATGCTGCCTAAGCAGTCACAATCAGAGACTACAGATGAATATAGGATTGCATTTTTAATTATATTATCACAAAGGGGGATTTTTTGGGGCCCCTCAAAACCATACATTGCTTATTCAAAGACTTCACCTTATAGAATGCAAAGGCTTTGTTTTATTTATTGTAGACACTGCGCAAAGTACACACTAGCACACGAGTCTTAAAGAGGCAAACCCAGATGGGAACAGCAGCCCAAGGGCCTGCACTGACCTACATTCACACATGTGCTCAGACTCTGCCTGTCTGCTCCTCATTGCTATGCATGCGTCCATTAAACGGCCACTATCACCACTTACGTCCCATGGTGCATTGCTAATCATCCTTGGGAGGATGGGGGAGTTGGAGATTATGCTGTCTCTCTCTTTTTTGATGGGACCTAAAGGTCAGAGCTTCAAAAATGGTAATGGAGGTATCAGGGAGAGATGAGGCATAGGAGAAGTCGCGAGAAAAGAGCAGCGGCAAAACTCAAGGCAACCCCCCGCTACGGCTTCACATATACAAAGCTTGATCGATAAGATCTCTTCTTTGTGGCGCACGTGCCTCTCAATACATGGAAATATGCTTGCTCTCGAACCTGACATCAGGCTGTTATCTATTCAATTCAAGCAGAGCTCATGAACGCGTGTCGTAATACCGAGCAGCCAGAGAGGAGTGACGCAGGGGAGTGGAGGAATATTACAGAGAGAGAGCGCATGAGGCGAGATAAGTGTTATTTCTGTAGTTCTCATGTTCAAACTAAATAAAAGGAGCTCTTCTTGAACAGTTCCTTTGGTTTAATTGGAAAACTTCAATATATTAAATTAAAAAACTTAGACAAGAATTTTGGAAGAAGAGGATATGTTCAGATTATGCACTTGGAAAATGTAACACAGCGTCAAAAAATAGCATTAGTCGCATAACTGATGTGGTGATTACCATTACGGTATCAGGTGATAATACCATTATATTAATGCTGTATTCAGGATTGAGTTAAAGGGGAACTCTAAGTGTAATCTGCTACTAAAAAACCCATATTCATACCCATAGTCAAAATGACCTGAATATTATTGGGACATACGTTTATTTATATAGCGGTTTTTGCAATACGATTTGTTTCAAAGCAGCTTTACAGTAATAAACGTTAATAAAGCAGCCTTGATGTTGACAAATCCAAGTCAACTCTAATAATCACTCAACACCAATCCACAATGACACACATATCAACATGTTCACATGAAAATCTTCCCCTCCACCATAGCTCAGACTTTACATATATCCGATGCCTCGAGAACTGATAGCCAGGTTTGACGTCAGTGATGTCAAAGGCCATTGGTTCTCATGTCTCATGGCAAATTGCAACACACTATGTCTCATTTTTGTCATGATCGTACAGCTTCAGAAGGCAAGGCAAGTTTGTTTATATAGCACATTTTATACACACTGGCAATTCAAAGTGCTTTACACAGAAATTGAATTAAAGCATCCATAAGAAAATCTAAACTATATATAACCTTAATCACCCCTATCTGGAGTGGAAGAAAATGGAGAGTCAGGCTCATGATTTTACAATTTATATTTTTCAGGTAACGTTTAAACAGTATCCTTGCAGACCAATCTTCCTGGCCTAACTCCAGGGCTAACTTTAAAGGTCTTTTTTGAAGCTTTGATTGTGTTCACAGTGTGCAATATAACGTGTTCATGTTTCACGTGTAAAAAAACACAGTATTTTTCACACAATTTACTTATCTGTATACTGCTGTTTTCACTGATGATTTCCTTGTTCTATGAAGTCCCTCCTTCATAAATACGTAACGAGTTCTGATTGGACCAGCGGTTCCTGTGTTGTGATTGGACAGCAGCTTAGCGCACCGGAAAGGTCACGTCTCTTACCATAACGGGGAGATGCATGCGCTCAAAGTTACTGTAGACATGGCGACAAACACACTCTACAAACGCAACACTTCCTCTTCTCTTCTCCACGGGGAGAACAACAAGACCACGCCCCCTGTTTGGCGTATTCTTGTGGGCGGAGCTTAGTCAACAAACTGTTCTAGTGATGTCATTAAAGCAGGAAGTGCAGGGATGTAGTCCAAACCGGCCGTTCGCTGTAGGCTTTGAAAGGGAACTTCTGTTAAATAAAATATCTCGCTTGGCATTGAACTTTGAGCTTTATAATTTTACAGCTATTATTTATGCTCTAACAGCAACATTACACACTAACTAAAGTTTGAAAAATGGGATCATGAAGAACAGGACCTTTAAAAATATGCGTCAGGTAACTGTGCGTTTAAACAGTACCCTTGCAGACAAATCTTCCTGGCCTAATTCCAGTGCTAACTTTTTTTTTTTCTGCATTAAAGCCCTGCAGATTTTCAGAACCTGAACAGTCTGCATTTTTTTATATTTGTTTTAATTTTAATACTTTATTTTTGTATTTCATTATTTAAAAATTGTTTTATTTAATGTGTTTCCATTGTAAATGACATAATTTTGGAACTATAGAATGAGAATATTTTGACAATTTAACTTTCTCAGGAAATAAAAGCTTCATAGTTAGTTTTTTAATACAGAAAAAAAACGATTACAAAACAGCTCTGGATGGTGTCAATCAAAAGGAATATGAATGCAATAAAAGACAATAACATTTTAGCTTGTGCTCTGTCACTTGCAGGAGAAATAGTTTGTTTTAATGTTGGATTTGAAGCACTTACAGTAAAATATGTGAATTGGGTCTTATCTGTCATTTTAATGCTTCATTCTGGAGGTAATTTGCATTTTAATTTGAGCTGGAACCTGCGCTTAATTGAAATTATTTTAAAGACGCTTTAAAGATTCTCCATCCTAGTCCGAGACATGAAAATACACAAATTCACACAACTGACAGACGTGTTCACCCTCAAATACATTAGTGACTGTAATAACAACAACAACAACAACAACAACAACAACAACAACAACTCTCCTTTAAAATGTATTATTACTGCCAGCTTTGTGAGGACAGTCTAAATGAGAGGATGCATTAACCCTGAAATCCTTCAATGGATCTGTAAACTGAAAGATAAAACACAATGTGCTTTCTATCCATCATCAATTGCACAAGCTATAAGGAAATACATTTTTCACATTGTAGATTGTTTTGCTGTGGATTTGGAAGGCCGTATCTGTGAAATAGGAAGTGGTCTTGTCAAGCGTTTCACTGTTTACAGCGGCTCTGAAATTCACATTTGAGTCAATATTGGGTTAGACTGGGAGGGAGACGGCGCTCTGATGCATGAAGAGACTGCTGTCCTCCCACAGATGCAGAAGATGAAGTTTCCAATTCGATAATTAGAGATGAGAGACTCAGGTTGTAAACAACATGTAGGCCAGCGCTGCGCTTTCTCCTCAGCTTGAGAGCATGAACTCTTCTCCAGGGGTTTTACAGCATGCGTGCCCTTTTGTTGCCATTGTGTGTTTATGCACGTGTGTGTTTTTAACATGCTATATTGCACCTCTGGTTTTTTCCCCCCACTCTGGAGTACAAAACAAGTGCCGTCATGTCATTTGACAAACACACTTTGCTAAGCCTCAAAATAACATTATTTTTATATTATATTAAAGAGCGAGGCTTAATGGAATCATGTTTTGTTCGAGTATTATTCTTATATCTGGTGTTTTTTTGTTTCTTTTCTCCTAAAATTAGTTTGGAAGACACAAATGGGACCGCTTCTGCTTTTTCAGGAAAAAAGTTGGGCGTTTGGCGAAGAATAGTTTTGTCATCAAAATTGTTCCTAGTGAAAAATAAATGTACCAACATGTATTTGAGATACATTTATTTTATGCTAATGTAGTACATTTACATACTTCATTTAAATACCCTAATTGCACTTTTAAAATACTAAATTAGTATACTTAAAGTCTGCTAAATTCAAACAACTAATGTTGTACTTAATGCGCTTTAGTTATCTGGAAATAGTGCTGAGGTCTAAGTATATTTGATTGCATGTGTTAAATTGGAACTATAGCTAGTATATTTTAGGTAAACTGTAAATATCTTGCATTTAAAGACTGATATTATACAGTGACCCTTACTAATAGTGATATTAATCACATTTAAGGCTTAAAAGAAATGTGCATTTTGCAATAAAGAAGTACTCTGAATAAAGTTTAATTATAATATTTATTTCAGTAAGTCTCAAGCGATATGTCAGTAAATATGTTATTGGATTTGTAGTGTACTGAGTCAGGGTCGTAACCACCATAGACAGAGAGGGGGACAGGTCCCCCCCAATAATTAGACATTTTTGCACTGCTCTCCTGCACTTCATTATACAGCGCTCTGTATGTTAGGATGACAAAAACTTTAAAAGTTACATGATTTTTAGTCTGGTTTGCCTCAGTGGTCTAACGGCACTCGTCAATGTCAAAATGATTGAGATGGCCAATCAAATCAGAGTAGGCGGGTTTACGTTCTCTTTTGGCTTCACACAGATGAGCGGTAAATCTAGCTCTTAATGCCATTTTGGGGACTCTATTCTCTACGGCGAAATCACAAAACAACTACACACAAACGTGTCCATGCTCTTAATATACAATCATTGAACATTGATTTTAAAGCTACACTGTGTAACTTTTTGTTTATTCTTAGCTAAAAACACTTAGTTATTTAAAAAATATATGTGCTCATTAATGTATATTTACTTCTTTCAAGTAATAAAGTATTCTCGTAAGTCTATAATATGCCATTGAAAATACATACGGGTGAGGGGTTCGAATGCGCATCGCCATGTTGCCCCTCCATCTTGAAAGTACAGTAGCCAAAGAGGGACATACCCGTAAATTCAAGCTTCGCCTTTGGCGTTTTAACACTCGATGGCACTGTGTCGAATGTGAAGAGGGGGATTGCTTGAGACTGATATAGCCTACAATGTAAACTTTGCCTTACGCTAGTGATGTCGTACAATATACAGAATAACGATAGCACTGATAAAAGTTACTTTACTAAGATTAGCTTGCATTCGTCTGGGAACCTGATCGCTGATGTCAGCAATGAAATGGTAAAAAATAACGAAAAGGTAAAACTATTATTCATTTTACATAGATGTCAAATTAAATAACTGCAAATTATAAAAGTTTTCTAAAGTAACCTCATCACTTGATCGAACTGGAAGCCATATTAATCTTGGACTAAATCAGCCACCGTAGGAGTTAAAACGAAACCGGAATTGAGAGGAACAGAAACTAATATTCACTGGATGGTCATATACCCTTTCACCGCTAGATGGGGGAAAATATCACACAGTGTAGCTTTAAAGAAGAAAACCAACTATATGAGGGCGGATTAGAGCCTACAATTCTACCACCAGACCACTGGGGAATTCAAATGTTAACAGCGGATCTATGTATTTATTCACTAACGGGAAGAATCTCGGGACTAATAATATATTTGACGCAAATTAATGCAAATGTTATTTGCAAATAATCCCAAAATGACCTAGAATTTCTAGAATTAGACCTAGAATTTCGTTCACTGTCCTGTTTCTTTAAAAAAAAAAAAGAAATTGGTCCCAATGTTCAAGACATGGTTACAGCCTTGTACTGAGTATGAAATAAATTGTAAATACATTTTGGTGTAGATTTTCTACAGGGGTGTCATCATTATAATCATCATAATTCACCCTCATATCATTCCCAACCTGGTTTTTGGACCATATCAATTTTCATTGAATGAAAAAATACACTTGAAACATTCTTTTTAAAAATCTGTCCCTTTAAGAGCTATGCTGGAGAGGAAGATTTTCAGTGGATTATGACTTTTTCATTCTGATTCTCACACACATATGGGCAAGCCGTTCTGACTTGATATCAAAAATTGTATTTTAATTTGATAAACAATGACGTCATCACTTGCTGAAATACAAATTCTTGATATCCGTCATTGTATTCCCACTAGGGATAGTTCATCCAAAATGTAAATTCTGTCATTAATTCCTCACCCATTAAAATAGTCCATGTGACTCCAGTGGTTCAACCTTAACCCCCAGGAGTCGGACAGCGCGCCGGCACGATTGGCTCGCGTTTTTTCTTATCAGAGCCAAAGAGACTCAAATAACTCTGTCGATTTTTATCATTGTCATGTCAAAACTTCTGAAGGGCCCCAAACAGCTCAGACCCCAGAGGGTTAATGTTATGAAGCCACGAGAATATTGTTTGAGCACAAAAAAAACCAAACTAAATAATGACTTTATTGACGAATTTCTTCTTGTCTGTGCCAGTCTCTTACCTAGTTTACATTGGGCAGCTCCTGCGTCATCACACGCATGCGTCGTGGTGCTCATGTGAACCGTTTCGGCCAATGGTGAGCCGGCGTTCTGGCGTAACTCAGAAGCACTGCACTGGATTTACTACATCAACAGCGTAAGAGACTGACACAGAAATTAAGAAAATGTTGAATAAAGTCATTATTTTGTTTGTTTTTGCATTCAAAAAGTATTCACAACGCTTCATAACATTAAGATTGAACACTGCAGTCACATGGACTATTTTCACAATGTCTTTACTTCCTTTCTGGACCTGGAAAGTGTTAATTAAATTGCTGGCTGTGGAAAGGTCAGAGAGCTCGGATTTCATCTCAAATATCTTCATTTGTGTTCTGAAGGTCTTACGGGTTTGGAACGACTATGGAGTGAGGATTTAATGACACAATTTACATTTTTGGGTGAACTAACCCTTTAAACATCACCATAGGCTGCCATTCAATTCAACTGTTGATATCAGGAATTGATTTCTTACTAGTTGGAATTCCAGTTTCACATATCAGAAATACAAGTATTACTAGTAAAAACGTTTATTTTTAATGGCTACTATGCTAAAATGCAATTTTCATTAGTAATTTTTTTAAATTTCTTATATGAATGTGATTGTTACTAGTAAGAAAGCCATTTTAGGTATCTGAAATTACTCTCCTAATATAGTGTATGGCAAGCCGTTTTGACTTTTATTCATTCCCAGGTTTAAGGCAAGCCATTTTGATTTGATTTTTGGGATAAGGAATTCGATTTCTACTAGTAAAAATTATTTTTGATATCAGGAATTACATTTCCAGTAGTTAATATGTTATTTCTTGATAGCAGTGATATCAACAATTAGATTGCTTTATGTAAAAATTTTCATTTTTGATATCAACAATTCAAATGCCACTAGTGATAATGTTAATTTCTGATATCATGAATGAGATTGTTAGTAAGGAAGCCATTTTAGATATCTGAAATTACATTGATATCAACAATTGGAATTAAATGGCAGCCTATGGTGACATTTCACTAGTGAAAATACAATTACAGATTGAAGATTGAAGAATTACAGTATTTACTAGTGGAAATTCAATTGTTGATATCAAGAATACATATCCTGTGAATGAATAAAAGTAAAAAAAATACATTTTCAGATATCAGAAATGCCAAATTTATCATGTTGAAATACATTTACAAATATCAAGAATTAACATTTCAACTAGTGACAATTTAATTCTTGATATCAGGAATTTATATTTTTACTAGTAAAAATGTCAAAACAATTGATATCAACAATTGAATTTGAACATTTCACTAGGGAAAATACACTTACAGATATGAAGTTTTTACTAGTTGAAATTGAATTGTTGATATCAATAATTCATATCCTGCGGATGATTAAAAGTTAGCTTGAGGAAATGTGAAATATAATCATGTGATCTACTTATATGATGCTTTTTTGGAACATAGCAGCCCCCTCACTGTATGCTTTCCTCCTCAGCATCTTTTGTAATGCAGACAGAAAGCTGTAGTGACTCAAGGGTGAGTGAACGATGACTTTTTTGGTGAATTATTCCTTTAAATAAAGAGTAAATGAAGACGTTGGCTGTCTCTCTGCTGTCTAACCGCTGACATATTAAGGAAATCTTGTTTGCCATTGTGTTTCCAGACACTTTTTTCACACAGTTCCAACTCTTTCTTTGCAACAGCAGTTGTTATGTAGCCTATATAATATGTGCCTCACCCCGTGGTCTGTTCCTACACACTGCAGTGTGGGTGACTCATCAGAAAGAGGACAGCAGCTCCAGCTCGCAGAAGGAAACGAGGAAGGGTCTGCAGCACATTGAACCAATTAACTCACACCACTGGCACTGCTGACCTTTGGAGGCGTTTCACACTGATGTAATTGACACTGCAAAGGCTGTTGCGTTGGGGATGATAAAATGCTGCCGCATTACCATGGAGCAAAATATAATTTCTGCTGTTATGTCAATAACAGCTTACAACATAATTCAGTCCTTTATTTTCTTGTTTTTTTGTACAATCATGGCCCTGTCAAAAGGCTGCTATGGCTGCAGTTCTGTAACATTTATTCCATGCTCGGCAGTGCAGAACCTGTCAAGACTATAAAAACCATGTAAAAGGAATTCAAAATCAATTCTGAAACATAAATGTAGGCCAACGCAGACAGAAATGTGTGCTGACTGCTTTACCACTTTGAGATGATCACTGCATCAGTGTGAACTGGCACCAATAAATGCTCAAATGATCTTTTAGCAGTAAGAGATGAATACATAAAACAATGCAATGCATTTTTGTGAAGGCCAACTTTTCTAAAAGTATCAAACAAATGAACTTTCACTGTTGTTAGTTGCACTCAAATCATCCTTGTTCACATTACTTAAAAAACTAATGTAACTCCATGAACTTAAATTCACTGAGTTGTTTCTACTGATAATGTGTATTGACAGCTTCACTTAATAAGTGTTTGTTCGGTCAACTTAACATTGCTGATCGAAACTAACAAACTGGGCAGTGGATCTGTAGTTCCCAGCATGCTTTGCAAGGGACTGCATTAGGAGAGTACATTTAGGGATTAAAGTGTTATTCGATGTGTTTTTCAGTAAAGGGAAAGATGTTGCTATGTTAGTGTTTAATGTTCAGTTATCTTGGACATTTAGAGGAGTTTCTGTCATTTTGTGGTTACCATTGTGAGGAAGAGAGGTGCCTGTGTTTAGGCTGTGGGCACTCATATATACACGTTTATTGAATGGAATTCCTGTCCTCAATTAAATTGAGTTCTTTTTTCATTTTGTTTCTAAAAATATGCTTGTTGTTATTTAATATATTTCCACTTACACTTGTACAGCAAATAGTTAATTTAATAAGGTAAATTATCCTAACATAATAAACTTTTATAAATGTATTAAGTAAACTGCACATATAAATATTATGCAACAGTGTCAAATTCAAATGGAAACTCAAAGAAATTGTCATCTTTACTTGAATTCCTTTTGTTCATTTAACTAAATTGATATTTGTAAAAATGGCCCCACTTTATATTAGGTGGCCTTAACTACTGTGTACTTACATACAAAAATAAGTACAATGTACTTACTGTGTTCATATTGTGTTGCAAAACACCTTTGCTGATATTGAGGTGGGATACGGGTAGGGTTAGGGACAGGTGTGGTGGGATGGGTAAGTTTAAGGGTAAAGTTAGGGACAGGTGTGGTGGGATGGGTCAGTTTAAGGGTAGGGTTAGGGACAGGTGTGGTGGGATGGGTCAGTTTAAGGGTAGGGTTAGGGACAGGTGTGGTGGGATGGGTCAGTTTAAGTGTAGGGTTAGGGACAGGTGTGGTGGGATGGGTCAGTTTAAGGGTAGGGTTAGGGACAGGTGTGGTGGTATGGGTAAGTTTAAGGGTAGGGTTAGGGACAGGTGTGGTGGGATGGGTAAGTTTAAGGGTAGGGTTAGGGACAGGTGTGGTGGGATGGGTCAGTTTAAGGGTAGGGTTAGGGACAGGTGTGGTGGGATGGGTCAGTTTAAGTGTAGGGTTAGGGACAGGTGTGGTGGGATGGGTAAGTTTAAGGGTAGGGTTAGGGGCAGGTGTGGTGGGATGGGTGAGTTTAAGGGTAGGGTTAGGGACATGTGGTGGTGGTATGGGTAAGTTTAAGGGTAGGGTTAGGGACAGGTGTGGTGGGATGGGTGAGTTTAAGGGTAGGGTTAGGGACAGGTGTGGTGGGATGGGTCAGTTTAAGGGTAGGGTTAGGGACAGGTGTGGTGGGATGGGTCAGTTTAAGGGTAGGGTTAGGGACAGGTGTGGTGGGATGGGTAAGTTTAAGGGTAGGGTTAGGGACAGGTGTGGTGGGATGGGTAAGTTTAAGGGTAGGGTTAGGGACAGGTGTGGTGGTATGGGTAAGTTTAAGGGTAGGGTTAGGGACAGGTGTGGTGGGATGGGTAAGTTTAAGGGTAGGGTTAGGGACAGGTGTGGTGGGATGGGTAAGTTTAAGGGTAGGGTTAGGGACAGGTGTGGTGGGATGGGTAAGTTTAAGGGTAGGGTTAGGGACAGGTGTAGTGGGATGGGTAAGTTTAAGGGTAGGGTTAGGGCAGGTGTGGTGGGATGGGTGAGTTTAAGGGTAGGGTTAGGGGGCAGGTGTGGTGGGATGGGTGAGTTTAAGGGTAGGGTTAGGGACAGGTGTGGTGGGATGGGTAAGTTTAAGGGTAGGGTTAGGGGCAGGTGTGGTGGGATGGGTGAGTTTAAGGGTAGGGTTAGGGACAGGTGTGGTGGGATGGGTCAGTTTAAGGGTAGGGTTAGGTGTAAGGGAAGTGTCAACTGTGTAGTTACAAATGTAACTACAGAAATTAATTACAGATGTAATTACATGCAGGTATTTTTTCAAATGTAAGTACAATGTAAAAACATGTATGTACACAATAAGTGCAATGTATCAAATTATGAATTAAAATGTTAGTACATAGTAGTTAAGGACACCTAATATAAAGCGGGTCCGTAAAAATTACTCAATATAGTTGCGTGTAACCACTTGACGCTGCTTTTTTAAGTAAATTCAACTTCATTTTTTTTTTGTGAAATGTTGATTTAATTTGTGTTTAAGATACATTAAAGTAAGAAATTCAGGAAACGCTTAAGCCATTTATTGTTGTTTTCTATATATATATTTACACAACAGTTCTTTCTTGTTCTTGAATCTGATTGGCTGAGAGCCTTTTCCAGCCATGTGGTATTCCCGCAGTATCCGCGATGGGACCGTTGCACTAGCCACATTTACATGCACACTTTTTTGTCATTCCGATTGAAAGATTCAGTGGACTGTTTACATGAGACATTATCTAAACCGATCTGGTTTTTACATGTGCTGACGCTTTCAATCACAATCATTTTGAGACATGCGCGCACAGTTTGTCTGCCACATCAGAAATGTCGACGCTGTCCTCTCCAGCAGCTGGAATGCCATAGCAACCCTCAACGGCCATCATGACTTATACGGTCTTATAAAAGCTATTTTTTTGTTGTAAAGTGTAAGAATCATCTCAGAAATATATATTTTTTAATGTCAGGTACAGTTGAAGTAAAAAGTGCCTTGGACAAACGCTGTAAAGATGAGATGGTGTACCCAGGCTATGTCTGTGTCATTATTCCAAAGTTATCTTCATAACTTGTTATGAAATAAAAAGTTTACCCCTCAGAAAATATAACTTTCCTCTCTTGTCAGCATTATAGCCTGGAGTGAGCGCAGCGTGCACTCTTCAGGTGTGGAGGTATGCGCTGTATATCGCGTTACAGTAATCGGATCACATCATTTACATGGTGGGATTTTTCATTTGATTGGTTAATGAAAAAGTTTATCCCACCCCTCTCAAACCGATTACAATTTCATTACAATTTTTACAATTTCGTTTGGCCATTTTTATTCCGATTGAGGTGTTTATATGGAGCATTTTTATTCGGATTGGACTTTTTAACCGATTACAGTGCTCCATGTAAATGCACCTACTGTTTGTATCCCTCCACTTGAGACGACTGACATGGCGGATAAGCAAATCCACAATATTTGTGTCACAAAATGTAGTTTTAACAGTTTTTTAGGCGAGAATTGAATTATTTAGACCTCAAATATGTGATTCATACACTCTAAAAAATGCTGGGTAAAATCAACCCAAGTTGGGTTGAAAATGGACTAACCCAGCAATTGGGTTGTTTTAACCCTGCGGTTGGGTAATATACACTATATTTTGAAATCCAGAACTGCTTAGTCACAGTTTGGACACAGTTTAATCTTAACATTTTCTTACCAGTTTTCTCTCTCGTTGTTTGATTCACGACTAGTCTTTCACGCCTACCTTGTTTGGTCCGGATTTTCTGACTTTTTTATCCGAGTCAAAATTACAGGTGTGAAACCTCCCCCGGACCAGAAATTTGGTCTGATGAAAAGAGGTAGTCTCGGTCCGGATCAAACTGAACAAAGGTTTGGTTTGTTTCTAGTGTGAAAGCATTTTCTGTATGGTTTGGACTTTCAGGCCATTTACAGGAAGTTCCTGTGGTTCCCGCGTAGCCTAAACAACTGCGAGAAGAAGACAGAAGATAGCAGGGAAAATGAGCCGTGGTAGCACATGAGTGGAGGAGACACGCTTTTAATTGAAATATGGTCTGAAGACATAACAATAAGTCAACTGGAAAAAACACACAAAAATGCAGACACTTTCCAAGTCTTTTCTGAGAGCATGAGAGAGAGAGGTAGACTGTCATGAATATTTAATTGAAAATTTGAAATGTTGTTGTTCTATTTCTATGCACGAAGAAATGCATTGAAATGAGGACACAAATATAAATCACCCGTGACAAATCATTTTGAAACACACGGTCAGTATGGAAACAAATTGCCATTCACCTTTTTCTCTGCCCAAATGGAGGTGCCAGGGCTCGTATGATTGCTAGCAGGCTTCTCCTCCTTTACTGCCGGCGATGATAAAATGTTCGCACAATGAGGATGTTATTTTGGCAAATCTGAACTAGCCTCGAGTATTGTTGGTGTTGCAGTAGTAATGCCATAATAATACAGTATAGTGGCAACGATATGCATCTGTTCATTCATTCTTGTTAAAGTTACCCGTCAAATACGCACGTCCATTTACAGACCAATCAAAGTTAAGATGCAGCTCACATATATGATGCCAACAGGTGTCATGTAATTTTTTTTTAGTGCGCTTGCATTGTTGTAATGTGAAACCAAACCAAAACTACAGAATGTATAAAATGTATTAAAACATGAACTTTGGTTTGGACCTTGGTGCAGACGTTCAGGCAGTGCTGCACGGGTTTGGGTACCCAAGGGTATTTTGCTGAAAAGGGTGAAAAACATCCACACTGTGTCGGATACGGGTGCGGGTCGAGTCGGACAAGGGGGAAACACGTCACGTTAAAGCAGTCACGTGTGCTGCGAACGTAAATATAACGGATATTTGGTAACACTTTAGATTACGGCCCAGAAAGTACTGCATAATTAAAGCGAATTTACAGCATAACTTTCGGTAATTATAGTGTAACTATAAAGTAAGTACATGTAGGTATAAGGGAACAATATGTAATATTTGGGGAATATAGGGGTCACTATCAGGAAAATTGACAAATTATTTATACTAAAAGTATTTTTTAATTACGGGGTAATTATCCATGTAGTTACAGGGTAAGTATGTTAATTAAAGTGGTTCTTGTTCCCTTCTTGTTTCATATAGTTACTGGGTAAGTACAATAGAAACATGGATAATTACCCCTTAATTAAAAAATACTTACAGTATAAACAATATGTTAATTTTCCTGATAGTTACCCCTGTATTCCCCAAATATTACATACCTACATGTACTTACTTTATAGTTACACTATAATTACCGAAAGTTATGCTGTAAATTCGCTTTAATTATGCAGTACTTTCTGGGCCGTAATCTAAAACGTTAGCATATTTCTAGAAACACATCTACAAAAATATGCCTTGCCTGTATTTTCAAGTTGATAAAATAATTAATAATACATATCAGTTTATTTGTGCCCACGCGCTCGCCCTGCCAGGAGCCTCTCACTTAAAAAAAAAATCACAACCTCAACTGAGGAGTTGAAGAAAAGAATAGCTAGTGGAGATTGTAAAATTGTCGACAATACGTCATCAAAAATCAAGACCAGAGTGTGGGAGAAATTTGGAGATGAAGAAAACTGTGATGAAGGCTGTCTGTGAGCTTTGTATGCAATGATATTAAGATTTGTTAGGATTCACATACATAACTGGACTTTTCTTTCATTTAAAGTATCACCTACACTGTTGTTAATTGTTTGTATTAACACTGTTAAGTATGTGTGTGTGCAGGGTGTGTTTGAACCCGAAACTGTCAGATGTAGAGATGTAGAGAAATTCGCTAGAGTAGACGAAACTGCGTGGCAGATATAGTGATGTAGCCGCGTCTGTTCGATTGGTAAAATGTTATTACTCAGTTTTGTGGTAGCCATGCCATGTTCTTCATGATGTAGCCTTCTGAAGTTGTCCTTGTGTTAATGGTTGTGTAATAACTTCTGTATAACCTGGCAATAAACATTGTGTGTGTCTATAATGTGATATGCTAAACTGATTTTATTTCGGGTGCGGGTTGGGTGTCGGTTCTATTTTAAGCGGATCAGGTGTGGATTTTAATTAGTGCTGCTGTCAGAAAATGGGTCGGATGCGGTTTTAAGCACCATGGGTACGGGCGGGTGCAGATTTACAAAATCGGACCCGTGCAGGACTCTTTCAGGTGTAAAAACGCCAGTCCTTCTTCTGTTCCACGGGTCTTCACAATTCTCTCTATCCCCATCCTAGCTCTATCAAACAGGTTTCAGTTATGGGCTGTGACCGAATGGAGAATATAAGGTGAAGGATAAAAGATGAGATAAATGTAAATGAGAAAAGATCTATTAACAATTCTCTGTTCAACTCTCTTTCCAAAAACACAACCCGTCCTCCAGGTTTGGGCTTGAGATTGAAAATGGAAAGGTGCCATGTAGCACCAGAGTCGTTTAAAAATCTTCATTTCAGGGCCATGTTCAGAAAGCACTGCATTTAACTGTGCTGTCGTTTCACACACACTGGGCTGTCTGTCGAGACTGTACTGCAAGCAACCTGTACATCACTGCCTGTGAGGCGGTGAGCTGTAAGAAAACTTTGGGCCTCGTTAGCAAGTTATGGAAATTACAAATAGAAAGTGAATTTTCTTTTTGATACATTATTAACCCAACTGCATAAATTTATGTAAAAAAAAAAAAAAAACAAACAAACAAAAAAAACTGCTTGTTCTGTATATATAGGCTGTAAAAGATGTGTTATGTAGATATATTATTTCATACTATATGTTCATCATACAAACAGTTTTCTTTGTAATACCTTTCAAAATGTCCGCAAAAAAACTGAGAAGACTTCTACAGCTGAACACAGGAAAAACTTGTCACCGTTTCTTCGACAGTCACGTCTGCCTCTTCAAAGAGCTGTTCAGAGGTGATTGGTCATTGTGTTGAAGCTGAAAAATCCCATGAGAGTCTTGCGATTTTCAATGCAAATCCGGTTTTGTAGAATGCCCCTCCCATAACCCCCCCGCGGAGTCCGTTACATACCATCCATCAGAAGAAAGCTCTGCGGCGGATGGAAGCATGCAGAAGCTGATAAGAATGTGCACACTGCTTCATTACGAGATTCCTCCGGGATAACATTGTGCTCCCTGGCAAGTTTAATTTCTGCATCACTGCTACTGTAATAAACTGTTTACAATACAAATGTGTGTTTTTTTTTGCATGTTTTTTTGCAACAGTTCTCTCTGGTTCTTGAATCTAATTGCCGTTTCACCGTTTGTATCATTCCGCTTGCCATGACTGTCATTGCAGTCAAGCAAATCCACCATACGTTTTAAAAATACTACTGTTATTGTGTCAGTTTTTTAGGCGAGAAATTAGTAATTTGGTAGCCCAGAAATCTAGACGCACACTAGCAGTGTCGTCTAGCAACTCTCAGTAGACCTGCGAGGTGGAAAAAACTAACTCTGGTCAGGCCAATCACATCGTGTATAGAGCTGGTGGGCGGGCTTAACATAATGACGGCAGAGTTGCGGAGACCCCAGTTTGAAAACCCCTGCATTATTACACCATTAGATGGTCTTTATGAGTGACTGGTTGTAAACAAGGAAGTTGTTTCAGCGCTGTCAGTCTTTTAAAAGGACAAAGATATCGCTTTCCTCAGCGGACATTCAAGCAAATGTTTTAATGGATATAATATTATGGACATGGACCTGAAGAATGAATGCTATATCGGATGCAGGTAATACACTCATTTAGGCGATCTCTCTCTCATAATACTCTACATAATTCAATAAGCCTCAATGAAGTGACGTTCCTTCGTTACTAGTTTTAAAGTGACGTTTCAGCACAGAGGCTCAACTGTTAAACTGTCAATTTGAGATTTTAATCTGTGGCGGAAGGAAGTAGTTCTGCACAAAAGAGATATTAAAGAAAGACATTTTAAAGGCAATATCACTCTCACAGCCGTGCAGTATGGCTGTATAGCAGCCGGTTCCCCGAAATCACAGCCGAATCTCAGCTGTGCTGACATTGCTCATATATTTGTTATTTTGTCCTAAATGTATAATGGACTTTACTGCATGTTATTCTGTGATATGGTGCACATAGTTATACGTGTTAATTTGCTGATGCTGAAGCTTTGTCTGTTAATGAATGGAGTGTTTGTTTACTTTGTAATTCGGTTGTGGAAGTAGCTGTGTGCACTTCAAAGTTGAATACACAGGAAAACCAGATAAAAACAGAGAACAGAAAAGATCTATAATTGGAATCTGTGGACTTCAGACATAAACCTTTGCTGACGCTCAGCAGCCTCTTCCTACTTTAGCTAATGGCAATGATCTTAAAGGACACATTTACTCCAATCTCTGCATGCCTTTTGTCCCAGGAAACTTCTGGCACTATCAATGGTTTGAGTTGGTTTGTTTGTAAAACCTCTTTGAAATGGTCATTACTGATGTTTTCCAAGTTTTCAAGAATCATTTTATATGGCTTATTTTGAGGGTTGATGAAAAGAAAAGTAACTTATGAGCCAACAGCTCTTACATGTCCTGAATGAGCACGGTTCTGACAGCGTGCTGTTAATTTAATAGACAATCAAACTTCCCGTAGGCCTCCAAAGAAGAAAATTAGCATTCTAGAGGTTCTACTTTTACCTCAAGATGTTTATATATGATGCATACAGTTTATTTATTTTTACTAGCAACACACATGTGGAATATTCTTCAAATTATGCCACAAAATCACAATATTTCTACATTTGTTTATATGTGTGTGTGTGTGTGTGTCAAAGTGTATTGATATCCAGACCAGTAGTCAATCAAGTTTAAATTATTTGTATAGCACTTTTCCCGATACATATACAGAAAGTCACACTCACTGTAAAAAAAAAGAATTGATCAATAAGTTATGACAACATGGTTTTACATATCTATATATATATTTACAACATTCAACTCATGTTTAATTTAAGTTGAAATTACTCAAGAATCCAAGTTGATTGTGCTTAAAATATTTAAGGCTGCAACTTTTTTTTTTTTTTTTTTTTTACAGTGCTTTACCATAGAGCAAGTTTTAGAGCTGGCCAATATGACGATGTAAAATATGATACATCTGGTGAAACTTTGATATCAAAGAGATGCCATGGAGAGGTCACCACACACAATAACACCGGCCAGCGAAGTCAACGGTGTGTGCCCACTGGCGCAGAGCAAAAGGAGCGTTTTCAATTCATTCTTATAGAAAGTTGAGCTTCATGCCCGCATGGTACATTGTTGGATAGAGAAAAACACACACAGCAGCCAATTGCTGTGAGGTAAGTGTCGCCTGTCTTGAGCATTTACAAATATGCAGGTTGTGCCGGAGCTAATGCTGGATTTAGAGCGTAAATCATATTGTTTACACATTGGATGCTATGTAGATGTTATATATTTGTGTGTTAAATATTGCAGTTTGGAGGTTTTTATTGTGATTATACTGGCTGGGTTTACAAGCGTTTATAATATTGACATTATAGCTTTGCTTGTATCTTTGGGTATTCGGAAGCAAAGCTTGCTTCTTTCCAAGTGTAATCGCGCCTATCTGTAGATAATGTAATCTTATTGGTATCATGTTTCATGTCAAAATAATCCTTGTTTAATTTCCTAAACTTTGGTGTATATTGCCTCCTTATAATGTGCATTGTGTGTTTGTTATAGAGTATCACAGTATAATGGGACACACAATTGCCAACCCACTCTGAGCATGATAATGAGTCGGCTTACAAACACAGAGAAAAACTGAACAAAGAAATTTTGTGTACATTCACATTAGTATTGATTCTGTGGTCACTGCTTGCAAAAGTGTTGCAAGTCCCTTTGACGGATATGATCAGGCTTTGAGTATTCCTGTATACAGAAAGAAATGGCAATCATCTGTTGCGACGGGAATTACATTTCTTAAGAGTTGATAGATGATTAATACTGAGTGTTCACTGGTCAAGGTTAACATCAAACTGCTACATCAGGTTCATTCTTAAAACTGATCCCAAGTATTTATAATGAATCATAACGTTATATTTAATTATTCATATCTGGATAGGTTAAAAGTTAAGGGAAGGGTCAACAGTGTGTTAAGTTTAAGTTAAGTTTCACATCCATTTAAACGTAGTTGTGTATTCTTTTTTTTCCACTGAATGGTGAAGGACTTTGAGCTGTGGTCATTCTTGTGATGCCATCAGCCAACGAGTATTGCCATGATGTAATTTCCCTGCAGCGTTAAAGCAATTAGTCACATGATGTTTACGGGCTGATTCGAAAGTGCATGTGCCCTTGAGGAAAGACGGCAGAATGCAGGTCATGCACTACCCGAGGGTTATGCGCCAGCCAAGCAGCTGCCGTTCATATGAATGGAAAAACTTCTTACAAGTTTAAAAGCTCATCAATATGCTATTAACATCAATGAACAACAACATTACATTATGTTTTGCAGCATCATGGGTTGTACAAAGTGTGCCATCAAAATTATTTGATAGATGGAATTATTCACAAGTTTCTAAACTGGTCAGCCTTGGTGCTGATGGAAAATAATAAATGTGAAACGCCATGTGAATGCAAATAATACAAATAGGTATGAAGAAATGAATGGGCATTTTATCATCAGACACTATCAAGCATCTGAAAAAAAAAGACCACAGCTGACATTTATTTGGAGAAAGGAAAGTAGCCGAAAAAAAATGAAGGGCCAGAGTGAGTGGCCCTCCTGTAATCTGTCAGGATCTGAGGCCTCTTTGGAGATCAGAGAGATTCATCTTGTTTAATACACAGAGGCAAGCGTGGAGGGAATGGACAAATGGAGAGGGTGAGGAGGAGAGGAGGGGACAGGGAGCTCAGATGAGAGGCAGCAGGCAAGGGACGAGCCACAGGGGTCAGCCTGGCCTCTTGATAGGAGTAATGAGGTGCATATCTCCACTGACACGCGCGTCAATGCGAGCGGATCTTTACTGTCTCCTGTGTCATTTATTAAACCTCTAGCACAAAGTCACTGCTGTCGGCCATCCTGGACACCCCCGCCCACCCACCACAAAACAAGCCCATGCCCTGATTAAAGAGGGCCATCTGTATATCTTCACACGTATCTTCTAAGATGTGAGAACGTCACACTGTTAGAAGAACAGCAATAGCAAAGTCATTTCAAGCTGATTCGATTGGACCCTATGACGTCATGACAATGACGTCCCCCCAAAAATACTCAAATTCCTCCTAGACGGTTTGTCCGATTTTCCTTCAAATAGAACCAGATCATCTTCGGACCACGCTGGCAAAAATGTATTAATGGTTTTTGATTAACCCAACTATTTTTGAATAATGTGTGAACATATTTGACAAAGAAACTGGTCCAAATTAGATACCAAATTTTCCCACATTGACTTTAGTGGGTGTCTGCCATTTTGAATTTTGCCCTGAAATGCTGTATTTTACGAATGCATTGACGTATCGTTACGAAAAGGTACTCAAAATGTTTTGAGACAGCTCCACCTTGTGGTCTAAGGTTAAAATTTAATTTCCAAATTGTTTGTCGTTTGTCTGAAGCTCCCAGACATGCTTTCATATCATATTGTTCCTTTTTGAGCTTGGCCCCGATATTTGCTGGTTGCAGCTATATTTATTATTAGTAAATCTAATTATTGAAAATGTTCATCTTTCATAATATTGCCGTAGCTGTTTCATGGTAAATCAATCTACCACTTGATGGCATGCATTACCACTGTATGAATGCATTATATCAAAATAGCAAAAGATCTGTTTACAATTTAAACACTTTATATGTGAAAGTGAAAAGACTAACTAGCGGTCAGCGTTCCTCCATAATAAGCCGTGACAGCTGTTTATCAATGACTTCTTATGAGGGGATTGTGATGCCGGGGCTGATCTTCAGAAATGCATCACGCCTGTATCTGCTTGGCCCAGAGAAACGTGTCTCGCTTAACAATAGCCACATGAAAAGCACCGCAATCAATATTTCTCCTGCTAATTGAAGGGCTTTTTATCTGAACTGGTCTCATCGGGCCTGTGGTGCTGCAGAAGTCAGAAGGAGATTGGTAGAAGCAGCTACTCCGCATTCAGTCCACATGGCATCTGGTGCATCTTTACTGTCCTCTTTAAAAGTTCTGTCAGCTGCTGGAAATGCTGTTCAATTGATATAAATGGAAATTTACCTCAATTGCGCTTTGATGGAGAGTTGTTGTTTTTCTTTGGATCAGTGTGATTGCTGCTATTTCCACAATAATTGCTATTTAAAGTCTGATACGCAGAGATTTGTTCAAAGCCAACCCATTGTCAATATTTACTTAGATATGTACATTTGTGTATTGTGTCTTATAACATAATGTACCCACATAAAAAATAATATAGGAGACTGAAATAAATGATGTATTTGGGTGGCTATTCTTTCAGCATACATAATCTGGCTTTGTTTCATAAATAAAATTAAAAATCAGTCAAAGGCAGACGGTATGAATAAAGGTTCTAGACACCCTGGTGATTCAGTTTCAAGCTTCCTACAACCCTCGGTCTAAAAAACAAACACCTCAGAGGAAAGCGAGTTAAACGACCCATGTCTTCACACACATGCACACACTGGCACAAGACATATGCTTTATCAAATGAGTATGCTCCATGTGTCCCTCCCTCAGCTTCATGTCAGCCTCTCGGAGCTGATGCTTCCTGAACAGATGAAAAATGAATGCATTTATATATATTTTTTTTTTAAGTTACGAGAGGCTGCTCCGTGTCCTGCCCAACAACACTCTTTTATAGCAATATAGCATTGCATTTGGTAATTCATTGCAAAACTGCATAGTTAAATTATGGATCAATTCATAAATAAAAATACAGCATGGATTATAATGTTGTGTAGATACTTTGTTTATATCATAATTGAGGAAGACTTTAATTTACAGTGTCCTTGGTACATGGTCCTAACATGTACTTGCTGTATTAATAACAGTAAACCATTCATAATTACATGACATTAACCATAAAGGGTTACACTTTATTTTAAGTGTCATTGTTACAGTGTAATCATATATTTAAATACTGAATAATATTAATTACATATAATATTAATGTACTTAGGGTTAAATATGTTTATTATTTTTATATTCTGTATAAAATGCATATGTTTAGGCTTGAGAGTGAGGTTAAGGGATTTTACATTCATCTATAAAATTGTAAAATGGAATTTATACAGATATCTGTATGATGTGAAAGATTTGTACATTTTTAACAATTTGTAGCTGTAAAAATGTAGTAATGCTTTGTTTAAATGTTGCCATATATACTTCCATATATATTTCAGCATCCATCCAATCCGACATGTCCTCCAGCTAATACGCCTATAGGTCATTTGTCACTTGAAATACGACCCATAGGAGCGTTTACTAAAGTTGCGCCCCTATCGACAACAGGACACTTTCATTTCAATGCATTGTTCCCTTTTATCTGCGTAATATTTCATGTTTTGCATAGCTCAATTGATAGAGCATTGCAATATACAACAGCATGTGATCATGTGATCATGATTCGATCCCAGGGAACACATGTGCTCATGAAGTGTGTATGCACTGTTAATCACTGGGTAGGTTTAGGGATGGGGTGGGTGCAGTTGTTAATAAAACAAATATTTTTGCTAAATGGAAATATGACGAATCGTAGTAAAAAGTCCACACATTGCATTAAAATGAACGTGAATGGTGATGTCAGACATAACATGACACTGTCATTATTTTTACGCCAGCTAGAGGGCGCATGACTTTAAAACATAAATAAAGGTCGTAATAAGGTGCTTGAAAAAGTGACCTATAGAGGCTGTACAGTCTGATCCAATCATACAAAAAGAAAGTTTCATGTCTTTGAAAGTTATGTATTAATAATCAGACCAGGCTGAACAACCATAATGCAATGGACAATAGATAATCTTTGGCAGCTGCACGTGGCAGTTTATCTGTTCAAAAACACCTTACTCCCCCACTGAGTGATATAAACACCATCATCTCCATCATTTCAAATCCCTCAGTTCCATCTCCTAAAGCCAAGCCCATGTTGGTTCTTGTTTTATTACGAGCTCTGATTTAGTTAATTTTGAACAAACGTTACATAATGTGCCTTTAATTAATATCACTCAATACTCAAATTAATAATTACACTGTAACAAGGACAAGTTAAAATAAAGTGTAACCTATAATTGCTCTATAAAGGTACTTTGTTTCTTAGCATACAGCTAGCTAAAACATTTTTTTAATTTTTCTCTTTTAGTCTGATTGCTTTTATGTACAGCACTTTGGTCAGCCTTGGTGGGTTTTACATGTACTTTATAAATAAATATTGCATTGTATTGTATTGTACTGCATTTTGAACATTTCAGATGTTGGATTAATGTGCATTTAATCGTTTCAATTTAATTGTTTCAAAACATTTTTTTATTGCATTCGTATAGTTTTAACATGCGATTGTTATGTGCTGTACAGAACTGCACAGTGAAGTCGAGTATGTCTGAACTCTTCTCGGCACAGATATCTAGATGTTCTGTTTGAGTGACCAAAGCCAAGATCCATGTGCTCCTTGCGCTGCTCTGCCTGACAGACCATTATATCAGACAATCCTGATGTCGACTCTCCTTCAAGAGAAACGGCTGAACTCTTCACCTACACCTTACAACCACAGACCTGGTCAAAACAAAAAGAGGAATTATGCCAACAAAAAGTGTAGCAGAGAACACAGATATTTAGGAAAGTTATATAAACTCATATGATGGATGGATGCGCTTTTTTGGGGCTTCAAAATCTCAGGTACCATTCACTATCCATGATATATATTGTTGCATTTTTAGTTTACACTTAAATTATAAACATGGATATTTTTCTTACAGAAACGTATGGCTTCACTTCAGAAGGCCTTTATGGAGCCGTATGGAGTACTTTGTTTAAAGGGTCCAGAATTATGCATTAGATAAACATAAACACACTAGTGATTAATGATTAACAACATATAGTCACATCATATAAGGATATAACTTTCACTTTAGAAGAGGGGGTTCAATTGTCTTTGTTAGTACTGTATTAGTGGCAGTTTAGCCATCATTTTTGGCCTATTCTGGTCAATAAACCTAAATATCACTCAATAAGTGCCATCACTAATGAGGATATGACTTTCACAGTGAATCACTGAAATATAACTAAGTACATCACTACACAAAAATAAATAATATATAAGTTGTAACTAATGGTTGATGTATATTCAGTTAATTATTGATTACTAGCTTATTTTTGCTTATTTATCGCATGACTGTCCATCCTTCAAATGTTTAATAAATCATAAATAATGACTAATATGCTCTTACTATATGTTAAGTTAATCATTAATTACTAGTGTATTTATGTTTGACTAATGTATAATTCTGGACCCATAAAATAAAGTGTTACCAAAGTGATAAATATGGATATTTTTCTTACAGAAACATATGGCTTCACTTCCAACATGTCCTCCAACCAATACACCTATATAAGTCGTTTGTCACTTCCTTGAAATACGACCCATAGGAGCGTTCACTAAAGTTGCACCCCTATCGACGAAATTTGAATTCATGAAATACAACCCATAGGAGCTTTTTCTAAAGTTGTGCTCCTGTTGACAACATGATTTAAAGCATTTTCCCTTTTATCTGCATAATATTTCAGGTTTTGCGTAGCTCAATTGATAGAGCATTGCAATATAATACAGCATGTGATCATGTGATCATGCATCGGTTCGATCCCAGGAACACACGTGCTCATGAAGTGTGTATGCACTGTTAATCACTGGGTAGGTTTAGGGATGGGGTGGTGTAATTGCTAATAAAACAAATATTTTTGCTAAATGGAAATATGACAAATGATGGTGAAAAGTCCACGCATTGCATTAAAATGAACATGCATTTTGATTGGTAACGACATTCATAGTCATTTCATGACGTCAGACATAACGCGTCAGGTGTGTTGACTTCAAAACATAAATAAAGGTCATAATAAGGTGATTGAAAAACAAACTATAGAGGTTTATTTGGAGGACAGTTTGTTCACTTCAGAAGGCTTCTATGGAGCCATTTGTATCTCTTATCACTATTTTGTACCATTCACTCCCATTATAAAGCTATTTATTAATATAACTCTGATTGTATTCGGCTGAAATAAGAAAGTCTTATACACATAGGATGGCTTGAAGGGGAGTAAATTATGGGATAATTTTCATTTTGGGTGAACTAACCCTTTAAATGTGTTGAGTAACATAGTCATGAGAGTATATATTTTTAAGTCATTTTATTTCACTAATCTTCTATTATCTGTAAATACATTCTTTTAAGATTTACGAAGATAAGCACACTTCTTTTTCACAAGGGTATGCCTGAGCATGGAGATGATGTACAGTTTTAATAGTACAGTGCTGGTTCTCAACACAAGATGGATCACAGCACGGATCTGATAGGCTCACGTCTGCCCAAATGAAACTCTATGGTATTTTTTTCTTCATATCACATGGTAGAAGTTAAATAAATCCGGCAGATGTCAACATGGACAGGTTATATCATCTCCAGGACGTGCACATGCTCTTGCTATTGCTGGGTGTATGGAAAGTGTTTGATATAAAGACAGCATGGACTAAAAGCCACAAATCTTTGATTTCGATTTATTTCATGTTTTTTGATGTTGTTTTTTTACATTTCAGCAGTAGGTATTGTTGAGTAATAGCACATATTTATTACAACAGAAATACAAAGAGCAAATAACTGCTTCAATTTTCACATCTGCAGGATCAATTTTCTAAATCATTGCTGTATGGTGACTCGGCACGCATGTTTACAAACACAAAACTAATTTCTGCGGTTCAAGTGGTGGCGTTTCAGTGATTGCAAGCAATATTATGTGTCAGGCCTCGTCGCCGTTCCATTATAAACACAACACATGTGAATATTTCAGAATCGCTCCTCTTCATCTTTCAGCTAAAGCAAATAAATACTGTGTGTGTGCTGAGGGCAGCTCTTCCCTGTAACATCACTGCATCTCAGAACACCATCTTAGCGAAAAATAGCCAAGTCAAATCAACATGACAGCATTAACTCTCGTTGACTGATGTACCCCGGGGCTCTCACGCATGTTTTACCCTGCTTGTGTATTTACATACTGCTGTTAGAACCACATATTCACTGCAGTGTCAACATTGCCGGTTGCTTTCCATCACTTTGAGGGCACCTACAGTGCAGCAGGGAGAAAACAGCTGCAGGACAGTTTTCAAATGGAAGTTTTCAGCATGCAAGGCCAATATTTCTAGATTTAATCGCTTAACGTGGTGGACTTATTTATGTTTATCATTATGTAGAATAGTTGATCATTATGGAGACTAAAATATGCAACCCTTGGATCCCCAGCTCATGCTACCGGAGGAAGGAACGTCTCTGAAGTTTAACTGTAAAGCGCTGCCTGTGAGTCATTGTTTATTCTTCTGCGATGCTCCAATCACTTTGACTTCATTGCTATGCTGACAAGGTGGGTTTATGCAATGTTCTCTTCTCATACTAGAGCAGTAAAGCATGGTAAGCAGGCGGCCTGTCAGATGCCAGTTTGCTGTGAAATTAACATAATTAGCGAAGGTCATTCATATGCATAAGGTTAAATGTTCCAGACTGACGGATGCGAGTTGTTTCTACAAATAATTGAGACTCCAATCAGTATTGAAGAGGAAAATAGAATTTTCAATGGCCGTCTATTGGATTTAAGTCTAATTAGTTAGTAAAGTCAGAGTGCAGGTCGAAGGACGGCACTAAGTTTGGGAAATGTAGCTTGAAAGATGTCGACAGAAATGTTGATCTCAGGTCAGGGTATATGAAAAAGTTTGGGTAGCTCTTTATAATAAGTATAGTGTAATCAAGTACTTACAAACAATTTGCAAACTATTAGTTTATAGTTACTTAAGATTTTATAAACTGACATACAAATAGTAAGTTCTTCATTCATTGTCCTTGGCCTGTAATTAACAGATTGTTATTGTTCATTTAGCTCATATGTAAAGAGTTAGATAATGCTTTGTAGTACAATGCACAATGTAGTTCTCACTTTGATTAGGTCACGGAAAATGGGAAAATTATATTAATTAAGTGTTTTAAACCAACCTTTATTGGACATTAATTGCATTCTTATTCAGTGTTCCTTAAAATGTATGCAAATACATTAAACGCACACACACACATGTTTGTTTTTGTGAAATGTGGGGACATTCCATAGGCGTAATGGTTTTTATACTGTACAAACTGTACATTCTATCCCCTACACTGCCCCTGCCCCTAAACCTACCCATCACACACACACACACACACACACACACACACACACACACACACACACACACACACACACACACACACACACACACACACACACACACACACACTGCCCCTGCCCCTAAACCTACCCATCACACACACACACACATACACACACACAGTTTACTTTCTGTGAAAAACCTCATCCTGTGTGATTTATAAGCATTTTGAAAAGTGAGGACATGGGGAACGTCCTCATATTTCACCCTCTTTGTAATACCCATGTCATACCCATGTCATTATACACATTTGTGTCCTGATATTTCACAAAAACATGCCCACACACACACACACACACACACTGCCCCTGCCCTAAACCTACCCATCACAGGAAACATTCTGCATTTTTACTTTCTCAAAAAAACTCATCCTGTGTGATTTGTAAGCCTTTTGAAAAGTGGAGACATGGGGAAATGTCCTCATAAATCACTATCTTCTGTAATACCTGTGTCATACCCATGTCATTATGCACATTTGTGTCCAGATACGTCACACAAACACACACGCACATGCACACACACACACACACACACACACACAGTCACGGGTAGCCAATGAAGAAGGATGAGGAAACGGGATAAGGTCAAAAAAACATTTACTGTTGACTCACATGAATAACTGAGAAAGGAATGAACAGCACAGGGAGTATAAATACACAGGGTGAATGAGGGAACTAAACAGGCACAGGTGGAGATAGATTAACTAATCAGGGACTAACGAGAACAGGTGCAGGTATGACAAGACGTAAATGTGACATTACCCCCTCTCCTCGGAAAGGGCATCCTCGCGCTGTGATGACGACAAAGTCCAGGAAGTAGCAATGAGGCGGAGGCTTCGGTGGAGGGAGGAGGAGCTGGTGACAGACAGGTGCCTGGGGTAGGCAGCCATGGTGGCGCTGACGGAGGGAGGATCCAGGGCGGAGTCCTGACTGCAGGGGTGGATGGGACCCTGGGACCAGGTGGAAGGTGAGGCGGAACCATGGTGAGGGGAGGAACCGGTGGAACGGAGCGGCCGATGGACCAGGGAGACATCACAGGCCTGGAAGCCGGGCACTGAGCAACTGGCACGATGTGATGAGCAAGGCCAATGGGGAGGCTGGAGGAAGAGAGGAGCACACTGATGCCGTAGGGGTACAGGGTAAGAGAGCAGTAGGCTGTGCGTTGAACTGCCGGAGGCCAACCTGAAGTGACGAGGGAGTCCAGCAGAGCTTCCAGGCAGATGGGCAAGGGAGGTGATGAGGGAGCGGTGATCCAGGGTGATGGTGACAGGCTGATAGACTGAGGTGTAGCCGGGGACTCTGCCTCTAGCTGAGCTGGTGGCAGGGATTCCAACAGAAGATCTCTGGACGGGACCGGCAAAGCTGATGAGGACTCGAGGATGGGCACTTGGGCGGGAATTGGATCCGTGGACCACAGATCGATCTGGTCAGAGTTTGCTCCTGGCTCTAAGACGGACTGACCCACCTGCGTCAACTCCGGGACCTTCGTGTCCTCCAGGTCTGGAATCACCTCGGTAGGCGCCTCGGGCTCGCTTGCTGTAGGGAAGAGGCCATTGTTCCGGATCATCCAGGCCAGGTATCCCAGTTACGGGTCGGCTCTCTGGATGGAGAAGGAGGTGGAGTGTGGATGCCTCAGGCTCGCTGGTTGTGGATAGAAGCCCGTTGTTCCGGAGAATCCAGGCCAGGTATCCCAAGTATGGCCAGCTCTCTGGACGGAGAAGGAATTGCAGCGTGGGTGAGTCCATCTTCTGTTTCTCATTTTGAGGGTCAGTTATTCTGTCACGGGAAGCCGATGAAGAAGGATGAGGAAACAGGAAAATGAAACAGGTCAAAAAAGCATTTACTGTTGACTCACATGAATAGCATGACATCGAACAATAACCGATAAAGGAATGAACAGAACAGGGAGTATAAATACACAAGGTAAATGAGGGAACTAAACAGGCACATGTGGAGAGAGATTAACTAACCAGGGACTAAAGAGAACAGGTGCAAACATGACAAGACATAATTGTGACACACACACACACACACACTCACACACACACACACACACACACACACACACACACACACACACACACACACACACACACACACACACACACACACACACACACACTTTGGGTTTCCATGTTTTATTGGGACTTTTCATAGAAATAACGAGTTTTGTACTGTACAAAATATATATTCCTCCCTAAACCCCTAATACACATTGATGTATTTATTCAATGTGATTTTATGAGTATTTGTATATAATTAATATTGACAGCATTATTTATTAATTAATTTATAAATTTATAAATTTATTTTTAAATGGTTATGTTTAGTTGAGGGGATAGGCTTAATGTACTTGTAAACATTTTAATGAACTCTTAACAATAATGCAATTACTGTGCAATAAAGGTTGGTTTAAAGCACTTTATCAATGTAATTTCTCCAAATTTCTGTGACCTAAGCTAAGGTGAGAACTATTTATGGTTAATAAGTAGTTAATAAAGCGTTATTTAACTCTTTACATATGAACTAATTAAACAACACCATTACAGTAAAAATGAATGAAGAACTCACTGTTTGTATATAGTCTATTAATGTATTAATTACAATCTATTAACTATTTGCAAATGATTTGTAAATACTTTATTACAGTATACTAGTTATAAAGTGTTAATAATTTTCTAAAATAACAATATGTGGCTTTGACAAGTTAAACATATTAGGGTTTAATTTAATGCACATGTTTGGCACTAATACAACAGCATTTACACAAATTAGATCTCATTAATAAATGAATAGGTATTCATAAGGTATTCATATTTAACTTTTATGAATATATTTTTTGCGCGATACGGACATATTTACAGCATCTACAATGTAAAAGTATTTACGTACGCACAGCTGTAGAAAGGAAAACATGTCTATGGATGCTTTATATTTGTGTAACTTATGTTTTGTATTATAAATTCAGCTTGTAAAGTCTATTCAACTATTTAACATGAAAAAAGTTTGTACAACTAATTGACCCTAAGTTGAGAAAACTCAAAAATGTTCTGCAGCTGGTTGCCTATAGTTTTTACTCCATAACCCCCTTCCATTGTAATGCTTTAGGGCCAAAGATGATGAAGGCAGGTGAAGATGGCTTCAAATAAAGACTAAAGTAAATACATGCACAGAGGTTTCAATGGAACAGTGTGAACTTAAACACATTTAACACCAGACAATGTAGGAGCTGAAACAGAGGATAATGAACATCTAATTAATGAGTAACTAAAGAGACAAACTAGAGGCAGGATACTAAGAACAAAGGAAAACTAGATGACCAAAGAAGACAAAAAAGGGGACCAAAACAGAGCATAACTGACATGCATCTCCTAATATACTGTCTTTTCTTCGCACAGAGCTTCAGTCCGTGAAGGCGCACATTTCCCATTTTCAAATGTACATCGACTGAACACGGAGCTGCCGAGGGCCAATGAGAGTTTGATATAAATATTGAACGTTTCAGTGTGTATGAGTAAATGTACGTGTGGGAGAACTGCACTTTATGTAAAAATACACGTATTCTCGGAAGATCTCATTGAGAAAATCTTTTTCAGCAAATGTGTTTTATCTCACGTTTGTTTTCTGTTAACACTATCGGTTAGGTTTAGGGTTTAGTGATGCTACGTTATTTTCAAACGAGAGCATTAGCCTTTTAGCGCCACTCATTGGACACTTAATTTGTTCGACAAACACTCGTTTGTTTCTGCCGCGCGGTTTGAATTTGGAGCATCGCTTCGTTGTCTCTAAATCCTCGTTTTACCCTTCTTATATCAACTCTATAAACTACCATTTAAAATTTTTATAGCGAGTGAATATACCCTCGATAGTTTTCTATATCTGAAACAATCGGATTGCTTTGACATTGTTATCTATATCCACATTTCCGAACTTCCGCTACTAGTCATATCCCGCTAGCATCACCAGCGTGGTCTCGCGCACTTTGTTTACACTCGTAAAACTCAAGAACGGACTGTATATCTGTTCTAATGGCGAATGCATCGGATAATGCCTACCTTTGAGTGCAGGTGAGGACATGTTTGAGCTGCATGCGGTGCAGTTGGAACTGGAGGCCCTGGAGAAACAGATCCACGACCTCCTCGATAGACAGACCGATCCCAGAAATCTCAGGCAATCGGCGCTAGAGATCTCGCGGGCTGACGCTCACAAGTCAGTAGTAAGTAATATTATCACTCCGATCTCTTCAACGCCGTGTGGTTCTCTGCTCAAGGCTCGAGCACCCAGAACACGATCCTCCTAGGCCTCCTTCACTCCGGCACCAACACACTGCAGGCCCTGGGTAATTCAGAAGCGGAAGGCATGAGCCAGGCCTCAGGCGAGGATCTCTCCTCCTACGCCGGCCCCGGTATTCGAGATCTCCACTCCATTGGCGACTCCATTGTCCGGCATGTACACGCTACCTCAGCTAAAGGTAAGATGCACAGTCACTGCTTTCCTGGTGCTTGTGTTCTCGATGTCGCTGCGCAGGTACCGGCGATTCTAAACGGTGACGAGAGCATTGGAGCTGTTGTACTGCACGCCGGGGTGAACGACACCAGGCTTGCGGCAGACGGAGGTTCTGAAGACGGACTTCAGGAGCCTGATCGAGAACATCACCCGCAACGAGGATCATCGTGTCCGGGCCGCTTCCCCACATACAGACGAGGACATGAAAGGTTCAGTAGACTATTTGCCCTAAATGAATGGTTAATGTCATGGTGTAATGAACAGAAGCTGCTCTTTGTAAATAATTGGAATCTTTTCTGGGAGCGGCCTAGGCTTTTCCGTGCTGATGGCCTGCACCCCAGCAGAACTGGGGCAGAACTCCTGTCGGACAACATCTCCAAGACGCTTCGCACCGTATGACTTGTAAGTCAAACTACACATGACAGTCCCTGTTCTGTAGTGCATTGAATAGAAACTGTGTCTATTCCACGAATATTGAGATCAAAATAATATATTTTGGATCTAGAGAGAATTTAATACTTATTAAACCAGATAATCTTAAAATAAATGAACAAAAACATTCTCTAAAATTAGGTCCCCTTAACATTAGATCGCTCGCACCTAAAACAGTTATTGTAAATGAAATGATCACAGATAATGACTTTGATATACTCTGTCTGACTGAAACCTGGCTTAAACCTAATGATTATTTTGGTCTTAATGACTCTACGCCACAGCGGTGGTGTTGCAACTATCTATAGAGATATTATTACAGTTACTCAGAAAACAGGACACAGGTTTAATTCGTTTGAAGTGCTTGTGCTAAATGTTACACTTTCAGATATAAGAAAAAAATCCCTATTATCTTTTGCTTTAGTTCCCGTATATAGACCGCCAGGGCCCTATGCTGATTTCTTAAAAGAATTTGCCGATTTTCTCTCAGAACTATTGGTCACTGTTGATAAAGCAATGATTGTCTGTAGATAATACAAACGATGCGCTAGGGGTTGCGTTAACAGACTTATTAAATTCCTTTGGGGTCAAGCAAAACGTGACTGGGCACACTCATCGTTTTAATCATACACTAGATTTAATCATATCACATGGAACTAATCCTATTGATATAGACATCATACCACAAAGTGATGATGTCACTGATCACTACCTTGTAATGTGCACACTGCGTACTGCTGATATTTGCCATACTGCGCCGCGTTACCGACCAGGTAGATCTATTCTCCCAAACACTATAGATAAATTCACAAATAACCCACCAGATTTATCTCATCTGCTCAGTGTACCCAAACACACTAATGAATTAGAGGAAACGACTAGCAGTATGAGCTCCATTTTCTCTAGCACATTAGAAACGGTTGCACCGATCAGATTTAAAAAGGTAAGAGAGAAAAGTACCGCACCGTGGTACAACAGTATTACTCGCGCTATCAATAGAGAAACTTGTAATCTAGAGCGCAAATTGAGACAAACTCATTTAGAGGTCTTCAGAATTGCGTGGAAAGACCGCACATCCCGTTATAAAAAGGCTCTAAAAGCAGCCAGGGCATCTCCGTAAACTAATAGAAAATAACCAAAACAACCCCAGGTTTTTATATAGTACAGTGGCCAGGTTAACAAATAAACAGACATCACCTGAGCAAAATATTCCAGTACAGTTTAGTAGTAATGACTTTATGAATTTCTTTACAAAAAAATCGAAAGCATCATAAATACTTTTATAAATGTTCAACCTTTTATAGCGTCTAACGATTCAGCCTTAATTATCACCCCTGAAGAACAACTGCAGTGCTTTACAACTATAGGACAGGAAGAGCTAAATAAACGTATCGCTGCTTCTAAACCAACAACATGTTTATTAGATCCAATACCCACTAAACTACTGAAAGAGCTGTTACCCGTCGATATTATTAACTCGTCAAGACCATTCAAGAAGGCCGTTATTAAACCTCTGATTAAGAAACCACAACTAGATCAAAATGAATTAGCAAATTACAGACCTATTTCAAATCTTCCATTTTTTTCTAAAATACTAGAAAAAATAGTTTCTGCTCAATTGTGCTCTTACCTACAAGAAAATGATATCTATGAAAAACTTCAGTCTGGGTTCAGACCGCATCATAGCACAGAAACTGCCCTCGTTAAAATCACTAATGACTTACTCTTAGCTGCTGACCAAGGCTGTATCTCAATACTAGTTTTACTTGATCTTAGTGCCGCATTCGACGCCATAGATCATAAAATACTCTTAGATTGTCTACAAAATTACACTGGTATTCAGGGACAGGCATTAAAGTGGTTTAAATCGTATATAACAGAACGTTACCAATTTGTCTATTTAAACGGGGAAAAATCTTTGATAACATTGGTAAATGATGGAGTGCCACAACGATCTGTGTTAGGCCCTCTGTTATTCTCAATATATATGCTGCCACTTGGTAATATTATAAGAAAACATGGAATTAGTTTCCACTGTTATGCCAATGATACTCAGTTATATATTTCGACTCGACCAGATGAAATTTCTAAATTATCCAAGCTGTCAGAGTGTGTTAAAGATATAAAATATTGGATGAGCTGTAATTTTCTCCTATTCAATTCAGATAAGACAAAGGTATTACTTGTTCATGCGTTCATGACCTATAGACTAGATTACTGTAATGCATTACTAGCAGGATGTTCTGCATCCTCAATAAACAAACTACAATTAGTCCAAAATGCAGCTGCTAGAGTTCTTACTAGGTCACGAAAATATGATCATATAACACCAATTTTATCATCTCTACACTGGTTACCTATTAAGTTCCCTATCAATTATAAAGTAGTGCTACTGACCTATAAGGCCCTAAACGGCTTAGCTCCTGTGTATTTAACTGATCTTTTATCGCCTTATAACCCATCACGATCTTTACGATCACTAAACTCTGGGCTTCTGGTTGAACCTAGGATATCTAAGTCCACTAAAGGAGGAAGAACGTTCTCATATTTGGCACCTAAATTCTGGAATAGCCTACCTAATTATGTTCAGGGCTCAGACTCACTCTCACTGTTTAAATCTTGATTAAAGACACATCTCTTTAGCCAAGCATTCCCATAATGCTTCTCATAATCATGTGCTCCAGTTATATCAGTGCACATGACTGTCTTTGCTTAATGCTTTGAACAGCAGCTACGCTAATTATTTTCCTGTTCTGTTTTATCTTGGGACGCCCGTCCTGAGGTAACCATAGAGTCCGTCAGCTCCAGCCTCTCATACAGACCGATGACCATCACCTGTGAAGAGATGACTCCAACTCCTGCGAGGACTTTAGATGACCATCACCTGTGAAGAGATGACTAACTCCTGCGAGGACTTTAGATGACCATCACCTGTGAAGAGATGACTCAACTCCTGCGAGGACTTCAGATGACCATCACCTGTGAAGAGATGACTCAACTCCTGCGAGGACTTCAGATGACCATCACCTGTGAAGAGATGACTAACTCCTGCGAGGACTTCAGATGACCATCACCTGTGAAGAGATGACTAACTCCTGCAAGGACTTCAGATGACCATCACCTGTGAAGAGATGACTAACTCCTGCAAGGACTTCAGATGACCATCACCTGTGAAGAGATGACTAACTCCTGCGAGGACTTCAGATGACCATCACCTGTGAAGAGATGACTAACTCCTGCGAGGACTTCAGATGACCATCACCTGTGAAGAGATGACTAACTCCTGCGAGGACTTCAGATGACCATCACCTGTGAAGAGATGACTAACTCCTGCAAGGACTTCAGATGACCATCACCTGTGAAGAGATGACTAACTCCTGCAAGGACTTCAGATGACCATCACCTGTGAAGAGATGACTCCAACTCCTGCGAGGACTTCAGACGACCATCCCTGTGAAGAGATGACTAACTCCTGCAAGGACCTCAGATGACCATCACCTGTGAAGAGATGACTCAACTCCTGCGAGGACTTCAGATGACCATCACCTGTGAAGAGATGACTAACTCCTGCAAGGACTTCAGATGACCATCACCTGTGAAGAGATGACTAACTCCTGCAAGGACTTCAGATGACCATCACCTGTGAAGAGATGACTAACTCCTGCAAGGACTTCAGATGACCATCACCTGTGAAGAGATGACTCAACTCCCTGCAAGGACTTCAGATGACCATCACCTGTGAAGAGATGACTAACTCCTGCAAGGACTTCAGATGACCATCACCTGTGAAGAGACGACTCCAACTCCTGCGAGGACTTCAGATGACCATCACCTGTGAAGACATGACTAACTCCTGCAAGGACCTCAGATGACCATCACCTGTGAAGAGATGACTAACTCCTGCAAGGATTTCAGATGACCATCACCTGTGAAGAGATGACTAACTCCTGCAAGGACTTCAGATGACCATCACCTGTGAAGAGATGACTAACTCCTGCGAGGACTTCAGATGACCATCACCTGTGAAGAGATGACTAACTCCTGCAAGGATTTCAGATGACCATCACCTGTGAAGAGATGACTAACTCCTGCGAGGACTTCAGATGACCATCACCTGTGAAGAGATGACTAACTCCTGCAAGGATTTCAGTTGACCATCACCTGTGAAGAGATGACTAACTCCTGCAAGGACCTCAGATGACCATCACCTGTGAAGAGATGACTAACTCCTGCAAGGATTTCAGATGACCATCACCTGTGAAGAGATGACTCAACTCCTGCGAGGACTTAAGATGACCATCACCTGTGAAGAGATGACTAACTCCTGCGAGGACCTCAGATGACCATCACCTGTGAAGAGATGACTAACTCCTGCAAGGACCTCAGATGACCATCACCTGTGAAGAGATGACTCAACTCCTGCGAGGACTTCAGATGACCATCACCTGTGAAGAGATGACTAACTCCTGCGAGGACTTCAGATGACCATCACCTGTGAAGAGATGACTAACTCCTGCAAGGACCTCAGATGACCATCACCTGTGAAGAGATGACTCAACTCCTGCGAGGACTTCAGATGACCATCACCTGTGAAGAGATGACTAACTCCTGCAAGGACTTCAGATGACCATCACCTGTGAAGAGATGACTAACTCCTGCGAGGACTTCAGATGACCATCACCTGTGAAGAGATGACTAACTCCTGTGAGGACTTCAGATGACCATCACCTGTGAAGAGATGACTAACTCCTGCAAGGACCTCAGATGACCATCACCTGTGAAGAGATGACTCAACTCCTGCGAGGACTTCAGATGACCATCACCTGTGAAGAGATGACTAACTCCTGCGAGGACTTCAGATGACCATCACCTGTGAAGAGATGACTAACTCCTGCAAGGACCTCAGATGACCATCACCTGTGAAGAGATGACTAACTCCTGCGAGGACTTCAGATGACCATCACCTGTGAAGAGATGACTAACTCCTGCGAGGACTTCAGATGACCATCACCTGTGAAGAGATGACTAACTCCTGCAAGGACTTCAGATGACCATCACCTGTGAAGAGATGACTAACTCCTGCAAGGATTTCAGATGACCATCACCTGTGAAGAGATGACTAACTCCTGCAAGGACTTCAGATGACCATCACCTGTGAAGAGATGACTAACTCCTGCGAGGACTTCAGATGACGTAGCTGCATCAACGAGCCCTTGCTTTTCCTTAAACCTAATCATTGCTATATGTATTCCTATTTCACTTCATTGTGCCCTAATTTAATTCATTATTATACTGATAAATACATTGTTAGCTGATCTGTTTCCTTTGAACATTTATGAAATGCATAATGTGGACATATAACTTTAAATTGTAATGTAGCCATATGATTTTTCTGTGAAGCTGCTTTGAAACGATATGTATTGTGAAAAGCGCTACACAAATAAATGTGAATTGAATTGAATTGAACTTAACTTCTGAACTGATGCGATACGTAAAACAACCAATGTAATAAAACTGTGCAGATTCATTCATCTGTTTTGGATAAAACCTAAAGCACTTCTAGCACCATTATGATTACTATCAGTGATATGCAAATAAAAACAAGGGTATCACTTTATTTTAGGGTTCAATTCCCACTGTAGTTTCTTATTAGCATGCATTTTACTAGGATATTGGCTGTTTAAAGCACATATTAATGCCTTATTCTGCATGATCATATTCTACATCCTTTAATCCTACGAAATGCATACATGTTACAAACTATTAATAAACAGTAATTAGGAGATTATTGAAGCAAAAGTCAAAGCACTTCGTAACTTTTCCGCCCGCCAGAGGTCGCCTATTCAAAACAAAGGTGTAGCTTGATGACGGAAAGTGTGAGCTCAGAATCTTGGGACATGTGGGCTTCACCTAACAGCCGGTGGAAAAGAATCGGGATAGGACTCGGGCAGAGATCTTGTTCATGGATGTGATTATTAACGTTACTGTGGTATGAAGCAGAGCAGCGGCGAGTGTTGAGGAGCTGAGCAAGGCCGCTGTTAATAAGCGATTGTTAATAAGATGAACGCAACACACGCCTCACGAGCAGCGGGACTTTTATTATGCCACAGGCGCCGGCGCCACTTCTGCTTTTCCGGTCACGAGTGTGAGGTAACACAGCTCTGTTTATCATATTAGACACATCTGAGTGTGTTTATCATGATGTTATGCCGTTACAGCTATGACACTTGTTCACACTGCAGTGAGAGTAAAGCTTTTCTGCAGAATAAAACCAGAAACCAAGAGTAACGCAGATGACGCAATTGACAGGCTACGCCCTCACTCGTCCCGGTTCATTGGTTAAAATAGCGAATTTTTTCACAATTTACAAATATTTGGAAACATTTGGGATATTGTAAGTACTCAGCTGAACAAAATATATAACACTGGCCTGCTGGTTTTTGGATATTTTACTGTAAAAATTGTACATATTGTAGCTTTAACAGTGAACGTGTTTTGACTTCTAAAGGCACTTTTTATCTATTCAGACTTTTCTCGTCTGCCACATTATGTTAGCAAATATTTTTGCTAATTGTGATTTAATTTAGCTAATTAATCAACATGTCATGCATATCACACCATATAAGCATATCATTAATTTGATCATTATTTGACAATAGCATAAATTCAGGATGTTGGCTTGTCAGGACAATGCAGTGCATATCCTTATTCAAATGTTAGTTTTTTCAGTGTCGTGACGCAAGAGGCAATCATTTCCATGACATCACAGAATAACGACTTTGAGTGGGACTCTGGAAATGGTGAGTAAAATATCAAGAGAGACTCTTTTGATGTTAGTCTGCCTCTGCAACAGAATTATGGCTCTAAATTGGTTTCAAGGGACTGCAGCGATGCATGAAATAATGTCCTGTGGCATGTTGCGAAGACTGACTCCCAATGGCAGCACGCACTGAAACAGCCATGCAACCAAGCTTTCCCGTCTCATCCTGTAGCGGGAACATGCATATTTCCCTGTCTGATTAACAACCACTATCAGAATAATCAAATCTGGCAAAGATTCAGCAGAAATGAAGTGGTTCATCAACAGCCTTTTCAACCGCCTCGCAGAGAGCTCTCCTACGCCGCACAAATCATGTGCTATAATGAGAAACGAGGCTGGAATGTGCAGACATGAGTCTGGTTTACCCATAATGCCTCTCTCTTAGGCAGGTATGTCATTAAAGGACACTTAGATCAACGGAAGACACCCACTTAGCACAGAAGACCAGAGCAGCCAACGAAAATAATAAAATAACGTCAGCTCCAGGTAGACTTAATAGCAATTTTCCAGCCCGGCACTGAGCTTTTCATGGGGGAAAAAGGATGAAAATGGTGATCTAATTGAATCTCCCTGCTAGCTTTCACCATGACTATGGAAACATCAAAGCCCATCGTGGACTGATGGATTCAAAGTATTTATCATAGTTATTTTGCTTTTGGCACACTGGCCACTGAATTTAATTTGATCACCAGTTCTGTACATTTTCTTCATGTTCTAAACCTTAAAGACACAGCCCACATGCACACAGCCACACTCGCCTCTCGCAGCACATATTGCAACTGCATTGCACATTAAATATCACATAAACACAGACGATTCACACTTCACTGTGTGCTTCATTGCACTGAGCTGTGCATTTAGTAACTAAACCATTTGGCCGTAAGAGAATGGAGGACAAACAATAAAACGCAACTTGCTTTTAATTAACTGTATAGTTTCCACTTGTTCATCAGTGTTTCTATCCATATTATAAAAAGGGAGCAACAGTGCCTGACCTTTCCTATGGTTTCTATGGCAACAGAAAATGGGGTAAGAATTTCAAGCACGTTCAATAAATTCCTCTTTGGTATCTCAGCACAAAAAGCAAAGCACTAAGCAATTAATCAGGGGCTTTTTGGGAGGAAAAAAAAAGTATAAAGGAGTCTTATCCAGACAGGAGGTTGAGAAAGCCATCTTTTCTACTTGATATATTCAAATGATCAACTCAATAGTTAGAGGCGATTTTAATATGTTTTAGTAAATATAGAGCGTGTACATGCGCGAGTGGGGGCGGCTTTAATTTAGTAGATATCTTCACATATTAACATGGAAATGAAAAGGAAGTGGGTTTAGAGAGCAGACCTTTATTTAAGCGAAAGGACTCTCCTCACATATTAAACATGAACCTGCGAAAAACTGAATTATTATATGTAATGTCAGGTATTCCCTCGGGCACGTCAGCTCTCTGCTCATGTCAACGGAGATGTAGAAATCCACTGAAAACTTTAAATATGGTACACTTTCGCAGATGTATGAAGAACAAGTGTTCAGTGTATCTCAGATTAAACAACCATAGTTTGGGCAACCATTTTCAAGGGACATTTTAAATCCTATTTACTTTTTAATAGGAAAAAGTACACACTCCTGTTTTTTGTTGTGTTTGTTTTTTTTGCACGATTCATCAATGAAAGCTGCATAATCTTTCTTCAAAATGTAATAACTTGCTACGCCTCTGAAATGATAGTATTTTTCGACTAATGTAAAAAATGTCAAACATTTTTCATCTACTCTATCTTCTTCCTCTATTCTGGGATGTGTAATAATAATAATAATAGCTTTTCACATTGTTGTTTTAAAGTGGTAATGAATGGCATTATTTAATGTTTCCTGGGGTGCACTTTTAATATTAGTATGATTTTTACATCAAAAATAGTCAGTGAATTGGCAGTGAATGGTTGTCCATAAAGGTGCATCTATCCATCCTATAACTGCTCCACACGGCTCCGGGGGGTTAATAAAGACCTTCTGAAGTGAAGTGGCGCGTTTGTGTAAGAAAAATATGCCAAAATCATTGTGATGTACAGGAGCATCTCAAGCTTTACGGCTCTCGTGGATAGAGCTGGGCAACAAGGCCACTCTTCTCTTATATCGAAATCATCCACAATTTCTCTTTAAAAATTCTCATTTTAGACTCTAATTCATGACCGGTGTTTTGTTTTGCTCCATCCTCTGCACTTCTACGTCCATCAATACACATGCGTCAAGGGTTACTCTTTCGTTGTAAATCGATGCATCCTCCACTCCAAACTTGCTCATCCATGTCTTGCTTTGAGCACTGGAGCGCAGTCATGTTGGAACAGGAAGCGGCCATCCCCAAACTGTTCCCACAAAGTTCGGAGCATGAAATTTTCCAAAATGTCTTGGCATGCTGAAGCACTCCAGTTTCTTTCCTGGAACTCAGGGGCAAAGCCCAACCCCTGAAAAACAACCCCACCCCATTATCCCCCCTACACCAAACTTTACACTTGGCACAATGCAGTCAGGCAAGTCCCGTTCTCCTGGAAACCGCCAAACCCAGACTCTACAAATGTTGGTAGAAGCATCTTCATGCCTAGTGCTTGATTTATACACCTGTGGCCGTGAAGTGATTGAACACCTGAACTCAATGATTTGGAGGGGCATCCCAATACTTTTGGCAATATAGTGTATGTCAGGCCACAGAAGTATAACAGTGGTTTTAATATTTAAATGTCACTTGAATCCAGAAACAAACAATTACATTAATCATGCATAAAGCTAGCATTTTAGCAAACATAAATTAATCATTAGTTCAATTAAATTAATCCATTTAACTGCTGATTTTCAAGATGCACTCTTTTCCTGAGTCTGTAAAAACAGCTGTAGGCCAGTGATGTCAGCGTGTTGACTCTGCAGGCAGATTTCCAGAGGACGCATCATCACAATTAGCGTGATGAGCAGCTACGGGGGGGAAATAGGAATAATTAGGCTGTTTTTCTGACTGTTTAGGTCAGTGTCTGCGACATTTGATAGACTGATTCTTGTGTTCCCTCAAACCACACAGTTTCACACATACTAGCGAAGCTACTGTGGGGAATCGGTGGGAGATGTCATTAGATTAATGTTTGCTATCTGTATAATTACACATAATAGTGTGTCATCATTTATGGGCTTGCTTTTGCTCTAATGTGTACTAATGTATGCTACTATTTTGTGCCCTGCAGCCAAGCCTATAGTTAAACTGCACTCATTCAATTAACATACAGTAAAGGAATCTTTACATTAAAAGGAACCTTTTTATTGCATTTTGTTCTATTTTGGGCACATTATAAATGTGGGCACAAACCCACATTTGTGCATATTTTTTTGTAACTGGAAAATGTTATTTTTAATGCTGTGAGTCATCGTGTTCATAACTCATTTACCTTCATTGTAAACAGATCATTCAGGAAGAAAAGGAAAAATGTAGGGTGGGACTTGATTTTACAGTGACATTAACTGCTATTATTAATGGTAAGGTTTTAAAAAACCTCCAACAGCCTGAACAAAACCTTGAAAACAATAAGACCAGGAACTTGATTTAAGAAAGTAAATAGGTTCCATTTTGATATCATGTTGTCTTTGAAGATCACTTAGAAGGAAATAAAAGAGAATGGTTTGCTTAATTAAAATGTTAGCCCGTTCACACCAGGACTCTATTAATGGACTCGCCACTCTTTAGCTCATAGATAGTAAGATTCATTAAGGAAAGGATTAAGCTTGTAAAGCAAGTCAACCATTAACTGAATAAATAAATGCAAAATGGTGCCGCATAAGAACAATTGGCAGCAGATTCTGCCTTCAATTTAAAGCACTCAGGAAAATGTAAGACTTTGTCACAAAATATAGCGGTAAGAGTTCCTTAAAAGCCATGAAAGGCACTTTCCTCTGAGACCAATAGGCTCATTAGTGCTAATGGGATGAAAGGAAGGCAACAAAAGATATAAACTGACATTTTAGCTGGCTTAGCCTGCCCTAAAAACAATATCTCTCTCATTCCCTGCCTTTCACTGTGAACCTTGATCAAGGTTACTCACTGAACAGGAAAATTAAGCCGACGGTCTTGAAAGTATGCAAGCCACCAGCATCAACATTACCCGAAAGAGACAAATTGAAAGGACATTTAAGAAAAGAAAGTGACATATTTTCCATGAGGTTCCACTGTCAATATTGCTTCTACGTTGAACATTTGTTGAGTTCTAATGTTTGTTCAACCGAGACATGACCTGGTTTTTCACAGCAGGGAGAAAGTAGGAACTTCACTGCCCTGCCATTAACAACCTACATTTCATGATCCTTCTGCGCTTTCTCAAGGTAAAACCATTTCATCAGTGCCCACAAAATAAAAGTAAAAAACAATGAAATCTGGCAAAAAATATTTGAAATATACACTCTAAAAACTATTTTTCCTACACAACGTACCTAGTTTTGCGTTTGGGTATTTTTTGTGTGTGTTACCCAGATCCTGGGTCAGACGTAACAACCCAGTGTTTGGGTAGTTTTGGTATTATACGGATCCTGGGTCAGATGTAACAACCCAGTGTTTGGGTAGTTTTGTGTTACCCAGGTCCTGGGTCAGACGTGACAACCCAGTGTTTGGGTAGTTTTGTGTTACCCAGGTCCTGGGTCAGACGTGACAACCCAGTGTTTGGGTAGTTTTTGTGTTACCCAGGTCCTGGGTCAGACGTAACAACCCAGTGTTTGGGTAGTTTTTGTGTTACCCAGATCCTGGGTCAGACGTAACAACCCAGTGTTTGGGTAGTTTTTGTGTTACACAGATCCTGGGTCAGATGTGACAACCCAGTGTTTGGGTAGTTTTTTGGTATTACCCAGATCCTGAGTCTGGCGTAACAACTCAGTGTTTGGGTAGTTTTTGTGTTACCCAGATCCTGGGTCAGACGTGACAACCCAGCGTTTGGGTAGTTTTTGTGTTACCCAGATCCTGGGTCAGACGTAACAACCCAGTGTTTGGGTAGTTTTGTGTTAGCCAGATCCTGGGTCAGACGTGACAACTCAGTGTTTGGGTAGTTTTTGTGTATTATAGATCCTGGGTCAGGCGTAACAACCCAGTGTTTGGGTAGTTTTGTGTTACCCAGATCCTGGGTCAGACGTGACAACTCAGTGTTTGGGTAGTTTTGTGTTACCCAGATCCTGGGTCAGGCGTAACAACCCAGTGTTTGGGTAGTTTTGTGTTACCCAGATCCTGAGTCAGGCGTAACAACCCAGTGTTTGGGTAGTTTTGTGTATTACCCAGATCCTGGGTCAGATGTAACAACCCAGTGTTTGGGTAGTTTTGTGTTACCCAGATCCTGGGTCAGATGTACAACCCAGTGTTTGGGTAGTTTTGTGTTACCCAGATCCTGGGTCAGGCGTAACAACCCAGTGTTTGGGTAGTTTTGTGTTAGCCAGATCCTGGGTCAGGCGTAACAACCCAGTGTTTGGGTAGTTTTGTGTTACCCAGATCCTGGGTCAGATGTAACAACCCAGTGTTTGGGTAGTTTTTGTGTTATCCAGATCCTGGGTCAGATGTAACAAACCCAGTGTTTGGGTAACAATCCAGTTTTTGTGTTACACAGATCCTGGGTCCAGATGTAATTTCAACCCAGTGTTTTGGGTAACAACCCAGTGTTTTTGTGTTACCTGGATCATGGGTCAGGCGTCTTTATTGTAACGACACTTCTTTGCAGTTTTTCCATCATGATGATTTCCCCAGGTGTTGCCTATTAGCCACTCACCACTTATTTGTCTTATTAACCTTGTTTCCCTTTGTGTATATATACACCCCAGTGCTTCAGTTGTTCTTTGTTGGTCGTTGCTCCTGTATATATGTGATCCTATCATTTGCTCCCTGCCTGTTTGTGGATACTTGTGGTCTTAGGATTTTTCTGTTTATGTTGTTCCTTATTAAATTATGACATACTGCACGGATTCTCCTTAGCTTCATCCCTCACTCAGCCTGATACCTTATAAACTTTATTATTTCAATTAAAAATACTTTTTAAATAATGTTAAATATATTAAAATAATGGCAAATATTAAATATGTTCTCAGAACTGTCAGATGTAACAACTCAGTGTTTGGGTAGTTTTTGTGTTAGCCAGATCCTGGGTCAGACGTGACAACTCAGTGTTTGGGTAGATTTGAGTAACCCAGATCCAGGGTCAGATGTAACAACCCAGTTTTTGGGTAGTTTTTGTGTTACCCAGATCCTGGGTCAGATGTTAAAACCCAGTGTTTGGGTAGTTTTTGTGTTACCCAGATCCTGGGTCAGACGTAACAATCCAGTGTTTGGGTAGTTTTTGTGTTACCCAGATCCTGGGTCAGACGTAACAACCCAGTGTTTGGGTAGTTTTTGTGTTACCCAGATCCTGAGTCAGACGTAACAACCCAGTGTTTGGGTAGTTTTTGCGTTACCCAGATCCTGGGTCAGATGTAACAACCCAGTGTTTGGGTAGTTTTTGTGTTATCCAGATCCTGGGTCAGACATGACAACTCAGTGTTTGGATAGTTTTTGTGTTACCCAGATCCTGGGTCAGACGTGACAACTCAGTGTTTGGGTAGTTTTTGTGTTAGCCAGATCCTGGGTCAGACGTGACAACCCAGTGTTTGGGTAGATTTTGTGTTAGCCAGATCCTGGGTCAGACGTAACAACCCATTGTTTGGGTAGTTTTGTGTTACCCAGATCCTAGGTCAGACGTAACAACCCAGTGTTTGGGTAGTTTTGTGTTACCCAGATCCTGGGTCAGACGTAACAACCCAGTGTTTGGGTAGTTTTGGTATTATACGGATCATGGGTTAGATGTAACAACCCAGTGTTTGGGTAGTTTTGTGTTACCCATGTCCTGGGTCAGACGTGACAACCCAGTGTTTGGGTAGTTTTGTGTTACCCAGGTCCTGGGTCGGACGTGACAACCCAGTGTTTGGGTAGTTTTGGTATTATACGGATCCTGGGTCAGATGTAACAACCCAGTGTTTGGGTAGTTTTGTGTTACCCAGGTCCTGGGTCAGACGTGACAACCCAGTGTTTGGGTAGTTTTGTGTTACCCAGATCCTGGGTCAGACTTGACAACCCAGTGTTTGGGTAGTTTTTGTGTTACCCAGATCCTGGGTCAGACGTAACAACCCAGTGTTTGGGTAGTTTTTGTGGTACCCAGATCCTGGGTCAGACGTGACAACCCAGTGTTTGGGTAGTTTTTGTGTTACCCAGATCCTGGGTCAGACGTAACAACCCAGTGTTTGGGTAGTTTTTGTGTTACCCAGATCCCGAGTCAGATGTAACAACCCAGTGTTTGGGTAGTTTTTGTGTTAACCAGATCCTGGGTCAGATGTAACAACCCAGTGTTTGGGTAGTTTTTGTGTTAACCAGATCCTGGGTCAGATGTAACAACCCAGTGTTTGGGTAGTTTTTGTGTTAACCAGATCCTGGGTCAGATGTAACAACCCAGTGTTTGGGTAGCTTTTGTGTTACCCAGATCCCGAGTCAGATGTAACAACCCAGTGTTTGGGTAGCTTTTGTGTTACCCAGATCCCGGGTCAGGCGTAACAACCCAGTGTTTGGGTAGTTTTGTGTTACCCAGATCCCGAGTCAGATGTAACAACCCAGTGTTTGGGTAGTTTTTGTGTTAACCAGATCCTGGGTCAGATGTAACAACCCAGTGTTTGGGTAGTTTTGTGTTAACCAGATCCTGGGTCAGATGTAACAACCCAGTGTTTGGGTAGTTTTTGTGTTAACCAGATCCTGGGTCAGATGTAACAACCCAGTGTTTTGTGTTGCAGATCTTGGGTCAGATGTAACAACCCAGTGTTTGGGTAGTTTTTGTGTTAACCAGATCCTGGGTCAGATGTAACAGCCCAGTGTTTGGGTAGTTTTGTGTTAGCCAGATCCTGAGTCAGGCGTAACAACCCAGTGTTTGGGTAGTTTTGTGTTAACCAGATCCTGGGTCAGATGTAACAACCCAGTGTTTGGGTAGTTTTTGTGTTAGCCAGATCCTGGGTCAGACGTGACAACTCAGTGTTTGGGTAGTTTTTGTGTTACCCAGATCCTGGGTCAGACGTAACAACCCAGTGTTTGGGTAGTTTTTGTGTTACCCAGATCCTGGGTCAGACGTAACAACCCAGTGTTTGGGTAGCTTTTGTGTTACCCAGATCCCGAGTCAGATGTAACAACCCAGTGTTTGGGTAGCTTTTGTGTTACCCAGATCCTGGGTCAGAAGTAACAACCCAGTGTTTGGGTAGTTTTTGTGTTACCCAGATCTTGGGTCAGATGTAACAACCCAGTGTTTGGGTAGTTTTTGTGTTAACCAGATCCTGGGTCAGATGTAACAACCCAGTGTTTGGGTAGTTTTGTGTTAACCAGATCCTGGGTCAGGCGTAACAACTCAGTGTTTGGGTAGTTTTTGTGTTAACCAGATCCTGGGTCAGATGTAACAACTCAGTGTTTGGGTAGTTTTTGTGTTAACCAGATCCTGGGTCAGATGTAACAACCCAGTGTTTTTGTGTTACCCAGATCTTGGGTCAGATGTAACAACCCAGTGTTTGGGTAGTTTTTGTGTTAACCAGATCCTGGGTCAGATGTAACAACCCAGTGTTTGGGTAACAACCCAGTGTTTTTGTGTTACCTAGATCCTGGGTCAGACGTGACATCTTTGTAGACACTTCTTTGTAGTTTTTCCATCATGATTAGTTTTCCCCAGGTGTTGCCTATTAGCCACTCACCCTTGTTGTCTTGTTAACCTTGTTTCCCTTTGTGTATATACACCCCAGTGCTTCAGTTGTTCTTTGTCGGTCGTTGCTCCTGTATATGTGATCCTGTCGTTGCTCCCTGCCTGTTTGTGGATACTTGTGGTCTTGGATTTTCTGGTAATGTTGTTCCTTATTAAATTATGACATGCTGCATTTGGATTCTCACTCAGCTTCATCCCTGCTCAGCCTAATGGCTTGCATAAACTTTATTATTTAATTAAAAAATACTTTTTAAATAATGTTAAATATGTTCTCAGAACTGTACACTGATTGTTAATGGGCAAGTTATGGAGTCAGTCATTGCCAATTTCGACTACGAGTGAAATGCAGGGCGACGGTCTGAAGTTACCCCGATGAACATGATGCAAACTCCAGCACGAGATCCAGCGCCGTTACGGTGGAAACGGGACAACAGAGACTGCTCGGTTACTCATGAATTACTCTTCTAATATTTGTTAAATGAGCTTAAATGTAGGCGATTTGTATTAGAACAATATAAAATATGCTATACTGTAAAATATGATAATATAGGAATTATCTAAATTGAATTTATATTTTGTCTTATATTAATGCAATATGCAAGATACAACTTTTTAAATACTATAAAAGCACCATGTGTATAAACTGTAAGGACACACTTTAACCAACTTTAATCTATATATGTATGAACTAATCTGAGAAACTAATCTGTCCCCAAAAAACAATCAAAATATTGTTTGTGGTTGCACAATGGTCTGCATCCACAAACATCTATTTATTCTAAACAAATGGATGCTGCAACTTCGGAGCAAGAAAGCCAACCTTCTTATTTTCCGATATTTGCAAAGAGTTGAGTGCCAGCACCCTGGGCACATGCAGAAGGCTGATAAAGTTGTTATTGGCAAATGTCCTTGGTGCTGGCGGAGCAGTGCTCAGTAATCCTTCTGTTGTCTCAGCACTCCTCCATTAGTCTCCCTAAACTCCACGACTCACTGTTACAATGAGAGGCTGCTCCTCTGCTGATAATGCCGCCTCCATTCACCCTCAGATCTGTTTATAGACTGCAAATTGACTGCAATTATCATGGCTGCGGACAGTTATTGCCATATTTTATTGGCATGTGCAAGTCTGCAATGTCTTGAAAAAGAGGGGGGAGCTTCATTGTGTGCGTCCGGTCCTGAGCACAGAGGATGCTGTGTCTTTGAAAGCTCTGTGCATCGTGGTTGGTTAGCTCGTTTTTTATTTTATTTTTTATATTTAATCTAAAACAAATTCTAAAACTTTGCATTTGTATTCATGATTTGTCTAAATGTGCAAGTTTGTAACTTTTAAAACAAAACTGCATGCATTTTGTGGAATAACATTGTTTTGGTTGCGCTTTGGCTCTGCGTGTGATGCGTGACTGTGTGAATGAATATGGTTCTTTCTCATAACTTAAAAAAAAGAGAGATTTTATCCTTGCTCTGGAGGCAGTCCCTCCAGAAAACTGCGATTATGCGATCGCCTGATTGAATGCATAATGAGCCAAAGTCTGCATATTTATGCGGGGGATGTATTTTTTCGAATACGCTGCACTTTCGCCGCATAAATTGCCGATTTCCACGCGCAAAATATGTGGGGTTTGCATGATATCATTCATTGCAAAAAAGTCACATATATCTTAACAGAAAGTTAAACAATTTTATGTTTACTTCACACAAAAGCCACCATTTCCGCCTATTGCCATGGGAACGCTTTGAAGTGAACATTATGGAAAAGCTGCAAATCCCGGAGATGGCTGTTGAGGAGAGGGGATGGAGGATAAGGATGGCGAATGATTGGCCAGTGTTTGAGGCTATGCAGTGTTGAGAATAAATATTTGTTTGTGCACTATTGCTAATAACGCTTGTAGAAATTAATCATTAACAATAGTAAATTTAAGATAATGTTAGCTTATAAAATGATTTTGCTTTAAGACTATGTGTACTTTCTGTTGGACATAAGAGTCACCAGAGCAACAGCCAGAGGGTTGTGGTAGGTATAACAGATCCATATGAGAAAGTGTTTTGCTATGCATTTTGCTGTGCTCTTAGAGTGCTTTTGTATGTGTTAACAAAGAAGCAGTCTTGGGTCCAGGAAATTGGAGGGGTGATGTTGCGAACGAAGCACAGCTGACCCGAAAATCATCTGACTCCCAAAGAAAGACAACTTATGTATTTTTTGTGTATAAATATTGGGTCAGGGAAAGGCAAGTTTGTTGCAGACTTCCTGAACAAACCTTGCATAGGATTGTGTAAATCAGGGACAGTTGTGACCCAGAGCTCTATATGCTATCTTCATCTGACTTACTTATTCATTAAAAGAGTTAAACTATATTTTGTTCCTGCTCTCCTCATTCAACGAACACGCGGACTCGAGGAATTGATGCCGAGTCCAACAGCAGTTATAGTTTTCGTTTTCACACAGGACTGTTGGAGTTCATTCAGGAGTTGATGCAACATTACAGTTGTAAGATTGCACTTTTTTGTTACCAGTGGGTTAAATCATACTAGTTTCAAAAACCTTACCGTTGTAAGTATATTAGTAGTATGTACATTTACGTTACAGTAAGAGATTGCACTTTGTGACAGATAACAGATGTCTGTTTTGTATAGCTATAGCTACCTCTGTAAATCAGGAAGCACACTATTTTTATATTATTGATTTTTACAGAAGTTGTAGATTATTCTGTTTGTAAAGCTACAGAACTTGTTTGCCTCATCAATGTTTTGTAAGTTTGAGCCATGTGTTTATTAAGGTCTGAAATATTCCCAGCTCTTTCTGTGATGTAGTGTGCTTGCTTATCATAGGAAGTGATAAGACATGACTCTTTACATTAAGGCAGTAGGCTAGTGAGGACAGGGTGTTGGGGGAATCTCTTTTTTCTCTCTTTTTCATCAAACCGCAGTTTTTGCAAGTTCCCGCAATTTCATTGCAGACAATTGCATAAATGTCCCGCATATTCCATCGCGTAAGGAAACGTGACGCAAATTCAAGGATTTTTGCCCGCAACAATCACAAAAAAATCTAAAATTTTCTGGAAGGACTGACTAGGCTTGAACGATAAAACCAGTTTAGATGTAAAGGATCTGAACTAGCTGAAGATGTTACTGTAGCTTTACCCATTAATGTGGTATTTCATTGAGAATCCACTCCAGTACAGCTACAACAACCATAATGAAATGATCTTCACAACAGATAATCTTCACACTGAACTCTGTCAGAGAGCTGCACGTGGCAGTTTATCTGTTCAATAAAACACCTTACTCACCCACTGAGTGATATAAACACCATCATCTCCATCATTTCAAATCCCTCAGTTCTCTTCATCTCCTTAAAGCCAAGCCCATGTTGATTCTTGTTTTATTACGAGCTCTGTATCGTTCTCTTTTTTTCCGGAAGATTTTCCTCAGCTCAGTGTTTGTTTAAAACGAGGGATTCCCCAGAGGTTGGAAAAATGTCCAAACCTTCTTGCTCGTTGTGACAACTAACCCCCGACACACACGGATGAATGACGCATGTGTACAATTTCATGCCAAAACCATCCCGTCAATTACGATAGGCTTACCATAGAGTAAGGCAAAAGCACATTTTGAAAGAAGGATTGATGATGTAGTGACTCATTATTTAAGTTTTGTTAATTTTAAACCAAAACAAGTAACAGTGTACCTTCAAGTATGAAATGTGTGAAACAAATGGGTTTCGTTTAAAATGACAGCAATAAGACCCACTCATATATAATATATATATTGTATATATAATTTCGTTTTTTATTTTTTTTTGTCATTGTATTTCTGATTTAGAAGATTTAAAGTGTTTAACTGGGGTATAAGATACCAAATATAAGTATACCAAAACAAGAAAGGGAATAGGTGACCCCAATGGGTGACAGTTATTTGAAAGAGAGAAAGAGAGGGCAAGGCTATGAAGACTTTCTCTGAACATACCTGACGCACATCTGAACCCATAACACTACACACACGGTGAAAGTGAACTGTAATGAAACTGTAATCAGCTACGAGAATTGATGCTGAGACAGTTTCCGACAGTTCAAAAAGGAGCAGTACTGCATCAAGATATTTCTGTGTCATCTGTGTCCTTTGCTATTTTGTGCTCATCCAAGCAGAATTCCTGAAAGGATGTCAATGCTTGTGTGTGAGTTGTCTATGAGCATGATTTAAAGAGAGAGAGACGAAAGAGTGTTTCTTTCATCTTTTTCATCACGGGCAAATATTTTTCTAACAGCTGAAATAAGTAATCTTAGACTTTCTACCAGGCGGATTTCGGTATTGAGTGGAAAATTACTGTTACGATAATCTAAATCTGCTATGACATCTCCGAACATTATTTCATGTTGTGTAACTGGTCTGTCATCCACTTTCTGTCAGTCAACGGACAAACTATAATTTTACAAACAAGTCTGTATAATTAAAAATAGAGAAAGCAAACGGGAAAATGGGATAGATAAAAGTACTCATTGCCAAAGAGAAAAATAAAATAAATATAACAACCATTTAACCAGCAGAAAAATAGAAGGAATTTTAAAGGATTTTAAAGAAAGAAAGAAATTAGCAAAAAATTTGACATAAATAAAATCCCTTCAAATATATTTATGCATGTATTAATTCCAAAGTAACATCAAGAGAAATGTAATTAATTAATTTAAATTAATTTATTCGCTTTAACTGACTATTTTTCTTGATTTTCACATTACCGGGTAAATTAGTACTTCAGCTACTTTTTATTGGCTCATTGGTTTAAAATAACCTTTCAAGGAAACTTAAAAAAAATGGTATTATTATAATTTTTGGGGATATTGAAAAACAAAACATAAGACCCTGATCCTGTGTCTGCCGGATTGCCTGTAATAGATCCAGAGGAGTTTTTAAACCTTCATACTCTCACGATCACTAACCCCACATTAGAGACACCACTTTGTCTATGGTGGAAATGAATGAAGGAAATGAATGTGTCGATATGTGTTGTTCAGCCTGGTCTTATTATTAATATCGTAGGCATTAATACGTAACTTTCAAAGACACGAAACATACTTTTTGTACGTTTGGACAGATGCTGGAATGTATAATATGGACATATCGGCAATGTTTAAACGTAGCATTATTACGTTTTTACAGCTACAAAACCTTAAATATTTACAAATCTTTCATATCATAAAGATTTCTGTATAATTTCCCCTTTACCATTTTATAGATAAATGTAAGATCCCATTAACAAAAACAACCCAAGTTGGGTTGAATATGGACTAACCCAGCGATTGGGTTGTTTTAACCCTAAGGTTGGGTTAAATGTTTGCTTAAGACAACCCAGTCGCTGGGTTAAAACAACGCAATCGCTGGGTTAGTCCATTTTCAACCCAACCCAGCATTTTTCAGAGTGTAAACATATCTATTTTAATATCAAAAGAATATAGACAAAGTTGTGTATGAAAACGACTATTTTAGTAACATTATCATAACCATTTCTTAAAACTATGTTCAGTTATGAAGAAAAACAAGTGTAATCACAATAGTTCTCTCTGGTGGGATATAATAGTTTTGTATGAGGAACAGAGCAGAATTAAGTTTATCCAGGTTTATGAAGGCACGCATTTCCCATTTTCAAATGTACATCGACTGAAACCAACCTGGTCAGGTTGACTGAAACACAGCATGTTGCAATCTGTGACGAAGCAGGCGAGAGCCTATGAATGTTTGATATTACTCCTGTAAAGCATGAGAGCACAATTTTTGAATTTGAATTCATAATGATGAGTGCGGGATTTGACGTTTACAGTCGCTGCTAAGAATGGAGAAGAAGATTGCTGGATATAAACAGCTGAACTTGGATCTGTTCTTCACAAACTTATGTATTCTGAAGATTTGGATTATCTTATAGTGTCTTGGTGTATTTTATGGCTCTATTGTCAGTCACTGTATTGGTGAAAATCCCTTTTGTCTCACGGCAAACAAACTAAATATTACAAAATGGTTAAATTATTAAATAACTGTTTTTCATTTTAATGTTTTAAAGTGTAGCCTTGATTAACATTATGTAATCCTCTGAAATGAGTTTGCTGCAGAAGTCACGAACAGAGCAAACTGCTATTATTTCATATTAAATAGATGTGTAAGCTGCATTTAATAAATGTGACTGAAAATGTCATTGATATCATGATTGAATAAAATAGTCAAAACATTAATGCAACTATTTTAATATTTACAAATGGAATACGTACAAATTTGTATGTTGGCAAAGTTGTTCATATATAAATGTTAGTGCTGTCAATATGTCTGTGTCAGTGTGTATATGTACGTATATAAATGTATGTAAATAAATGTACGTATGGTAGAACTTTATGTGAAAATACACATGTACTCTCATGAGATCACGTTGGCTGTTTAATGGCCTCAGTGTAAATCCAATCATTTCTGCTCAGGGTTCTTTCTACTGTGCTAATAATAAAACATCTTCACTGCCAGGCAAATTGTGGATATGTTTTGTAACCGCAAGGCTGATCGACAACCTCTTTATAGACCTTGGAATTATCAGGACTTGACTGAGGTGTATCCTTCATCTGACCTCAAATCCATGGGCATGGGAGAATGTATATTAAAAACACCCTTGCTTTAGGTTTGCATACATCCTTCCATCTCCCAAAAAGCATCATCTTCTTTTGTAAGACGAGGAAGGACAGAAGCCTAAAGCTGTGCATGGATTATGAAGGTTGAAATGCAATAACTATAATGGGTTTTTGTCTGTACCTCTTGTCCATGCATTCTGGAGAATAGGTCAGAGGTGCCAAGATGTTCCAAAAATTACATTCAAGGAGAGAATACATTCTGAATTAAAATTGAGAGAGAGATGAGCAGAAAGTTACTTCGCCATCATGCATGGGCAACCGTTGTTTAATCTCTATAATGAGTTTCCCAAGTAACTCTTCTAAATCTTCCTCTACCATTTGAGTCATAGTACATTTACACTTTCCACTATATTAGAAACATTGTTTCATGCAATGAAACGTGCTGTGCAAACTGACATTGTAATTAGGCAATGCAAGTTCATGTTTTACCACCACATTTTCCCTGGGAATCAAATCCACGTCCTTGCTGACACATTTCCATTTTCACATTTGATCCGCGGTACGATTGTGTCATCTAATGGTTTCATACGCAGCTGTTTTCATAGATCAGTGGTTGTCAATTGGTTGCAATGCAAAAGGGGGTTGTCATTTTCTCACCCTCACATACACTATATTGACAAAAGTATTGGGACGCCCCTCCAGATCCCTGAATTCAGGTGTTCAAAATCACTTCCTTGCCACAGGTGTATAAATCAAGCACTAGGCATGCAGACGCTTCTACACACATTTGTGAAAGAATGGCTCGCTCTCAGGAGCTCAGTGAACTCAAGCGTGGGACCAGGATAGGTTGCCACCTGTGCAATAAGTCCATTCCTGAAATTTCCTCACTACTAAATATTCCACACTCAACTGTTATTGGGATTATAACAAAGTGGAAGCAATTGGGAACAACAGCAACTCAGCCACGAAGTGATAGGCCACGTAAAATCACAGAGTGGGGTCAGCACATGCTGAGGGTCACAGTGCACAGAAGTCTCCAACTTTCTGCTCCAGACCTCCAAACTCCTGTGGCCTTTAGATGAGCTCAAGAACAGTGCGGAGAGAGCTTCATGGAATGGGTTTCCATGGCCGAGCAGCTCATCCAAGCCTTACATCACCAAGTGCAATGCAAAGCCTGGGATGCAGTGGGGTAAAGCACGCCACCACTGGACTCTAGAGCAGTGAGACGTGTTCTCTGAGTGACCAATCACGCTTCTCTGTCTGCCAATCCCATGGACGAGTCTGGGTTTGGAGGTTGCCAGGAGAACGGGACTTGCAAGGAACTCTTAATGCTTCAGCATACCAAGATATTTTTTGATATATTTCATGCTCCCAACTTTGTGAGAACAGTTTGGGGATGGCCACTTCCTGTTCCAGCATGACTGCGTTCCAGTGCACAAAGCATTGGTCCATAAAGACATGGATGAGCAAGTTTGGTGTGGAGGAACTTGACTGGCCTGCACAGAGTCCTGACCTCATCCCGATAGAACACCTTTGGGATGAATTAGAGCGGAGACTGGGAGCCAGGACTTCTCGTCCAACATCAGTGCCTGACCTCACAAATGAGCTTCTAGAAGAATGGTCAAACATTCCCATAAACACACTCCTAAACCTTGTGGAAAGCCTTCCCAGAAGAGCTGAAGCTGTTATAGCTGCAAAGGGTGGGCCGACTCCATATTAAACCCTACGGATTAAGAATGGGATGTCATTAAAGTTCATGTGCATGTAAAGGTTCATATGCATGTCCCAAAACTTTTGGCAATATAGTGTATCAGGACATTAATTAATCTTTGGGACCTTAATGAAAATATTTTTGATATTCTTTTCATTAAAATTAACATGGAAGAGAAAACTATTACCATGTCTCTTGTTATTGACATCAAAGGATGTGCATCCAATCAACCCTACAGTATTACATTGCAAATTCATCTCTGACTGTGTAGATGGCAAAGTTCGAATTAGATTAAATGTGCTATAGTTTTGAACAGAGTGTTTGATTATTGCTTGAACATTTGAGGTTTGTGCTGTTTGTAGGTTTCAGTGTCTTAGCAACTGAGAGAAAAAAAGCTGAAATGCAGTGCAGGCTGCCTGGAGTCAGTATAACTTTATTCCCACAGGATTGAAGCTGACTCTCAATGCATTAATCTAGGCTGGGATCAGACTTTGGCAGACTGGCGAGTGCCTCATTGATTTGGTTATATCAATTTTCATGTCAGTAGGTACCGTTCTTGTTATTGCAGCAGAAGCAATTAACTTCTGCACGGGCAATGGTATAAAGGCAAGTGGTACAGGGATAAAAGCAGCTAAAACTGTAATATTAGAAAATATAATGGTGAAATCAAGCCAACGCTGTGTTTTTTAAAGGAAAAGCTATTGCCTTTAATGGTGTAGAACCAGAGTGAGGTGGAAAGCCACAGGTAAAGAAGGGCTTGTGTTGATGATTAAATGCAAAGTAGCCATTACAAGATTCATGTATATTAAACATGTTCATGTTCATTAATCACTTTAGTCAAGTACTGCTCAGAAGGTCATTCATTACTAGTCAACATAAAAAATAAATAAATAAAAAACGGGTAAATTGCTCATTTCCATGTGTAATCAGAGGCTTTCAAGAGGTTAAAATAGGGTAAACTGAAATGAGGCAAAGCTAATACAAGTAAAACTGCATGAATTCTGTCATTTTTGCACATCTGCACTAAGTTTTCTGAAATTTTAGGTTTAGGAAACTTAAACAGTAAATATAAACAGTAAATGTAACAAACAAATAAACAAGAATTTTGATTTAGTTTTTTTCTCATGAGAAAGACAGTATACAGGGAGAATGCAAATGTGCTGTGAATACTGAATCCTGGGTCATTCCTATGCAGCACAAACATTGAACTTCTCTTTAAATATTTAATTCCTTTTGATAGCACTCTATTTTACAATCCTCTTGGACATACTATGTACTTATATGTAAGAAAGCCTTTTTAAACAGGAAGATTACTTATGAATGGGAGAAAGTGCAATGCCCAATATGGCGAATAAGCCCCGCCTTCTAAATGAAAGAGCCAATCATTGATTAGTAAAGCCATTGTGTCACTGCAGCTGCCTTTAGAAGCTCCGGTTGCTATAGAAACAGGCAGTGTTCTGAGCAAGCTTAGGACTGCGCATTTGGGTTAGCGCCGTCCAGGCTGAAAAAAATGCTGATTCAAGTGTTTAGAAACAAAATTTATGAGAATATGAAATTTCATCTTATGTTTGGAGAACAGTTTTAGAGAATTTTATGTTTACCCATTCAAAGAGATAGGAGCTGCACGTTTCAAAGATGGCCGTTGAGTTAAATAATGAATCAAATGTCTTTAAGAGATATTGGTAACTTGGTACTAACCCTGAACCTACTCCTAAACCTAACCTTAACCCATATAGTTACCATATATTACCAGTATTTTCTTAGGTAAGTACACTGCAAGTACACATAAGTGAACATACTGTAAAAACTATTTTAATGTGATGTAATAACTTCATGTAGTAATAACAATAAATTATGCATAATTATAAGTTACCAAAACCAAACCCTAACCACAACTTTATATGAAGTACATGTAGTTAATTAATATTACTCAGTACTTATTTGAGTTCAGTTGTGTTTTGAGTGAATGTAAACAGTTGAGAAAGATAACGCATGTGTATCAGTGTAATGGATCCGTGTGTCACCTCTTAAAGTGACAGCAGCCTAATATTCCTGCCGCCAAATTATGAGAAAATATTAAAAACATCTTTATGGCAGTTTTTCCTCATGGTATCGATGTCAAAATTGTGCCCAGTGAAAATGCAGAGTGGCTAGTAACTTTGGAAAACCACAAGCCACAGTGACTGGAGAGCAAAAAAGTTAATGTCAAACTTGGCTTATAAAACATTATAATACTTATCGTTTCATTGTTACACCTTTAGAATGTAAAATGCATTAAAACTTATGACAAACAACTGATGTAACAAAGGATGTGCAAATGCATTATAACATACATTATGAATACTTCTATAATGCATTATAAAGACTTAAAGTAAAGTGTTACCCAATAATGAAATCTGCAACACTGGAAATATGAAAGAAAGGTTTGAGTGTTAAGACATCATGGCCAAATGTACTCTTTCATAGGAAATGCAGGCTGTCTGGAGTCAGTGTAACTTTATTCCCACAGCACTGAAGCTGAATATCTCAGTGCATTAATCCAGTCTAAGAATCAGAGCACTTTGGCAGACTGGAGAGTGCTTCATTTTCTTGGTTATTTCAATTTTCACGTGAGTAGGAAGCAATTGACATCTGCATAGTATAAAGTGGCCAGTGGTACAGGGATAAAAGCAGCTTAACTGTTACATTAGAAATATAATGGCTAAATCAAGTCAATATTGTGTTTTGTAGAGGAACAGCTATTGCATTTAATGGTGTAGAGCCAGAGAGAGGTGACACAACCTTTCCCAGCTGAAAAGAGAAAAACCACAGGTGAAGAAGTGTTTATGTTGATGATCACATGCAAAGCAGCTGTTACAGCACTCGTGTTCATTGTTTCGAAACACTTCATCACTTTAGTCAACTGCTGCACAGTAGGTCAATCACTCCATTACTAGTGAGCATGTTTTAGCTGGTAGATTACTCATTTCCATGTGTAATCAGAGATTATCCATCGCCAAATGAATTCAAGAAACCTCATTCAGTAAGTCAAACCCTTCAGGTCTGCTCAAAACCTTTAAAGAAGACTCCTTCCATAGACACTGCAGAGGGAGAACAGAGATTATTTGTATTATTACTTTTTAATGAGCCATTTATTGGTTGTGTAATTAAAAGAAAACTTTTTTTTTTTGTTTCGCATTAAGGTTTTATACAAAAATAACCCCGGGTCAAGAGCGATGATGATTACTGAGCTAAGCATAACTCTTAGAGTCGTAATGGAGGGCTGTCATTGCGTTTCTCTCTTTCACTAAAGAACAATGATCCATGGAGGTTCTAACGATAATTGCAATAGCCGCAAAGAAATTCCTCACTCATGGGAACCATCATTATAACTTCAAAGTGTGTATTTAGGAGTGCATTCACAGGAGAGGAAACACTATCAGGCTTTAATTGTAAGGCAGTAATTATACCTTTTACACAACCATGGGCTATCTGCAGTGGAGCGATTTGATGAACCAGGCCTCTTGATTAGGCTTTTTAAAATCAACTCTTCTCTTGTCAGACTCTAAGTAATGGTGTGACGTTTGCATACATTTGAAAGACCTTAATAACATCGATTTAGAGACATTTCATAATGGGGGATTCTGCTATAAACATAGGGGGTTACCAGAGCTAGGCACCATATGGCACATAGAAATAGCAAAACTGAGACTTGATATTGACCATTTATGACGCATAAACAATATGAGATCATCAACTGTGGACTGTTCTTTGCTTTGAGGATTTAAGTATAATGTATGCACTCAATGTTTCATTAATGTTGGTAGCCTACAACAGAACCCAAATAGAAAACCTTTGCATATGCAAAAACAATAACTGTAAGGCCCAAACAAATGCTTCTGCTTTTATGGCACAGACATTTGAAGAAAACTCTATCGCACCCCTGAGTGCTGAAGCATTGGCCAAGCATTTGTTTACTTTTTGTAAAGTATTGTAAATCTCTGGCCCAAGGGTGTGATGTAGTAAATGCCACCCTGAATTGTATTTATAAAAACTAAAAGACAGAGATGGAGTCCTTGCTCATACCTTCATAAAGTTGGGCTTTGCTATTGAATTGTGAATGTATACTAAGGGTTGTGACACATGAGCGTCTGTCAGGCTAGATTTTTGCGGCGTGTCCCACATGTTGGCTCTAGTCGGGCTCATTTAGATCAGCTTTTTTTTAGCTGATGCAAGGCGACAATATACTTTTCCATTAAGGGGCAATATTTGCCCCCCTAAATTGATTTCTAGGGGCTTTCAATCACACAGAAACCTGTCACAAAAAAGTTCAGACTTCCTGGATTCAATTCAGATTTCAGAAATATCCAATCATGACAAAACTATGATTCTATCTAACAGGATGTGCTACCAAACTGTAAAAAAGTTGCTCCCTAAAATTTTTAAGTACACTCAACTTGGATGATTTCAACTTAAATTACATTAAACTGACTGAAAAATGAATGAAACTTGTATAACTTTGAAAAGAGCTTAACTTATTTTGATGAGTTAATGTAAATGCATGTGCAATAGATCAGTGTGTATGCTTCCACACATGCACAGTAGATCGGTGTGTACACTTCCACACTTCCAATTTCAATCACGTGGGAGATTTTCATCCATTTGCTAAGAGGCTAACTGCGCTGGTTAAGTGCTAGGTGATTGCTTACTACCCAACTCAAAGAACCCATCACAACACTGATGTCTCTGTGTCAAGTCGAAAGTATTCTTCAGTTTTCCATTTACTACCACATCACTGACGCACTGCAGCCATCATCAACAGGATCTGCAAGGACTGTGTACATGCAGCCCAGGTTTTCTAGCCATGCACATATAAACCTCATCTGCACATGTGTCCAGACTTGACTGCATTCATTGCTAGGTCCACTAGGTGGCAACACTCATAGATGGAAAAATAGCAATTAAAACAACAGAACGCGAAAACAACAATATGGATGCGAGAGGAGGACAGAAGATACTCGTTTGGCTCGAAGTATTTTTTAATAAGCTTCTACTAGAGTAAGCTGTAACCCCAGGCTTCATGATGTTGCTATACTTTCCCATGTCATCTCTGTGAAAGTGGTTGTAAGTTCAATCATTCAAATGAATAGCAGAAACACTTGAAAATGTTTAATCTTTGGGTTTTGGGTTTGTGAGCACTAATTGCAAAACTCTGAAACTACACTATGTAATAAAACAATGTAGCTTGTGTTTTATACACACAATCTGAGAGTGAATCTTTTTCAAAGACAAATGGGAAAAACAGCCTCAGCAAAAATCAATCAGTGGACCACATCAAAGAGTTTGAGGCAGATATTTCCTTGAGCGTGAGCAAGCCCTACACCGGCGTTACCTTGTACACAGCTGCTTCACCCCATCATGTAAAAGGCTCACGTTGAGAGGTCACAAGAGGACCAGAACGGGGCTGCCTCTGCTATCAAATGGAGGTCAACGGGAGGTTGGCCCGAGAGCACGAGTGATTGGGCCAGCCGGCTGAGCGCAGCTGCAAACAAAGGCCCTTCAGAATGCTGGCCATGGACATCAGCAATGAAATCTCCATTACTTTGTTAAACTGTGTCTCAGGCAGTGCCCTTGCTATTATGTCAATGTCTAGGCTTAATGCTGATTCATATACTGCAGACGAAAATCCCAGATTAAGTCCAGATGGCAGGACCCACTTTTAGCAGTGAAACTGCAACACTTTAATGGCCAGATAGGATCCTCGTAATGATTTTTATTTATTTAAGCAAATTTCTCATGCAAATAACAGAATATGGGCCCCTTTCCACCTGGCACTAACATGTGTTTTTCTATCCTGATTTCTTTAGCTAAATTGCTTTTACATCTTGCATTCCAATGCGTCTCCAGTTTGATCAGACAGTCACACTTACCCACACATACAATTTTGCATTTACAGAAAATGTTTCATGATTTACTGAAACGGTGAGTACAAAATGCTTTCAGTCACATTGAGAGACAAAAAAAGGGGGAAAAAAGGATTTGGTCTATTGTGTTTCTCTACTTTAGAAACATTCCCACAGGAAAGGATTGCAAAGGGGATTAGAAGTGAAGAATGTTTTGAAGGATACATTTAGGCAGAGAAAACCAAGAGTGAATATTTAGAAATTAGAGATTCTAAATGCCGCTATGTGTAATAATTTATGGGGTATTCATTTTCAAATGCATTTTCCTCTCAAAATCAAAGCCTGCAGCATAGCGCAAGACTAAAACAACACCTTGTGTTATTACCATATTATACTAAACAATGACACAGTAACTGCGTTTGGTCACACTTCGTCATAACAATGTGATTTTACATTTAAGTACAGAGTAATATTAATCAACTATATGTACTTACTATAGGGTTATAGATAGGATTAGCTTTGTTGTAGAGTTAGTTGCATATGATAATGCATAATATAACTGTAGGTACACTCTACACTCAAACGTCATTTGAGAGCTACTCGTTATATAATACGTAAATAACTCTTAAACTCTTTAATAATGCATCATAATTCTCATATTAACAACTATCCAAACTGTTTTACACATGGAAGAGTGAAGTAGTAGTTCCAGGAGTCTGTACCAATAACATTTTACAGTTCTCTGTACAGCTAAATGTTTTTTATTTTTATTTAACTATTTTTTTTTAAATCTATTGAATTCAATAAGTTCATTATTCATGATGATAATCATTATAAATAAAACAAACATTTAAAGGCTGTATGTTGTTTAAAAGTAAACATTGTTTATAAATAAAAGATCAAGTGAAAAATAAGCAACCATTAATAATTACATAATTAGTATTAATGTCATAATTATTATTAGAAGTAGAGACGTATTATTATTACATAGATACGTAGCTAAATCTACTGTATTGTACTGTATTCTTTCATTTTCCCCATGGGATTGCATGTTTGACTATGTGCGCCTTGGCTACCTTGCCGAATGGTTTTGCACTAGAAACACATGCTATATTACCAAAAGTATTGGGACACCCCTCCAGATCCCTGAGTTCAGGTGTTCAATCCCTTCATGGCCACAGGTGTATAAATCAAACACTAGGCATGCAGACGCTTCTACACACATTTGTGTCGCTCTCAGGAGCTCAGTGAACTCAAGCGTGGGACCGGGATAGGTTGCCACCTGTGCATTCGTGAAGGTCCATAAAGACATGGATGAGCGAGTTTGGTGCGGAGGAACTTGAGTCCTGACAGAGTCCTGACCTAAGCCCGATAGAACTCCTTTGGGATGAATTCGAGCGGAGACTGCGAGCCAGGCCTTCTCGTCCTGCTTATATGCTTCAGTGATTTACTCGTGCAACTGTTGACATGACGCTAGTTTAAAACATTTCTAACATAAAGCTAGTTTAAAACTTGTAAAGATTGCTCCATTTAGGAAATTAATAACTGGACACTATATGCGCATACATATGGAATGAAATATAATTTGCTCATCTTAGATGTTGATTCCAGGTGCGTTTATGAAAGCGCGCTGCAGACTGCTAACAGCAACACTACCGTCATATGTTTGTCTAGCGCATGTTTACATAGAAAAACATTAAAAATCAGCTGAACTTACCATAAACATGCAAATCAACCGTAAATCATTCTTTGTTCACACAGCATCCTACGGGTGATTTACTGGTAATGTTACAACTTTTCATACTGGTAAATTGCCAGAAGCAGTATTTTTGATCCTGTTCACACATGATCTCTTTACCAGTAAAGACTGTGTTAAAAGGGGCTATTATGTCTTGAGGTGTGGTAGCCATGGTATAAGCAGAATAATTGATAAGCAATTGTCAACGGGCTGTTGAATTATTGAAAAATAATGTACACCTGCTTTCTGTGGTGTCCGCATTACCACTACGGGTGTGCACTGTTGTTCAATAATTCAACAGACCAACGTCAGTCATTCCTTATATAAAGCTGGGTGACTTCTGAAACACATCTTACACATGCACAGTATGAATTGTCATTTATTGAAAATGCTAATAGTGAGTATTTCAAGGCAATATCTGAATTTGTCATGTGTTTGAATATGAATTTGTCTCTGATCACCTCATGATCGGATCATGATTCATCTTGTTGATGCATTTACACCTGCTATTTGTGAAGTTATTTAACATAATTTCAGGAGGAGTACCCTCATCTAATCTTTCAATTATACCAAGGTATAAAACCATAGCTTACCTCTTCCCGTTGTTAGTTCTTGCAGCATCCCTCCTCCTCCCCTGCGCCTCCTTTTATACAATTTTGCCTGTTATAGGGGGGCAATCGGAGCTCGGGTAGAATATCCTCTCCGCAAGCTAAATCTGTTTACCACTTTGACTAAGATTATATGGGCACACAAACTCGTGAAATTGTAGTTAACTGCAATCCAACCATCATCAGATCACAAAAAAATAAAAATCATAATTTAATACAGGTATAAAGTCTAGATCACGGATTAAAATGAGTTTTGTTGTGCAGTGTACCAGAGTAAGCGACAGAAGTTTTTAATGCGTTTGGTTTTGTGCAGGGATTTATTTGCTCTCAGCTTTAACCGATAAGATTTGCTTCCAATCTGTCCTTCAGTGTTGACCTCACCAGGTGAGTGAATTTTGTTGCATTTCCGAGAGAGAGAAGGAACACCATGAGAGCTTTCTCACAAGAAAAAATGATTAGCCCCTTGAACTGTTGCAGTGTAGCTTCCTAAATTAGTATCATCTAAAACTGACATTGTGACTAACCACTACAGCCATGGCAAGACAAGGCAAGTGCACATATTCACATCAAAAAACCCAGACAGCTAGCAAAAAGAGAGAAAAGTCAAAAAATGTGCTCCCGAAGTGCCTTTGAGAAATAAAAAAGGCTAATTTTCAAATTAAGCCGAGTGATTTGGGGAAGGGAAAAAAAGGGTCAGTCCAAGAAGAAGTGTGTAGTGTGAGAGGATCAGCTGATTTCCATATTAATTGAAGGAGATGTGTGTGAGCCGGAGAGGTGAGGAGCTCTTGGCTGTGCTGCAATATTATCCTCAGCTCCACTAGTCACTAATGTCTGAAGTACCCAAACTCAGCATGACTAATAAGACACAGGGGATGGAGAGGGGCTGCAGCACGTCCTCGGAGCACAGCGCCATCAATCACACAAAGGAAAAACAAGGCAATTAGATAAGACCACAAAAAAAAAAAAAAACATGAATTACTCTACTAGTCGTAAGATACACCCTTACACATCAGTTATGCTTCCAAAGCTTGCTAAAGTTGCTAGTGTTAAATATGATTGGCTTTTGACATCCATATGGATGTGTTCTGGTTTGCGCGGTATCATTGATGTTTACTCGGGTAATTGGAGCGCTGTACCTTTAGGCCATCAACAGTAGATCTGAGAAGTGGATGCTATTTGTTTCCTTCCCCCCAAGTTAATACAAAATAAAAATTGACCTTGTTTTTCTTCAGTGTTCATGTATGCTCAAGTTTCTCTATACTATTTCAACAGACTTAAAAATGAATTTCCTTTTCTTCTGACAACAATTAATTGTTTTTAATCAATAGTCACATTTTAGTAGTCATTATTTTTTTAGGCTACTTTTGTAGGTAATATAGCATAAATCAGTGCAAAAAAAAATTCTTAACGGCATCAATAGTTATGAAATATGACCGGGAAACACTGTTAATGAGAAGGCCACCATTGAATGGTTGCAGGCTAGTGGCAAAAATAAATTATTCTCATTTGTTATTCAGGAACTCAATGCATTACGATTGTAAAGGAATACATACAGTATTTACAGGAAAATTCAGGACATTATGGAGCCACTTTAAATTAAGTGTCTTTATTATGTGCAAACATTTAAATTAATCATTCTGTATTTTTTACACTTGCATGTGCAGTAAACAGGCACAACTCAACGCGATGTGTGTGTGTGTGTGTGTGTGTGTGTGTGTGTGTAACACTTTCCACACATGCCAGGATGAACAAACTCTGTGTATTTACTAGTTGCGGTATCAACATTATTTAGAGAAAAAATTGCGGCAAAATTAAAAAATCTTTGGAAGATATCACTGAACATTTATTTAACCATAGCAAAAGTGTTTTTTTGTGTGTGTGTGTTTATTTAAAATAAGACGAATGTGATATTATTGTAATCTTCTATCTGTTATTGATCAGTTGAGATGTTCTTTAATGCTGATCTGAGAGCAGAAGACACGAGCCGCGGTTAAATGAGCAGGCGGGGCATGTTGTCACAATCAGCACCTATTAGAAATATGATATTATATTCTATACTTCTATAAATTCTATTGAGAAAAGCATGAGAAAAGGAATAATCACTGAGAGTCAATGTTCAGACATGATTCATTATTATGATGTTTTGAGCTATGCTGTATAACTGTGTTTAGAGGTGTGTTTGTTGTCAAAATCAAAAATGTGTGTATTTTTAATAATTAAAAAAATGACAGTTTTATTTTTAAAAGTTAATAATTGTATTTTATTGACAAAAATATTTTACTTTGTTGTGGATTTTTTTTTTTTTTTGATTATATCAGGTAACATGTTAATCTGTCATGTTGCACTGTACTCCACCTATGGGGCATGTTGTCACAGTTCACTTCCATTCTTTTAAATCAAGATAAAAGTATACACCGTATTAATGAAACAAAACCAAATAATTGTACTAGACGTGTGAGAAATTAATGTGTGTGAGAACCCCGAGTGGATTTACACAAACTGAGACAGTCAAAAAGTGTTAGGTTGTGCCCCGCTCTCCCCTACACGGTTGACCTTGACCCATCCACTCCTGCAACTTATCATTCACTCATTAGAAGTTCCCTGCAAGCAATGGCCGTCATTTCACCGTCTCGGTTAACTATGCCGATATAATTCGGCTATGAGTAACCCACTTCCCTTTGCACCTCTAACAGCTTCAGCTTTTCTGGGAAGGCTTTTCTGGGAAGGCTTTCCACAAGGTTTAGGAGTGTGTTTATGGGAATTTTAGAAGCTCATTTGTGAGGTCAGGCACTGATGTTGGACGAGAAGGCCTGGCTCGCAGTCTCCGCTCTAATTCATCCCAAAGGTGTTCTATCGGGATGAGGTCAGGACTCTGTGCAGGCCAGTCAAGTTCCTCCACACCAAACTCACTCATCCATGTCTTTATGAACCGACGCTTTGTGCACTGGAGCGCAGTCATGTTGGAACAGGAAGGGGCCGTCCCCAAACTGTTCCCACAAATTTGGGATCATGAAATTTTCCAAAATGTCTTGGTATGCTGAAGCATTAAGAGTTCCTTACTCTTGGCACAATGCAGTCAGACAAGTCCCATTATCCTGGCAACCTCCAAACCCAGACTTGTCCATGGGATTGGCAGACAGAGAAGCGTGATTGGTCACTCAGAGAACACGTCTCCACTGCTCTAGAGTCCAGTGGTGGTGTGCTTTACCCCACTGCATCCCACGCTTTGCATTGCACTTGGTGATGTAAGGCTTGGATGAGCTGCTCGGCCATGGAAACCCATTCCATGAAGCTCTCTCCGCACTGTTCTTGAGCTCATCTAAAGGCCACAGGAGTTTGGAGGTCTGGAGCAGAAAGTTGGAGACTTCTGTGCACTGTGACCCTTAGCATGCGCTGACCCCGCTCTGTGATTTTACGTGGCCTATCACTTCGTGGCTGAGTTGCTGTTGTTCCCAATTGCTTCCACTTTGTTATAATCCCACTAACAGTTGAGCGTGGAATATTTAGTAGTGAGGAAATTTCAGGAATGGACTTATTGCACAGGTGGCAACCTATCCCGGTCCCACGCTTGAGTTCACTGAGCTCCTGAGAGCGACCCATTCTTTCACAAATGTGTGTAGAAGCGTCCCAGTAAGTAGTGGGGTGACCCAATACTTTTAGCAATATAGTGTACTTCTTTTGTCACATACTGTTTTCGCCTACTATGTAGGGAAGTTTGTGATTTCAGATGTAGCCTTTTTCTCTGTCTGGCATTGTTTGATGTTTTATGGACTCACCTTCTTGTTGATGATCTCCTGTAGGACTTACCAGTGTTTTGTTCGCAATTTATTGGATGTATAGTGTTTCTAGAGAGAAAAGTGACTGCTTTTTGTATGTATGTTAACAACATACCTGAAGCTTTGTTTCTGTTGCGTAGAAAGCTATCCTCCTGATCCTTGGTTAAAGTTAACTTGCAAAGAAGATATCTTGTATTATAATTACCTACAGTTCCTGTGATACTTGCCTGTATTCCCTGAGTTTTCCAGTTTGTGTTTAAAGCATTGACTATCCAGTTTCACAGTAAACTCCCACTCCTGGGTTCGTCATCTTCTTCCTCTCCTGTCATGGTGTGTCATTACACCTGTATTCACCTCAGCTGCATCACAATTATTTTTTTGTGAACACAATAAGTACAATGTACCTAACAATTATTTCTTTTGATGTAGGCCTAAGTACATAGTAGTTAAAGACCCCTAAAAATCGTTATTTATTGTATGAATTGACACCACCAACTCGTAAAATGGTTACATTTTCTCATGAGAATGGTCTGGGAAGAAACGTAGAAGAGCAAGAGGAGGAAAGGAATGAAAAGGACCACGAGCTATGACTCAAACTCTGATCAGCTAAAGCGCAAACATGTTACACGTTGGAGAGCTGCCTGTGAACATAACGTATGGCCCTCAGTATGTCTGAAAACACACTGTCTTGGAATAGAATAAGACATTATATATTTTGTATTACTTATACCAGTGTTATTTTAGTATCATTGAGATATAGGACCCTATATTAGATCTGAGCTCATGGTTTAAAGCGAATGGTGCAGGTGCTCTTAGGGCGTGTCCAAATCCACTTTTGCTGGTTTAATGACGGAAAAAATGGTTGACGCGCCAGGCTCATGCTCCAAAAAGGGTTGGCCTAGTCTTTTCAAGTCACGGGTGTGTTTCTGCAGTAGTCAGGGCACTGATCTGGGAGTCAGCCATTGTAAATCTCAATCGCAGTATCCATATTCACTACTTAATTACTCAACTACACCATTACCTTGCATATGACATATTACAGTTTTATGAAAAAATAAATAAACATTTCAATTATGATCTAAACTAAATATAAGTTGTGTCTGGTAATTGATATAGGGTGTTAGGGACAACATCCTGCCATCTGCTGGTTAGAGAAAAAAATTTAGGAATTGCAGCTGATAGAAAAAAAAAATGTAATGACCATATCAATGTCCAGCAGAAGCCCATAGACATCCATTCATGTTTCTGCCAAATGCTCTGTGCCTAACTTTTGAGGTATTTCTTGAGAATATATATATTTTAACATTTTAAAATGCATTAAAATGACTGTTTTGACAAAGTTTGTAATTTATTTTAAATCTTTTGAACAGTCTTTTTTTTGCAGCAGTGTTGCATAAATTAGCATTTAGTGTTAAGTTGCCACTAAAAGACAAGACTTAGTCTGATTGTGTGTGTGTGTATGTGTGTGCATGGGTGTGTGTGTGTGTCTGTATGTGTGTGCATACATGCATGTGTGTCGTCTCAACCCTTTATATCTTTATTTTGTTTTTATGGTTGATATTCACCAAATTCGAAAAAAATGCTTTCTGTTGCATTCACACCTGTGTGTGTGTGTGTGTGTGTGTGTGTGTGTGTGTGTGTGTGTGTGTGTGTGTGTGTGTGTGTGTGTGTGTGTGTGTGTGTGTGTGTGTTCACACGTGTGTGTGTGTTGTGATGGGTAGGTTTAGGGGCAGGGGCAGTGTAGGGGATAGAAAATACAGTTTGTACAGTATAAAATGCATTACGCCTATGGAATGTCCCCATAAAACATGGAAACACAACATGTGTGTGTGTGTGTGTGTGTGTGTGTGTGTGTGTGTGTGTGTGTGTGTGTGTCTGTGTGTGTGTGTCTGTGTGTGTGTGTGTGTGTGTGTGTGTGTGTGTGTGTGTGTGTGTGTGTTGTGTGTGTTTGTGTGAACTTAAAAACATGCCATATGAATGGGAATATTTGTAGGGGTGGCAATCATTTTGGCACACTTATTTTGGACAAAAACATTTTTATTTTGTGTAAATTAACTTCAATTAAAGGTTAGACTAACAAGAGAAATGGCAACCGCACATTTTCACAGTCAGTGTTGTTCATATTTAGCAAGGGTGCCAATATTTGTGGATCCCACTGTATTTCTTTGTTCTTGTGTTAGTGAAGGAGAAACCAATTATTACTTACAACACACAGGATATTTCAAAGCACTAGCACAGATCCTCAACAGCCAAGCTACGGCGGAGCTTGAAAAGGGAGGTTCATAAGAGGTGAGATAATACACAGCTTAACTATCTAATTTTCTGCGTCTGACAATCCCACCGAGCCCCCGTCACTGAACTCACTTCTATCAGGATCCCCGTCAGCTCTCGCTGTTGCTGACTCAATGCCTGTCCTGGTCCCAAGATGCAGGAGACGATTCAAAGTTCCTTCGCTTTCCATTTGATTAAAGCCAGAATAAATTTACCTCAGGGCAGTTACGCAGAGGGAATCACAACCCGCGCTTCGACGAAACCTCGTTGTTTGATAGACAAGGCTAAGGTTACATTCCTTTTTTGTATGCACAACCTTTTTGAAATCGAAATCTTTCGTTTTTACTGTGACACCAGGAGATAAGGCTGCGTTATGAGTGATTTTTTTCCCCCCACTGACACATACTCTGATAACAGTTCAAAAGAAAGCCCACTCATATGAGCCTCGATGTTTATCTGAAAAGCTTTGATTGAATATTAAAAGTGGTCTTGATAGGATACTCTGATATTTAGCAAAGCTCATTCAGGATAACAAGAGTCCTCTGATCTGTTCAAAGCCATGATGCATTGCAAAATAATGAATTCTTAATCTGATTTTTGACAGTTTTGCATACAATGCAAGATAGGATTATATATGGACACCTACGTACTTGACACTAGAGATAATGACACAGGCCCTTGATCTTTGCAGCTTAATTCATTTGAAATCATCAGAATGAAAGGCGAGTAAAACACTATTTAAAATGGATGTTTTTAGTTCAATTCACAGCCCAGAACTTTATTCTGCTGCACTTCTTGCTCCTAAATAAAGAGTGATTTGTTACTGTAGAGAGTTATTAAGTAGATTTCCATCTAATCCTCTCATCACAAAAAGGATATAACAGGTGCACCTGATATACAATATGACCAAGGCAAGCTGTGTTTACACAGACCATTTTAATGCTTTTTTGAGTAGAAATGTGTCGACTGTTAGAGGAACGATCTGTATCAAGCAGAGACACACAGACTATATCAAATGTGTCAACACAAACCTCAAAGGCATGACATTTAGTCATGTGACCTGCAACAAGCAATTCAGATTGATGTTAGTATGCTTGAGGTTCGCCAAATTGAACATGCATAGGTTGAACAATGTTTTGATTCGAGATTGAATAAAGGCTCAGATTTTGATCATTTCATCATACAAAGTGACCATGTTGCTTCAAAAGGCTTAGAATATACCACTGAAGTCATTTGGATTAATTTCACAATGCCTTTATGTTCTTTTCAGAGCTCGAACCTGATTCTGGTTTCAAGTCAAGGAAGTGTGAAACGCTTGCATGGTTCATTATAAAATCTAAAGCCAAAAACAGACCGGAAGCTCGAAAGCTCCACCCAAGCTTTCAGAGCGCAAGCTTTTAAACGTTTCAAATCTTTACAACTCTCACATCAAAAACAGAAATCATCAGTTAGGTAACCACTAGGGCTGGGCATTGCATAAAATATTACAATGAAGGGAAACCGGGGTTAGTTATAACACATGGATGGGTACATGGTGGTCATAAAGGGATGGACATGGTCAGAAACAATGCTCAGGTAGGCCGTGGCATTTAAACAATGCCCAATTGGCACTAAGGGGCCTAAAGTGTGCCAAGAAAACATCCCCCACACCATTACACCACCACCACCAGCCTGCACAGTGGTAACAAGGCATGATGGATCCATGTTCTCATTCTGTTTACGCCAAATTCTGACTCTACCATCTGAATGTCTCAACTGAAATCGAGACTCATCAGACCAGGCAACATTTTTCCAGTCTTCAACTGTCCAATTTTGGTGAGCTCGTGCAAATTGTAGCCTCTTTTTCCTATTTGTAGTGGAGATGAGTGGTACCCGGTGGGGTCTTCTGCTGTTGTAGCCCATCCGCCTCAAGGTTGTGTGTGTTGTGGCTTCACAAATGCTTTGCTGCATACCTCGGTTGTAACGAGTGGTTATTTCAGTCAAAGTGGCTCTTCTATCAGCTTGAATCAGTCGGCCCATTCTCCTCTGACCTCTAGCATCAACAAGGCATTTTCTCCCACAGGACTGCCGCATACTGGATGTTTTTCCCTTTTCACACCATTCTTTGTAAACCCTAGAAATGGTTGTGCGTGAAAATCCCAGTAACTGAGCAGATTGTGAAATACTCAGACCGGCCCGTCTGGCACCAACAACCATGCCACGCTCAAAATTGCTTAAATCACCTTTCTTTCCCATTCTGACATTCAGTTTGGAGTTCAGGAGATTGACCAGGACCACACCCCTAAATGCATTGAAGCAACTGCCATGTGATTGGTTGATTAGATAATTACTTTAATGAGAAATTGAACAGGTGTTCCTAATAATCCTTTAGGGGAGTGTAGTTCCGGGTTGATGACACGAGACGCAAAAGCTGAAGTAGCATGTCTGACTAAAAAAGAACAGAAAGAGCCGGTTCAAACATCTGTCGAAGTTTGCCGAGGACTACCGAGGATTCTGATGAGTGAGCTGGCAACGCAAGTCTGAGGCACATAGGCTACTGGAAATATGCTTATTATGACTACTGTTATTAAATAACATTTTATTAAAACCTTGCTGCAAAAACCTTTCTGTCAAGAGATTTAAATACATTTTACTGTAGTTTATTGTGCATGCAGATTATATTTAAAATCAAGGAGTTTATAAGGACAATAAACAAGGAGTTGATAATACTCATTGTACTGTACTTTAGACATAAAGCACAGATCTGCATGTGTTGATCAGTGCCTGTGATGTGTGCTGTAGTTGCGTAACTTTCTGTCGAATCCGACGTGAAGGATAAATGAATGAACTGTGAACACAAACACCATTAACTTAAAGTTAACGAAAGGCAATAATCAGTTCCTGATCACAATAATGCACTCACACAAATGACTTTATTCGATTGTTTCAATATGCATTGACACAGATTTCTTTATTGAAATGTTTCCTTGATATAACTGGACACTGAGAAATGCATAACATAAATGCAGAGTGACATCACTGCATGATGATGTCAGGAACCCATGAATCGGCTTTTTGAACCGAACTGTCCGAAAAAGAACCGGTTCGCAGAAATGAATCGGACTTTGCATCACTAATTACCATATCAACACTATATAGAGAACAAATGCGCCCAAATTAAGAAATCTTTTGAATATATCACTGACCATTTATTTAACCATATCAAAAGGAAATGTCTTACTGAAATAATGTTTTTATTATATAAAACAAGTCTATTATTATTTTAATCTCCAATAGTTTAGATAGTTAATCTTGATTTAGTTTATTGGTTATTTATTAGGTATTTAATTCTTATATAACCAGCAGAAAACACTAGGATTCAATCCAACTGTGTTACAGTGTGCAACTATTAAAACTATTGTCACGCTTAGTCTGTTTTGCTTGTGTTTGATTTGCTCCTTTGTTCAGTTTCCCGCCACTCCTTGTTTCCATGGTCACCGTCATTATGAGTTCATATAGTTCAGCTGTGTCTGTTTAATGATCTCGTTTGGGTTCACTATTTAAGTTCCTCTTGTTCACTCTGTGTTTGTCTTGTCACTGTTATGCTGTTGGATTCCTATTGCCAGTTTTCAGGGCTTTGTGAAGTTTGGATTATAGTTTATGTTTGCTTATTATCTCCTGAGTCTTCAGCCTGATCCTGAGCACTCTTCCAACCTTTACAACTATGCTATATGATGTTTGCAATATTATTCACATTAGCAACTTTTATGAATTTTACTGAAAAACCATGAGAAAGAGGTAAAGAAAATGCGGTTTGTCAAATTATTATTATTTTTTAAATTATTTAACAAATTATATTATTTTATATGAAATAGTTAGTAATTGTATTTTATTGACAAAATATCTTAGTTTTTAAATATTTTTTGGACATGTCACATTCCACTTCCATTCTTTTGGGGTGAATAATGAAAAAAAGTATACACCGTATTAATGAAAGTAAACAAGCATAATTATACTAGACGTGTGGAGGAAAAAAACCTGCCCAAGTGGATTTACAAAAACAGAGGAAGTCAAAAGTGTGTGTATGTTATAATGTATACAGTAAGCCAATTTCACTTCCCTTTTTCATCTCACGAGTGACCCATTCACAATTTCAATAAGTTTTATTTTTCATGCTACTAGCTACATGCTGAAAAGTTTCTGGATTGACAAATGTATTTAATTGGATCGGAATTGGATCTGAAAATGTGACTATATCCATTACAACGAACTAACCAAAATATCTAATACTGTATGTCAACAATATTGGCATTTTGCATTGAAAACTAAGGCTATGTTCAGACTGCAAACTCAGTGACGAAGGAGACTATGAGCCCTATTCTAACGATCCGAGCTCATGGTCTGAAGCTGGAGTAAGTGCATTGAGGGCATGTTAGAGTCCACGTTTGCTAGTTTACCAGTGGAAAAAGCGGTCGGTGCACCAGGTGCATGGTTCAAAAGGGTTATAATGTGTCATGGGTGTGTTTTGGGCGTAACGTGCAATAAAGCAATCAGAGTCTCGTCTCCCTTTCCCTTTAAAAGCCAGTTGCACTCGTGTGTGTGTGTGTGTGTGTGTGTTGCTGCTGCACGTCCCTGTGTGTGTAATAAGCAGAGTGCATTGTGCACCCGTATAGGCTCATATTACTAACACGCCCTTTAAATAACATGACAAATACTGCAACCAGGTTTTTGTTGGTCAATGGTCAGTCGTTTTCAGTTCCTCAAAATAGCAACACACCAACAATGCCCCTGAACACACCTGGGCACTCAGTGCGTAGAAAAGGTTCTATATTTCGTCGTACGACTGAAATTTAGAATGTGTCAGTACAAGAAAATCTGTATTTATCCGACGTGCGTACACAAGTAAGCAATCATTGTTGATAAATCCCACATGTGCATAAGTACCATGCTCGTTCCCATTCACGGTCATTAGCATTCGGAAATGCCTCCAATGAACCATATATGGTGACAACATTTTTTTTTCCTCAACCCCAATTGTGGCAAAAAAGAGGAACTCCACAAACACAGAATGAGTCACGCAACGATGTTTAACAACAACAACTAATTTGCATCACAAATGATTTGTATGTTAACAGAATGACACAAAAATCACCTCCAAATATGGTTTGAATATTTTGAAAGTTTTATTTTCAAAAACCCATCTGGATAAAATCTGTATATGCCAAAAAAATCAGATTTTTGCTGGCAGTCTGAACATGTACCATAGACCTGTAACTTTTTCTACAAATGGGATTTTCAAAGAACTGACTTTTTTATAATGTTGATATTTGTATATTGGCACAGTGGTACCTACACGCAAATATGATTTTAATTGTTCTTTTTTTGCTCATTTAATACAAAGGCAAAGCAGTAATTGCCACTATATGTCTATATTATTATATCAACAATATATCATCAAAAGTTGAAAAAATATAGGCCTGGTTTCACAGACAGGGCTTAGATTAAGCCAGGATTAGGATTTAGTAAAATTAGCTTTTATAAACATGCCATAGAAGAAAAAAATGCATTGTGAGATAAAACAATGGCACAGACATATTTTAAGATATATCAGTGCAAGTTGCTTCCAGTTAAAGCAGCTCGAACATGCATATAAACCGGGGGACTGAAATATACATTTTCAGATATATTGCCCAGCCCTAGTGACCACCACAGCAGCTCATCTTCATCCAGTGTAGATCCAGTTACAGCTCTGCACTTTCAGTATCTCATTCTCTTCCTACTACCTCTGTCCTCTCAATATCCATCTGTCTCCGCTGCATCAGCTGCCAGGACATCTGCAGCCTTCCAAAACTTTGGAGGTAGTAATTTTTTACACCTACCGCAAGCTATTTTCAGCCAAATGTGCAATCAGTACAGCACAATGGAATCACATTGGGCACCATATTGCACTGTTTATACTCCCATCAGTATTTCTCACCAGGCATGAGATCTTCGTTCAAAACCTGCAAGCAAGTAATAAATAAAGGAACTTAAGAATTGTCTTGTTTTGAGCACAGGATCAACTCTTGTTCTTGGGATTTAAAAGGTTTGGCTAATACCATCATAATATGTAATAATATACAGCCCATGCTTGTGGAACCTGATTTAATAGAATCTCGTATAGATGAAAAAGTGAAAACTGGATTCATAATTTGACCATATGCAGTTTGACCCACTCAAACTCTCACCTCAATGCAATCAAAATATCAGCACTAAAATATCTGAAGGAAGCAATGCACCATAGTAGATGTTTTAGCCCCACATGGCAGCTCACCCTCAAGCATCAACAGATTAATTCCAGTCAACAGATTCTCTCTACTTTATCATTTATGCTTCTGAAATCAGTCAAGCCTAGGTTGCAAAAGCAGAAACCAGCCTTCAAAGTCAGGCCAATGTCATCGTTTCACATTCCCCAATGCCCCAATCTATCACAATCATTAGCTTGTAGTCCTCTGTTTGAGTTTCCTATTAGGGCAGCACATACATGAGGAGGAAAGGATTGGATTTGAAAATGAATTCTGACTGGAGCTGGTGCTGAGGTGTTAGCGCTCATGCTGTGGACCTCATGCGGGAGACCTGCTTTTGCCTCCTATCATTTGTAATTTGTAGAGAGAAAATTGGCAATCTAGCCATCTTTCAGCACATTAATATTATGTAGTTAAATGCCCTTTAAATAAAATAATTATTAAAGCATCTTATTTGGATCTCAGCCTATAAACCAATCACTGTCATATCATCTGATCATATTCCTGGAAACAAAAACTAATAGCTAACTTTTGGTTTCCTTCCAGAAAGGCACATTTTGGGATTATGAAAGCAATAAGATCACTGCAGTTGTAATATATACCGATCAGGCATAATATTATGACCTAATATTGTTGCTGAAAGAGGCCACAGCCACCAAGGAAAACCGCTTCCATGAAAGGATGTACATGGTCTTCCCAAGTAAGCGACGCACACACACCCGGCCATCCACATGATGTAAAAGAAAATGAGGCTACCTTCTTCCATTGCTCTGTGGTCCAGTTCTGATGCTCACGTGCCACTGGTGGTGCTTTCGGCAGTGGACAGGGGTCAGCACGGGCACCCTGACTGGTCCCATACGCAACAAACTGTGATGCACTGTGTATTCTGACACCTTTCTATCAGAACCAGCATTAACTTCTTGAGCAGTTTGAGCTCCAGTAGCTCGTCTGTTTGATCGGACCACACGGGCAAGCCTTCGCTCCACACGTGCATCAATGAGCCTGGGCCGCCCATGACCCTGTGGCCGGTTCTCCACTGTTCCTTCCTTGGAGCACTTTTGATAGATCCTGACCACTGCAGACCGGGAACACCCCACAAGAGCTGCAGTTTTGGAGATGCTCTGACCAAGTCGTCTAGCCATCACAATTTCAAACTCACTCAAATCCTTACTCTTGCCCATTTTTCCTGCTTCTAACACATCAACTCTGAGGACAAAATGTTCACTTGCTGCCTAATATATCCCACCCAATAACATTAGTAATAGTTTATAACAATATGGCAGATTTGCCAATAGAATAGTTAACATGTATAACAAAACAACATCTCTTTAATCTTTTTTTTTTTAAGCAAATTCAATCTGTCAGTTTCAGTCAACAAATAGACTCCTCTGTGCTGTTCCGGCACGGCTCCCAGTCGAAGCCTCATAAATTATTCATATTCAAGTTAAAATGAAGAAATTTAGCAGCTCTCTCTTTTTAAAACATTATTTTCACTAACTTGCTTCATTAGCTTCATCATGCTCTTTGATGTAAGAGCCTTTTATTAAAAAAATCCATTAAAAATAAAAGCATTTCCAAGAACTGCCTCTGTCTGTTGTACCATTCTCTCAATCCCATGAACATTACTTTTATAGAAGATTTAATAAGGACAAGTTCATTTTGGCTTACATTGAGTTGGTTGAGAACATTATCACATTAACTACAACATATACATGTGTTTTTGTAGAATAAGTCAGAATATGAAAATGATAACTGTGTACCTCTATCCAAAGGCAAAGGGAATCCAGCAAAGAGAAAAAACTACAGAGAGTTAGGACAAAAGTGAATTGTAGATAAAAGTCTTGAATTTGATAATTTTTTAAACCACAAGGAAATCGTTTTTATCAGTGACTGATTGTCTTTGAAGCCATTTTTCATTTAAAAGTCTTAATCAAAAAATACATGAAGACATTGTTTTGCAATTGATATTTAATGATTTAATATTTAAATAAAATGTATAATGGCAATAGCAAATTAGTCTTTGCTGTGATATTGAATTTGTGGCATCAAACATAATTTTTCATAAATACATAACATATGCATGTCTGTATTTGTACAGTATTTATTCATTTTTATTTCCATTTCCAAAAAGTAAATTCAGTCTGCTAAATTTAGCTGTCAAATGATTCTGTGCTGTTCAGGCACTACTGCTAATCTAAACTTAATTAATTATGCATGCCAACATTTTAACATGAAGAAACAAAGCAGCTCTCTCCTCTGAAACATTCTCTCTCACTTGCTTCATTAGCTTCAGCAACTCTTTGATGTACAGTGAGGGCCTTTCTTTTAATGTAACAAAATTGCTTTTCTAAGAAATGCCTGATGTACATTTTCATAAGCTTTACTGGATCACTGCATCGCTGTACTGTTTATGCCTGCTAGCATGGACATTCAGAGAGCATTTCCTCTATTAACTGGATACAGTTGTCAGAGATTCATTGCATGTCAAAATGTGACTGTGAGGTTCAGATAGCAGAATGATAGTTGAAATGAGTATGCACATCCTACCCGAGTTGACCGCAGATTCTAGCTGTAGCATTAACTGAACTACGTGTTTCAGTAGCATGACAGCAGCTCATTTTCACTAACAAGCTCCATTTTCAAATGAGTAGTGTATCCCAGCCACTACAACACTCTTTTAATCATAAAACTGATGAAATAATCAAACACACTCATCTCTCTCTCTCTCTCTCTCTCTCTCTCTCTCTCTCTCTCTCTCTCTCTCTCTCTCTCTCTCTCTCTCTCTCTCTCTCTCTCTCTCTCTCTCTCTTTGTGCATGTACTGTACCTTTAAATGCAAATGAGCTGCTGCTCCCCGCCCACTTTCCAGAAAAGGGCGGAGCCGGTACAGCTTGTGCCTCCAAAACTCTGGCAAAAAATAAAACATCTGTTTGGTTTTGATGATCATCTCTATCGCGCTCGCGTGACATTGCAGTTCTTCATAATCATGAGAGTTTATGATCTGTATGCGTTTTAAAGCCGTATCAGTCTGAACTTCTGAGATATGAGCACACACACCGCCAAGACGCGCGACGAGAGCTGTGTGTCAGACGGAAGGCTAAAGTGTGTAACACACAAGGGTTTCTCATGTCTATTGCGCTTTAGTGTCAAACACACACAAGGTTATTTCAAAAGAAATCACAGTATTATTAGATCTGTTAATAATAAAATGTAAAGAACTCACGTCTCTGCTGCTTAATATGACTCAAACAACAAAGACAAAGAAAATCATCCACTCTCGACTGGGTAACTGCAATAGAACACATTTACTTGAGCGGCTATGAGCTTACTTGAGAGATGAACATGGCAGACTGAGTACAGCTCACTGAGGGCGGGGTCTATGCTGAATGAGGAATCAATGTGATCAGTCTGATCAGTACTAAAGACTGCCGTGTGAAGGTAATGTAAAATGTGTGTGTGTGTGTGTGTGTGTGTGTGTGTGTGTGTGTGTGTGTGTGTGTGTGTGTGTGTGTGTGCCAGTGCCAGTGCCATTCCACCAACAGATCAGGTCCCCTTCTTCACAAAAAGAAGAAGCCACTTATGACCACTGTGAAATCTCGGTCATGTAGCAAAACCAGCTCAGAACCAGTGACTCAGACATATGAAGAGGCTATTTGCACTAAGTGCATTACATGCATGTACACTAAGTGAAAACAGCAGTTTTCTTTGCAAATTAAAGTAAAAATAGCAGTGCAAATTATGTTAGCAGATGCTATTTATAATTTGATATGCCTACTAACATAGTATGTTATCAGACAGGTGTAATAATGACAACATATTCAGTGTAAATAATATCATAAATGGATGCTGCTTTATTTGGAGATTAGTGTCCCTATACCTAATGTACACCCTACATCATTGTGCACAGTTACAATATGAGCTGCATGACATCCAAATATTTGAAACAAAACACATAATCTCTGAGCTCATATACAATGGGAAAAAAGGAGAGGAATGGGATCGGGAAAAAAGTGGATTCAAACTCAGGTTGGTCACGCCAAAAGCTGGTTCTCCACACCACTGCTCCTGTTGCTAGGTAGGTCTCTTTCTTAATTTTTGTAAACTTTGCGCATATATATATGTATGAATGAGTGAATGTGAGGCAATATATAAAGCGCTTTGGTGGCCATGAGTCTGTTGAAAGAGCTACACTCACCTAAAGGATTATTAGGAACACATACTAATACTGTGTTTGACCCCTTTCGCCTTCAGAACTGCCTTAATTCTACGTGGCATTGATTCAACAAGGTGCTGAAAGCATTCTTTAGAAATGTTGGCCCATATTGATAGGATAACATCTTGCAGTTGATGGAGATTTGTGGGAATGGTCAGAAACAATGCTCAGGTAGGCCGTGGCATTTAAACGATACCAAATTGGCACTAAGGGGCCTAAAGTGTGCCAAGAAAGTGTCCCCCCACACCATTACACCACCACCACCAGCCCGCACAGTGGTAACAAGGCATGATGGATCCATGTTCTCATTCTGTTTACGCCAAATTCTGACTCTACCATCTGAATGTCTCAACAGAAATCGAGACTCATCAGACCAGGCAACATTTTTCCAGTCTTCAACTGTCCAATTTTGGTGAGCTTGTGCAAATTGTAGCCTCTTTTTCCTATTTGTAGTGGAGATGAGTGGTACCCAGTGGGGTCTTCTGCTGTTGTAGTCCATCCGCCTCAAGGTTGTGCGTGTTGTGGCTTCACAAATGCTTTGCTGCATACCTCAGTTGTAACGAGTGGTTATTTCAGTCAAAGTTGCTCTTCTATCAGCTTGAATCAGTCGGCCCATTCTCCTCTGACCTCTAGCATCAACAAGGCATTTTCTCCCACAGGACTGCCGCATACTGGATGTTTTTCCCTTTTCACACCATTCTTTGTAAACCCTAGAAATGGTTGTGCGTGAAAATCCCAGTAACTGATCAGATTGTGAAATACTCAGACCGGCCCGTCTGGCACCAACAACCATGCCACGCTCAAAATTGCTTAAATCACCTTTCTTTCCCATTCTGACATTCAGTTTGGAGTTCAGGAGATTGACCAGGACCACACCCCTATATGCATTGAAGCAACTGCCATGTGATTGGTTGATTAGATAATTGGATTAATGAGAAATTTAACAGGTGTTCCTAATAATCCTTTAGGTGAGTGTATATAAATGCAGTCCATGTACCATTTCTTTACCATTTAACCAAAATGAAATGTATCACTTTGATATATATGGCATTATAGATACATCGAAGACAATGACTCAAACTGAGGACTATACTTACACATGTTGACTGAGAGAGAAAACAAGAGACAGGTTGGGCTAATCAATCAAACAATATGTAACTATGACAACAAACAAGAAGCGGGATCAAAGGCAACGAAAAAAACAAACAATACAAATAAAACTAACAAATATGAATACGCAAACAACATACTGGGCTTGTCATCATTTATTTTTTGTAAAACCACTGATACATATTCACATTTTCTAATTAACTGCACTCTCCTCTGGAGATCTGGAATGATCTCAGCTCTCAACTCCTGAGGCTATTAATTAAAGCATACAGACTAATCATCACACACAGCCACTCATACTATCTGCCTTATCTTCACTGAGGAAATATGACAGACCATTTGATAAATATATTATGTTCATGAAATGAAAATCTCACTGTAGGCTTTTAATTAGCACACAATAACTATATGCATGTTCTCTGACTATGAACTTACCCATATCTAACAGATCCATTTTTTGCAGTCTGTATTTGATATGTGTTGCTTTGCTTTTCACCTGAAACATGGACATGTCTCACACTCAGGGGTGTTTTTTTTTTTTTCATTTTGCATTAAGAGCACACAGGATGCCAATTTACATTCCATCTGTGCATTTGTTTCATTCTCTTACATTCAATCTAGCTTCCTGTGTGAACAGCCATTATGCAGCACTGAGCTCAGACAAAGGCTGTGTCTGAAATCGCATTATTCCTTACTACATAGTAGGAGAAAAACAGTATGTGACAAAAGAAGTATGTCCAAAGTCACAGTACTCATTAAAAGAGTAGGCAAAAAGTATCCGGATGACCTACTACTACCGGAGAGATTCAGAAATGTGTGGCCAAGGGAGAGGATTTGTGAATGACAGTGACGCAACCTAATATTGGTAGGTCGCATGAAAAAGACACTGGATCGTAAAGAAATGAAAGCAGGTTTATTGAAGACACAGGTGAGTATACAGGATAAGACAATGGTTCAATATCAAACAGGTAATGGTAATAATGTTAATGGCAGAGCAGGATACAATAGAGTCCTTGGATAGTAACACTCACTATATATATATATATATATATATATATATATATATATATATATATATATATATATATATATATATATATATATATATATATATATATATATATATATATATATATATATATATCCTGAAATGGAAGGCGAAGCAGAACAGGAACAGGTAAGTAGTCTTTCAGGATGGTGTTACAGGATGTAAAGCCAAACAATGAACTGAGTGAGTGTCCTTTATAGGACATTAAAGGGACTGTGACAGGATTCAGGTGTGCTTGATAGCCAAGTGAGGGATGCTAGGTGAAGTAGTTTGTGAGTGAGAGTCCGGTGTGTGTGTGTGTGTGTGTGTGTGTGTGTGTGTGTGTGGACTGGTAATCCCTACGGTATGGGGACAAAATGTCCCCACAAAGATGGCAATATCCAAATTTTTGTCCTTGTGGGGACATTTTTTTGGTCCCCATGAGGAAAACATCTTATAAATCACACTAAGTGATGTTTTTGGAAAAAGTAAAAATGCAGCATGTCTCCTGTGATGGGTAGGTTTAGGGGCAGGGGCAGTGTAGGGGGATAGAAAATACGGTTTGTACAGTATAAAATGCATTACGCCTATGGAATGTCCCCATAAAACATGGAAACACAACATGTGTGTGTGTGTGTGTGTGTGTGTGTGTGTGTGTGTGTGTGTGTGTGTGTGTGTGTGTGTGTGTGTGTGTGTGTGTGTGTGTGTGTGTCAGAACCCCCTTCCAGGAGTGGATTCCAGACTCTCCGATAAACAGAACAGTCCATGGGGTAGTGGAGGCACGGAGGAGACAACAGAGTGAGGAACCAGTGGATGATCTAGAAAAGAGCCATCTAGATGAAGACCCATGGCGGAATTGATGGAGGGAGGAGCCATGGTGGAGCCAAGAACCTACCTAACTGAGGTGGAGCCAGGAGAGGAGGAGATCCAGGTGGAGCTGAGGAGCCAAAGATCCAGGGTGACACTGGTGGACTGGAGGGTCGAGGTGGAGACTTGGCAGACAGGGTTGGAGCCAGTTGGAGTAAGCACAATGGTGTAGCTAGAAATAAGGAAGAATCCTGTGAAACTGAAGTGGTGGAGTGATGAGGTGTAGCCAGAGGACCGGAAGTCTGTGGTGCAGGGTGATGACTGACCAAGGTGGAGCCGGAGGGATGAAAGGAGCCTGGTGGAGTCTGAGAGATGATAGACCATGGTGAATCCGAGGGAGTGTAGAGCCAAGGTGGAGCTGATGGGTTGGATGGCCGAGGTTGAGTCCAGGGCTCAGAGGTTTGATGTGAAGCTAGGGGATCCTGAGACTTGGAAGCCCAAGGCAGATCCGCAGAAAGGGGAAGCTGAGGGGCTGAAGGGAGGCGAGGCAGAGGAAATGGATGGCGTAGGCAGAGGAGGAGGGAGAGGGAGGCTGGGCAGGATCATCCACAATAAAGGAAACTTGGAGCTGGACAAAGCTAATGGTGACAAAGGAGACTTGAGGCTGAGCGGGATCAACTGTGACAGGATTATTGAGGCTGGGTACTACCAGAGCCAATGAATGACACTTTAGGCTAGGTGAGACCTGCAGGGCTGGAAAGACTCCAGAAGGAACTGGGACATCCAGACTGGAAGGTACCGGCAGAGGAGGAGGCTCAAGGGTGGGAACAGGGGTGGGAACTGACTCTGTGATGTATGTATGCTCTTATTTTATACTATGGTATATTATAGTTGAAATTTACTATATTAAGTCAGAATTAAAGTAATTTATTTCTATAGTGTTTTTAACACATTGTTTCAAAGCGGCTTAAAATATTGGTTAATTTATACAATATCTTGATATCTTCATGCCTTATAGTTGCATTTAGCAGATTAGAGCTGTGCGATAATATACTTTAATTTTGTCACAATACAAGCAGGCAAGCAGTTGAGATTTGCCATATATATTGCTTTATGTGAGTGTACGTAAGGCAAGGCAAGGCAAGTTTATTTATATAGCACATTTCATACACAATGACAATTCAAAGTGCTTTACATAGAAAATGAAATTAAAACAGTGATAAGAAATTAAATTACCACGTGTCAGAATTAAAAACAAAAACAGGATAATTAAAACAGTTGCAAATAAAGTTGTACTGTATATACTTATATATCCAATTTTATATAAAGAGCAGGGCGATAATATAGTTTACAGGCAGCCAAGGTTTGCTGTCTATTGCTTCATCTACTTCATATTCCCATTAAAACTACAGCAAATGGATCATTACTCAGCAGAACACAATCTTAACACAGCACTCAATGTATCTTTGAGACACTTAAGTTCACAGACTCAATTGACTTATTCCTTGAAGTTATTATTTGAATCAGTAACGATGAGCAAATGGTATTGGAGCCAGGGACGTGTTTTTTTGGCTTGGGATGGTTACATAAGCTGAACCTGGGAGCTGACAACACTCTCAACTCTGAAGTGGATCAGGTTTAGGTTTATTATTCTACAACTCTTTTGCATAAATAGATGGTATTAATGCTGGCGATGTAATGAAACCGAATCCTAAGCTCGTCTGTAGTGTCATTGGTGCACTGAAAGCACAGGGATAGCATCGCTTCCATAATGTGAAGTGGCACACATCTCACATGATACACTATCTGGAGGACTTGTGAGGCTTCAGACAAGCGGGTGGAATGTGATTTTAGTTTCACATATGGGTGGGTTTGATGGAGTCTGCTGGAATGAAAACCACTGGTCTTTCATCACTGTTGGACAAGTCTCGTTCTCTTCCTCCATTTATAATAGGTCTGTTCAAAAGACCGTGGATTTCACTGTTCAAAGCCATGCACTGCAGTAGTTGTTTTAAAGCTGATTTGTTTGTAATGTATTTGCAATGTCCGATTGGAAAGATCTCTTTACGTGAGTTTAAATGAAAATGATTAGATGAAAAACAAACATGCATTTACAAAATATCTAAATCAATTTAATTTAGTACTTCATGAAACAATAGTTTGATATCTCTAAATGAACATGTGACAGAAATCTAAGTGATTGGATGTACCTTTTTTCCCCTCATGGCAGACAAAACTCAGTTTTGCACATCCAATCACATTTGCTTCAGAAATTGAAACCAAGCTAACACTTTATTTTGATGGTCACTGTTAGATATTCTATTAACCCCTTATAATTCTAACCCTACTCCTAACCGTCTACTAATACTGAACTAATACTCTAATGAGAGTTAGTTGACATGTAGGTGCAACGTTACTTAAAGTCAACAGAATGTCTAAAGTGGGCCATCAAAATAACATTTTTATATATTATAAATACATTTTGAAGGCTTTACTGTATAACTGTACAAATCTGTCTTTCTGTGTGGTTAGCAAGTGCAGCAAAGGGCTGAATCAATTCACACACGAAGAGTCCATTTACATATAGAAGTCTTAAAGGCAAAGAAGCAGATGACGGCTCATTTAATTCAAATAGAAAAGGTCTCACTTGGGAAATAACTCACAAAATAACACTTGCCGAGAGCCATTCATACAGGACATAAAACCAACTGGGCAACATGCAACATTGTACAGTTGAATGAACTGTTAAAAGACGTGTATTTTATCTGGACATGCATCTTAAAAATGGCGTGAGATGCTGGAGAACAGCAAGATGTGACAGCAGTGTGTACAATACAATGACTTACAATTAAAAAACAGCATGCAGTTATATCTACCTAAGACAGATTGACAAATAAAATGTATTTCTTGGCTGACAGAGATAGTGATAGACTTCTAAAGTCTTTTTTGTCAGCACTTTACTAATCTACCACAATAATGTAATGGTTTTGAATGATCTTAAACTGAGTGTTTTTCTCTGCAACGGTTGATTTTTAATTAATTAATGATAAGGTCCTTCATTAGGTCCTGCTTATGGTTTTTCTAATATTCCCTTTCATGCAGTGTGTAATGGAGCTGTTTGTGAATGTAAACGTTCTGCAAAGTTGTAAAGTCGAAAGTGCTCGATAAATAAAGTAATTGTCTCCCAAAAGAAAGAATTGACACTGATTTGCATAAACAAGTCGTTTTTATTTTGAATCTCACTGTGTTACGGTTCTATGTCACTACATAAGACATTTGACTGTTTCATCATCGGATTCGCGCTCGGATTGATTTAAATTTGATGTCATTGTTACTGTCTTTACAGTGTGTACAATCGCTGAGCTTAAGGAAGCCTCTGGAGCTGAAGTTCAGTTATGGTAATGGGCGTTTAGTTTCCAACACGCGCTGTACTTGGTCGACCAATCACAACAGACTGGGCCATCTGACCAATCAGAGTGAGGAAAGAAGGGATTTCGAGAGATTGATTAATCCATCAAGTTGTTTGAGAATCATTGTAAAATGTGGTGATGTGCAAAATTATTTTTGATCTTTGATGCAAACCTGTTGTAGGAGACTCCAAAACAAAATCAGGAGCCTTTAAAATAGCATAATAGGGGCACTTTAAGTTAATTCGATCGTTTGAATAATTCAATAATTCATAATTTAATGACAGCCCAAAAGTATTCAAAGTAAATCTCAGAGGTGTGAAAATTAATAATAAAAGAGGCCTTTAACCCCTTTAATTGTATTGAATGGGCCTCTAGTATTTAAAATAGAAGTTTTAATACAAAGACAATGATTTCCTTCATTAGTTTCTATTGCATGTGGAGGAAGTTGATTAGTATGTAACCTGAGTGGATTATAACATCATAATCCAAATGCTGATGAGTTTCTCCAGCACCTTGAGAATCTCCTCTTATGACCTGAAGGGGTAAAAAGGGCTGAAAGATTAAAAGTTTGGAGTAATACCAGGTGAGTGAACGTGATGAAGACGTGTTAAATGGAAAAAATTGTTTTTGGCAATATGGAAATGTTGGATGTGTATAGAAATCCAACCAGCCAAATTCCCACTTCAGCCTACTTCCTGATGCAGGAGGCAGCATACTCAGTTTTATTTGAGCGGCTGGGCTATCAAATACCATTTCTTTTGCTCGAATACTGCATCCCACAAACAGAATGGTGAACATAATTGCGTAATGAATCTTAAAGTACTCTGCCAAGCGTTAACTAGCTCTTAGTACAAGCAAGCTACAACGTGATTACAGCGCATTTCATTTCAGCCATAATAACATTTCATTACCACACAATCCCAAATCAGAATCTCAGTTTGCATGAGAGATGAAGCTGTCACCCCAAAGAAATAACAGACATAAAGCAAACTGTGCTCACGTTCTAGATAGCGTTTGAGAGTTTGCAATAATATGTCCCCTGATGTGAGGGCACAAAATTCATTTTGACAGCTATGAAATACAGTAAACCCTCGCCTGCTGCGAGCAAGTATTTATCTTTAAAGCTTCACATTTTGATGCCACGAATGTTTAAAAGTGATGACAAGCTTTCTTTTTTTATACCTTGAACAAATTTGAATTTCATGCTGGATTAGCTGTATTGACCAGCTGGAGGGCAAAATAATATGTGCATGTGTCTCCAGGTAGTAAGATCTTCATCAGGTCATCTCTATTTGTGTTGTTTGTGAGTATGAAAATGTGTGTGTGGTTCTGGTGACCCTGATATTGTGAGAAACAAATGTCCCCACAGTGATAGTAATACAGTAATGCAGTTTATACAGCATAAAAACCATGTCTGTGGAAAGTTCCCATAAAACGTGGAAACCCAACTTATTGTGTGTGTGTGTGTGTGTTTGTTTATATTACATTGTGGGGACATTTTATGAGGACAAATGTCCCCATAAGGATAGTGAAACCTGAGATCATCTACATTGTGGGGTCCAGCCAGCGGTCTCCACTTTTCAAAAGGCTTATAAATCACACAGGATGAGTTTTTTTTTGAGAAAGTAAAAATGCAGAATGTTTCCTGTGATGGGTAGGTTTAGGGGCAGGGGCAGTGTGTGTGTGTGTGTGTGTGTGTGTGTGTGTGTGTGTGTGTGTGTGTGTGTGTGTGTGTGTGTGTGTGTGTGTGTGTGTGTGTGTGTGTGTGTGTGTGTGTGTGTGTGTGTGTGTGTGTGTGTGTGTGTGTGTGAACTGAAAATGTCCATGTTACACATGAAAAATATTTTTTTTACGGTAGGTAAAAAGTTTTAGTATCATCAAGGGTTTTTTCTTCATCTCCACATTAGTTTCATGACAGTTTACTCTTTCCTTGCCAACAGTTTTTATTTAAAGTTGCCATCCACCGCCAGCATTTTTTATCATTTTCACAAAAGTTTCAAGGCCCCCAGAATATTTTGTTGCATGAATACCTGTACATAAAAAGCAACATTTTGAGCAAAAAGCGTGAAAAACATCAGAATGATGATGAAAACACAGATGGAGTAGATGGAGGCCAAAGCTTCACAGACCTATAGCTCAACATTTCATTCAGTGACATTAGTTAGATTTGATTTATATGCTGTTTAATGTTGATGATCATATTATTTTACATATGCATATGATTACACAATATCACTTGTTTCTGCAACTTCTTTCCATGTGTTTTGATCAGGAGATCCTGTACTCTTTCAGAAGATGTTGTAATGATACGATGAAGGCAGGATTCAGATGCAAGTAAAATGTCTTTATTACGACAACAGCAAAGACGATGACACCACGCAAGAGGTAAGTCCAGAGCACAGAGGACTCGGCAGCACAGGGACGCTGCAGGCAGCCCAGATCTCCGACGCGAGAAGGCAGACGGTGGAGAAGACGAGGCGAACAGTCAGGACACAGGGAACGGCAGGGAACACACAGGAACAGGCAGGAACATAGGGAACATCCAACAACGCTCTGACAAAGACAAGGAGAAAACAGGGAGACTAAATAGGGAGTGCTGATGAGCTGCAGCTAGAGCGCTGATCAGCTGCGGCAGGTGTTCGATCAGCAGCCAAGCAGTGGCTCCGCCCCCTTCACAGACACACCACAAATACACACACACCCACACACCAGGATGAGACAGTGAATTCATGAACCGTGACAGTACCCCTCCCCCTAGGAGTGTCTCCTGACGCTCCCAGGAGGACCTACCTGCTGATTGCAATCATCAATAAGGGAGTGGTCCAGAATGTCCCTAGCAGGTACCCAACTTCTCTCCTCCGGACCGTAACCTTCCCAGTCCACGAGATACTGGAATCCGCGTCCCCTCCGTCTCGAGTCCAGAATACGATTGACCGAATATGTTGGTTCCCCATCTACGAGTCGCGGCGGTGGGGGAACCAGGATAGGCGGATTAAGATGAGAATGAAAAACAGGTTTTAATTTGGATACATGGAAGGCGGGATGAATTCTCCTGTACGCTGGAGGTAGTTTGAGGCGGACTGTCACCGGACTAATGATCTTGGTGACAGTGAACGGGCCGATAAATTTGGGAGCAAGTTTATTAGACACGGAGCGGAGCGGAATATTCTTAGTAGAAAGCCACACCTTTTGACCCACGACGTATACGGGAGGCTTAGCCCGGTGGCGATCGGCTTTAGCCTTAGTGCGCGCCCCCACCTGGAGCAGAGTCTCACGGGCTCTAGTCCACGTCACGGTGGCACCTCTGGACGAAAGCGTGAGCGGAGGACGCGACTCGGAATCCAGACTAGGAAAAATAGGTGGCTGATAACCTAAACTACACTCAAAAGGGGAGAGGCCCGTGGATGACACTGGTAACGAGTTATGAGTGTACTATACCATAGAAAGTTGTTGACTCCAGGATGAAGGATTCTTGGAAACCAAACATCGCAACACCCTCTCCAGATCCTGGTTGGCTCGCTCGGTCTGACCATTGCTCTGGGGGTGGTTACCCGAAGACAAACTGACCGTCGCCCCTAGTAATTTACAGAACTCCCTCCAGAATTTGGACACAAATTGGGAACCTCTGTCCGAGACCACGTCCATCGGGAGGCCATGTAACCGAATGACATGGTCTATGACAGACACCGCTGTCTCCTTGGCTGAGGGTAATTTGGGCAAGGGAATAAAATGTGCTGCCTTCGAGAACCGGTCCACTACGGTCAAAAAAAACGTCATGCCATTAGAGGGCGGGAGGGCGGTAATAAAATCTAGCGCAATGTGGGACCAGGGTCTCGAAGGGATAGCCAGCGGATGAAGTAACCCATCAGGCGGTCGGTTAGACGTCTTACCAATGGCGCCGTCGAGCAAGCCAAGACGAAACTGCGAATGTCGCGAGCCATACATGGCCACCAAAATCGTTGCTTTATCAAACTGCTAGTGCGGTTTACTCCTGGATGGCAAGCAATGTTGGAACTGTGGCCCCATTGAATGACGTTGGACCTTAACCCAAAACAAACAAACGACTCGGTGGGCATCCGGGCGGAGGCGTTACCCCTTCTAAGGCCACTTTGACCTTCGATTCGACCTCCCATGTGAGTGCAGAGATAACTATCTTCTCAGGCAAAATGCACTCGGGAGTAACCGGGCGTTCGGAAGGGTCAAAAATGCGAGATAAGGAGTCAGGTTTGATGTTCTTGGACCCGGGGCGGTACGAGAGAGAAAAATCAAAGTGTCCGAAAAAAAGTGCCCACCGAGCCTGCCTGGAGTTGAGTCTTTTGGCAGATGTAATATATTCCAGGTTCTTGTGATCGGTCCACACAATAAAAGGTACCCCCGACCCTTCTAACCAATGTCGCCACCCCACCAACGCTAACTTGACGGCCAACAACTCTCTGTTACCAATGTCATAATTACATTCGGCAGGCGACAGATGATGGGACAAAAACACGCAAGGATGCATCTTATCGTCTGAAGAAGAGCGTTGAGATAGAACTGCACCTACCCCCACCTCTGACGCATCGACCTCTACCACGAACTGACATGACAAATCCACTGCCTCACTCTGGAAAACAGAACGGGACACAGAGGAACAAGCAGATACCAGACAAGACTCATAACATTTAGTGCTCCAGGATGACACGGAATTGTGTCCCCAGTCAACCCTGGGACAGTGCTGGATCAGCCAGGGATGACCGAGGACAACAGGGGCCAGGGGAGAGTCCAGTAGAAGAAACGAGATCTTTTCTGTGTGATTGCCAGATGTGATGAGTGTCAGGGGTCTAGTGGTGAACGTGACGGGTGGAAGTTCTTGACAGTTAAGTGCACTGACAGATATGGTGTTCTTGAGAGGAGTGATGGGTAAATCCAGGGCTCGTGCCAAACATAAATCCATGAAGTTACCTTCTGCGCCGGAATCCAGCAGAGCTTCACAGGTGTGGGTCCGAGCCACCCACAGCAGTCTAACCGGAAGGAGAGTAGAGGATGATGTTCTATCCATGGAGATCCCGCCCAACAGTAGCCCTCCTCTTACCGTCGGGCGTGGTCTTTTAAAGGACAGTTATGAATGAAGTGTCCCACTCCACCACAGTACATACAAAGACCACGGGATCTCCGGTTCTCTCTCTCCTCCCGGGAAAGCCGAGCACGACCCACCTGCATGGGCTCAGGATCTGAAGCAGGGCTGACCGCATCCCGACCACTGGCCTGAGGGCATTCGACGTTCCCGGATTGAACCATCGTCCTGGATCGTTGTTCCAGACGGCTGAGACGAGCATCCACCCTTAAAGCCAACTCTATGAGGCCATCAATCTTCTCCGGTAAGTCCAGGGTGAAAATCTCCTTCTGGATGCGGTCAGCCACCCCATGCAGGAACATGTCGCACTGTGCCTCCTCGTTCCATTTGCACTCGGCGGCTAGGGTACGAAAGTCAATGGAATAATCAGAGACCAAGCGGTTACCTTGGCGAAGTTCGGCAAGTTGGCGAGCTGCTTCCCTTCCCATTACCGCTCGGTCGAACACCCTCTTCATCTCTTCCGCCAGTGCCTGGAACGAGGAGCAGCAGAGAGTCCCCCACAGAGCCGCTCTCCCGGTCAGAAGCGTGAGCACGAACGCCACTTTAGATGCCTCCATACTGAACGTCCGGGGCTGTAGGGCAAAGAACATAGAACATTTAAGAAAGCTCTACAGTAGTTGGTCTCACCCGCATAACCCTCAGGTGACGGTAGGCGTGGTTCGGGGTTGGGGGGAATCGGCGGTGGGCTGGGCACAGTGGGACTCGCGAGTTGTTGCATGCGTTGGGTCAGCTCGGACACCTGTGCTACCAAGGTCTGAACTGCTCTTCCCGTGATGGCTAGGTTCTCCTCCTGCTGATCTTGTCGGGCGCTGCTGCGTGAAAGAAACTCAGTCAGGTTCGTAGTACTCGCTGAATCCATCTCTGGTCAGAGCGTTCTGTAATGATACGATGAAGGCAGGATTCATGTCTTTATTACAACAACAGCACAGACGATAACACCACGCAAGAGGTAAGTCCAGAGCTCAGAGGACTCGGTAGCACAGGGACGCTGCAGGCAGCCCAGATCTCCGTCGCGAGAAGACAGACGGTGGAGAAGACGAGGACGAACAGTCAGGACAACGGCAGGGAACACACAGGAACAGGCAGGAACATCCAACAACGCTCTGACAAAGACAAGGAGAAAACAGGGAGACTAAATAGGGAGTGCTGATGAGCTGCAGCTGGAGTGCTGATCAGCTGCGGCAGGTGTTCGATCAGCAGCCAAGCAGTGGCTCCGCCCCCTTCACAGACACACCACAAATACACACACACCCACACACCAGGATGAGTCAGTGAATTCATGAACTGTGACAGATGTGTGATAGCGCCCCTTACCGCATAACAGTGGAAATACAGAAAATTCTGTCAATGGCTGGGAAGCATTATTTTTTTAGTAAAATAATAATAATAATAATAATAACAAAAAAACAGGCAGTACAACAAATACCACTTTGATGTATAAATAATAGGGGTGTGACGAGATCCCGTACCGAGAGATTACTGTAGGAGATTGCTCGTCGAGTGAAAAGCGGTCTCGCGATATGGCCATGACAATAAAGTGAGGGTGAAATTAGCTTAGAAGATGCCACCACTATGTTTACATTACATCCTCCACTGTCGTTTATTCAGTTGGAAAACGGTTGCTTCAATTGTAATCTATTGTAAACGCCCGCTCTGCACTGTGTGACTGCATCTAAACCGCAGGAAACACAGTTTACTGATCACGTGACAAGAGTAAGGTGAGATGATTGACAGGACCATGGCGGAAGATTTGTGCGCAACAGAGCCCGATAGAGTGTCTGATAAATGTCTTATTATCTAGAATGTACACTCCATACACACAGAGTACGTGCGATCACAAATTGAAACCGAAATTAAACGCAAGCTCTGTGATTTGCATAAATTAGGCGACATACAATAGCCTGTCTCCAAGTACAGTCCCTGACAAAAGTCGTGTTGCTTATCTATTTTGTAGAAACACCTGATATTAACCTGATTTTTAATTCATCAATTGGTGTTAGAAATAGCTCATATGAAAAGCTAAAACCCTCCCAAATGACGTTGAATGCACTGAAATAAATTAGTTTCACTGAAAAAATATTTATCATTTAATCAAGACAGAAAGGTCAAATTTTCGCAAGACAAAAGTTTTGTCGCCTATACAGAAATTGAACAAATTTACTGCAAATACAAAAATATGTCAGCAAATTAATTAGTGGTGCTGTGAGATCCAAATGTAATATCTTGTATGACTTCCATGAGCTTGAAGGACTGCATCCATGCGGTTTGGCAAGGACTCATACAATTTATTGATGAAGTCATCAGGAATAGCAAAGAAAGCAGTCTTGCATGCCTCCCAGAGTTCATCAATATTCTTTGGTTTCATCTTCCATGCTTCCTCTTTCATCCTACCCCACATATGCTCAATGATGTTAATGTCTGGTGACTGGGCTGGCCAATCCTGGAGCATCTTGATCTTCTTCACCTTGAGGAACTTTGATGTGGAGATGGGAGAATGCGATGGAGCACCATCCTGCTGCAGAATTTGGCCTCTTTTATGGTTGGGAATATAAGAGGTAGCTAAGATTTCTTGGAATTTTAGACTATTGAAGTTGCCTTCCACCCTGCAGATCTCTCGCACACCCCCATACTGGATTTAAGCCCAGACCATGATTTTTCCCACACCAAACTTCATTGTTTTCTGGGGGAATCTCGGATCCATGCGGGCTCCAGTAGTTCTCCTGCAATATTTGCGGCGACTGTGGTGTAATTCAACAGAAGATTCATCTGAAAAATCCACCTTCTGACACTTTTCCAGCGTCCATCCTTTTAGCAAGCTGTGGGCTTTGGCAAATGCCACACTGTTTTTCAACTGTCTTTTGTTTAGTGCTGGCTTCTGGGAACTGATTCGACCATGTTCTGGTTGACACAGGGACTTCAGGTGACCAGGTCTCGTGGAGCTCTGCTGCAGTGGAAAATGTGCTGGCCTTGGATTTTCGAGCCAACAAACGGTCCTCTCGAGCAGTTGTCTTGCAGGGTCTGCCTGACCTGGGTTTGTCATAAACGTCTCCAGTCTATTCAAATCTTTTTTTATCCTCTGTACTTGACGCTGAGACACATTGAAGGTGTCTGCCACATCAGCAGTGGATCTGGTCTTCAGCCTCTTGATAATCAAAACTTTAGTCTCTTGTAAAAAAATCTTGATAAGAAATATATCCCAGCGGCACTTCAGTTCAATTTGTACACAAGCAACAAGACATTTGTCAGGGACTGTAGTTGTAGTAGTTGTAACCATCTCTTAACTCTGGTCTCTGTTTTTTTGCATGTTGCAACCTTATGCTAAAATGAGTTTTTTCTTCTTCTTCACATTGATCTACTGTCCATACACTATAATGACACAGCATTATGAATATTACCCTGGTTCCCCGAGACGGAACGAGGCACTGCATCATAACGTTGATGCTATGGGAACACCCTATGCATGACCGGTGTCTGAAGCATGTGTGAAAACACGCCAATTGAGTGACAGAGCCCTATGACGTCACAAGAAGCAGCCGCGAGTATAAAAGGGTTCCTGCCTTAGACTTCATCAGCTTATTGTCTGAAGGAGACGCGCAGGCATGCCTGAAGGATGGCAATGGGACACAGTGTCTCATTCCCTCTCTGGGAACCAGTTATATTCATAATCTAGACGTTCCTTTTCAAGGGAACTCAGTGCTGCATAACAACGTTGATGCTGTGGGAATGTTAATACTCACTTCGCCATGCTGAACAAGTACCTGCCTAACTATGCTGTGAAGATGTGCAAATCATAGTGAGCTTGCACCAAAAACTCATGGACTAGAAAGTCCCTCAGGCGCATCACTGTGAAAGGGCATTATTAACAGCAACCCAAACCCAAAATGCTTGGGGAGGACCAAGCTCTAACCCGTAATGGCTGCTCTAGAGAGGAGGACAGAGAGTAGGTCACCACAGTCATTCTCCTCACGGACCATAGAGAACGTTTACATAGATCCACTATGTCCACACTGGAGTGGTGACAGTTGATTTAGTGTGAGGAAGTATGATGTGAGAAGCACAATTGCCCATTTTTCCTTACGGATGCTAGCCATTGCACAACTATCATCACAGAAAGAGTATATTGCTACTACTTCTGAAATGAACATTATAGGTTTTTAAGCTGCTTGAGTTTCCATGGATATGGTTTTCTCATATGACAACTGAAATGGGAAAACAAAAGGTCAATATCTTCCTTTTCACCAAATTCCCCATATTAGGACACTGACAGTAACCGGCATGTAGCACAAACTGTGTGGGATGAATTACACATTTAGGTATTACTTTTTAAGTTTGAGGTTATGGTGTACTTCAAAACCCTATTTTCAAATATGTGCAACATTAATAGTGAGATTTGCCTTAGGAAACACTTTGAGAAAAAAAAAAAAAGGTTTGCTTGCAAGTCTCTTAAAAAAATGAGAATGACCACTGCTGCCTGTCAGGGTTGTGAAACATCCAGGATTGAATTGTGTAAGTATGAAGAGGCTTTATTGGTGTATCGCCAACTCAGTCGTCCGCCAACTCATTCTCTCCTGCTACTCACGATCTGTTCAGCGGCTCTTATGCCAGACACCAGCACAAATACACACACACACACACACACACACACACACACACACACACACACACACACACACACTGCCTGTAAATATAGTGAGGAATCGCATACTACACTCATCCAGTCATCATGAATCATATCCACTAAGAAAGAGTAAAGAAGGAACAATAGTAATGTTAAAGGTGAAAGATGTTCAATGTTTCAATATTATTTTCCACATCATAATTAAATATGCAAACAACTGTTAGCCAATTTGTAGGTTGGTTCCTCCAGAGGCTATCTGTTTGTTCAACCAATAAAAGACAGGGAGAGTTTTCACAAACCTGTATGAACAATCAATCACACAGGGCCCTATTTGAAGGATCTGAGCACACGGTCTGAAGAGAATGGTGCAGGTGCTGTTAGGGAGTGTCCGAGTCCACTCTTGCTAGTTTAACGATGGAAAAAATGGTCGCAGGTGTGGTGGGATGGGTGTTTAAGGGTAGGGTTAGGGACAGGTGTGGTGGGATGGGTAAGTTTAAGGGTAGGGTTAGGGACAGGTGTGGTGGGATGGGTCAGTTTAAGGGTAGGGTTAGGGACAGGTGTGGTGGGATGGGTAAGTTTAAGGGTAGGGTTAGGGACAGGTGTGGTGGGATGGGTAAGTTTAAGGGTAGGGTTAGGGACAGGTGTGGTGGGATGGGTAAGTTTAAAGGGTAAAGTTAGGGACAGGTGTGGTGGTATGGGTAAGTTTAAGGGTAGGGTTAGGGACAGGTGTGGTGGGATGGGTAAGTTTAAGGGTAAAGTTAGGGACAGGTGTGGTGGGATGGGTAAGTTTAAGGGTAAAGTTAGGGACAGGTGTGGTGGTATGGGTAAGTTTAAGGGTAAGGTTAGGGACAGGTGTGGTGGGATGGGTAAGTTTAAGGGTAAAGTTAGGGACAGGTGTGGTGGGATGGGTAAGTTTAAGGGTAAATTTAGGGACAGGTGTGGTGGTATGGGTAAGTTTAAGGGTAGGGTTAGGGACAGGTGTGGTGGGATGGGTAAGTTTAAGGGTAAAGTTAGGGACAGGTGTGGTGGGATGGGTAAGTTTAAGGGTAGGGTTAGGGACAGGTGTGGTGGGATGGGTAAGTTTAAGGGTAGGGTTAGGGACAGGTGTGGTGGGATGGGTGAGTTTAAGGGTAGGGTTAGGGACAGGTGTGGTGGGATGGGTAAGTTTAAGGGGTAGAGTTAGGGACAGGTGTGGTGGGATGGGTGAGTTTAAGGGGTAGGGTTAGGGACAGGTGTGGTGGGATGGGTCAGTTTAAGGGGTAAAGTTAGGTACAGGTGTGGTGGGATGGGTCAGTTTAAGGGTAGGGTTAGGTGTAAGGAAGTGTCAACTGTGTAATTACAAGTAAATATTCAGTTTTATTTAGAGACATTAGTGGCACAGAAATGACTTTTTTTGCCTTTCAGTGCTTTTGAAATATCTATTAATTGTCAGCATGCCAGTCTGGACAATGCTACTTTTTTCATCAGCGCTTTTATATCTATAAATCTCCTGTATATATTTTTTCAATTAGCGCTCAGGCATGATGCCGGCGTGGAGGGTGGTGTTGTCTGTCAGCGGTATGACTGCCACTCTTTGGCCTCTTGCCTGGACGTGTTCACCCACCCCAGTGCTGTTGAGGTGGGCAATGAGGGAAGATTTATCGATGCCGTCCTTATGTATGCTGACCCACGCAGCGCAGGAACAGAAGCAAAAGCAGCAGGGTTGGAGCCCGCTGTGAAGCCATTTTCCAGCAATTAAACTGCACTGGTACCTCATGCCCATTGGCTGCTGAAAGAGAACAGTTACAGGGTATATGCAAAGGTGACATTAAGATGCTATTGAACTAATTTACTGAAATAAGTCAAGAGAAAAAGCCTATTATGCTCATATTCAATTCATACAGTATGAGTAATAGTAGTGACACTTGCCTTAGCCACTAATAACACTTCTCAGTGGCACAATACACATATATACAATATATATATATATATATATATATATATATATATATATATATATATATATATATATATATATATATATATATATATATTACAATATATATATATTTTACTCATAAAAAATTCCAGGGGTGCCAATAATTATGGCCAACATGTTGTGAAGAAAAGCATTTATTTCACAATGTGGTATATATATACATGCACTGTGACTCGCTTACAGTAAAATACCAGAATATAAACTCATTAAGGCCAGCACATTTCTTCCATTCAGCCCCTCTTGTTGAGTTCATGCAATTTTTTTTTCAGGATCAATAATAGTGACTAAACCGATCATTAATACTATACAGGCACAAGGTGAGGGTGTTTTCTTAAAAAAAAAAGCAATAGTCTGATTCATTTCACATTTAGAAATATAGGAGAATCTATTCAAGGGTGCATTATTTGGAAAAACAATGTTTATTTGATGCATTTTAAGAGATGCCAAATATTTACAACAATCCAATTATTCAAATATGAAATATATTTTTATGAGCTGTTCAAAGTGAGAGACTGTCAAGCAACAAGCTCATTTTAATAATAAAATTTTATAAATTTGTGAAGCCCAGAAATTCAAATATAGCCATAACAATTATTTTACCCATGAAATGCTGTCAACAAAAGGAAGTTGGAGTAGCAAAATATAGCAGTTCATACTGACAATATTGCAACAAAACAGAGACGTGGTTCAGTATACTAATAGCACCATACATGTGTTGTATTTGCTAAAAACTGAAGTGTTAAACGTATGGTTTCATAGTGCTATAATCACAATATAATGCACATAATCAAATCATGTGTGTGGATCTGGGTGTGAGCTAATAATATACGCGAGATGCCTTCATAATCAACAGTTTTCTGCATGACCATCTGTTGCCTGAAAGTCATTTGCACCTGCTATAGGAAAAGTCAGAATCGAACAAGCGATGGAGCGCTGTGGCTCTCTCCAATCTAATTATTCCCAGCGACTGTCATAGCCTCTGATGTATGGACAGGCTGAATACACAGAACAGATGGCTTTGTATAACTAAGGTTGACTTACTTTATGAAGACCCTGTTAAGCAAATCAAGAGCTGGATGAAATCGAGGATAAATTAAGCTTGAACTTCCTGGTCCAGTGTCAGTTTGCAATAGAAGAGTGACAGTCTTTAATAGACTCGCTCAGGAGCTCACTGTACTTACGCACACAACATTTGAACCTAAATTCAACAAAACAGCTTCGTTGCCACATGAAGAGATTCCCAAGCCTGTATAGAAGAGGAAAGAGATGCAGAACTGGAAGTTGAAATATACATCCAGTATTTAAACATTATTTATGCATATTTGCAGTAACATTTTTCATTGATTTAAAATCACAGGATTGCTGAAACACAGCTGACGAACTCAAGAGTCGTATTTTTGTTCATCTGTAGTTGTCTCTGGGTAAATGAAATATGTATTTCCAATCATAAAATGGAGAGTTCTGGTCCTGGCGTTTGATTGGTCAGTACAGTAAAAAAGTAGTGCCCTCCACTAATATTGGCACAATATGATCAAAGATTGCTGTGAAAATAAATCTGCTTTGTTTATCTTTTTGGTCTTTCATTCAGAAAAATCACAAAATTATAACCTTTCATTGAAGTAAAACAAGTGGTGGGAAAATAATAAATGTTTTTCTCTAGTTCACGCAGTGGCGGTTTTACATTGAATTGCACCCCGGGCAAGACCTCCTCCTTGCTTTTGGCTCTCTATGGGCTTCTCCCCATGGGATTCAATGGGATGCTAACAGCAGGTGATGGCTTGGTTAGCAATGGCCGCCCCTATGGAAGATACGCTTTCCGGGAGCTGGATTACCCCATTGGTTGCCGCTCGGGAGAGACTCAGGTGAACTGTTCCCCGCCCCCCCTCTCACACACAGGGCGCCTGCAGCTGCAGCCTGTGCAGAGGCCGTCCGTCACTCAGTGCAATGATAGATAGAAAACCGATTTGCAGCGCGCGATTTTTACTGCTGGTGCCGGTGCCACCCCCCATGTGTCATGAAAAAATGCGACTGCCCGGTTCGCCCGTGCCCAAAACTACTACTGAGTTCACTTTGGCCATAATTATTAGCACCCACTTATTGTGACATCCGTGGCCATGGCAGAAGCTTCATTTTGTACTCAGAGACACATTTTTGTGTTGATTTGGATCATTGTCCTGATTGAAGATCCAACCACAGCCCATTATCAGATTTTCAGCAGAGACCGCATTAGGACGATATAAACACACACGTCCTCTTCCAGGCAGATCCGTAACATCTTTAGATGATTGGAACTTCTTAATTATTGCTCTGATGGTGGAAATGGGGATTTTAAATGCTTTAGCTTCTTTTTTACAGTCATTTCTATTTTGTGAAGCTCAACAATGTTTTGCTGCACATCAGAACTATGTGTGCTATATTTTACTGAAATATTTTCTAGGGATGCCAATAATTGTGGCCAACATGCATTGGAGAAAACATTGATTTCATAATGAGATTTTCCGAACCACTTAAACGCATAGATGAGAAGTAAATAAAAAAATATATATATATATATTTTTTTTTTTAATAAATCACTCTATAAATGTATAGGGTCATATTGGGGTCATAGAAGATAAGTGTAAACAGGAAACGAGGAGCATTTGAGGGTTAATTAGGTCTCATGTGTTAACTAATATGACCTAACAATGAGCAATTATTCTTACAGCATTTATTGTTAATAATAGTAAATAAAAATGTTCATGTTAGTTCACAATGCATTAACTATAACAGATACAACTTTTGATTTATATGCTAATTGATAATTGAATGATAAATGCTGTAGATTATTGTTCATTGTTAGTTCACGATAACTAATATTGTTAACTAATGTTAACCAATGAAACTGTTACCAAAACTATTGATACATCTAGTAAAAATGGGGCAACACTTTATAGGTGTCACACTTTAACTACTATGTACTTACATAAAAGTAATAATAATAATAATTGTAAGGTACAATGTACTAACATGATTAATTTAAATGTTAGGGGATAGAAGTTAAAGACACAATAATATCCAGTTAGGCTTTCTAGTCCATTATGAGGAGGCCTGATCTAATCTTTTATTAATAAATGCTGAAAAGCAAGTCTTTTGATGGTCTCCTCTTCAACATAACTGGCACATACACAGTTTTCCTTTTATCTATTAATAACAGCGAGCACGGGATGCCACTCAACAAAGGTTGCTTCAATGCATTGTTTCATGTTCTTTTGCTGAAATGTTCCCAATGCACATGTACTGTAGTAAGTCCCTGCACTTAAGTAGAGAGTTTTATAAATGTGTGGTGGTAATGAATATTTCAGATTTCTTCTTTTATCAAAGTGTGTCCACAGGACATTGCCGATGTTTTATACATTCAACACTTCGATAAGGAAATTTCATGTTTCGCCGTGTTGACTTAAAGATAATAAAGCCTCTCTGGAATACTGAAGTCTGTTCCAGCATTGCTCTTTCTGGGATGATTGTTGTCTCAGGGTGAGGTACAAGTAGCGGTGAGCGATCTGCACAGTGCTGATAACAAACACATGCGGCGAGCGCAGCGCACGCAAAACATGCACAATCTTATCTTTTCACAACAGTCAATTTGTCCCAGTTCCTTCATACATGTCTCTGTGTTTAACTGGCATGCTGTAGATACAGCCACACTTGAAAATCTATGAATGTTAGATCACAAAATATCAATTTTGAACATGTTCATACAGTTAATGTGACGGGACTGACGTCATACATCCACTAAGACCTTGGACACACTAGACGATTTTCTAATCTTAACCGTTTTAAAACATAAGGATAGGTTCAACCAATTTTTAGCACGTCTATTTACACTGCCTAGTTGGCAGAGGCTATTTGCACTAACTCCGCCCACTGACGTCTGATTGGGCCAGACAAAAAAAGAGGCTAGAGTGTCATTAGTGTCAATTGTGTAGGGGTAAGGCGCATGGCAGGAAGATTTGACGCAAAGTTCAAATCCACCTTTTGCCGAACTCGCTCTACTCCCTTTTCCCAACACATATCAGATCAGAAAGGCATTTCTTTTTAATAACAATGAAGAACATATTTTAAAAGTGGGAATAAAGTGTCTTACATGTGTTCAATAATAAAGTGTTTCACTGTAAAAAATGAATCATGGGTCTTGTAATTTTCATTAAAAAAAATCAACGTGATAATTAAATATAATGGGTACATTTCATTATTGAAATTGTGGTTTTGTGTTTGATAGAATATATTAAGAAGATTTCACTAATAAAACCAAGAGATACGTTTTCCTCTTTTATTTAAGAAAATGTGTGCAATTTTTAGGCTTAATTTGAGCAAAATAAACTAATAAAATTAAGAAAATATTTACCCATTTATTTTAAGAGAATTGGTTCAATTATGCGGTTAGAGACACCATTTGAAAGTGAACGGCAGTGATCAGAAGACATTTTTGGCGGAGGGTCGAACGTCAATCACATAAGAGGTAAGCTTAGTTATAACTATGCTTCTCATTATTTATTTTCACCAGTTATGTCCACTCTTGTTCAGTAGCATCGCTGAGGTCGCATATTTTAGTTGTGTCATGCCGATGCCTATAAGGCAAAATAGATGAGATGAGTTGTCTTAAATCAACGAAAACAAATTATATGACTAGCGAAACTGTGAACGATTGTCTTATCTCCAGTGTGTACAACACCACCACATGCTTGTGCTGTGGCTAGAATATTGATTGCTAAAATAAATCGTTGTCAATGTGCTAACGTTATATTCTCCATAGGCCATCGGTAAGCTTGATATTGGGAAGATTAATAGATGTAACTTTTAAAACTTCAAATTACGTCTTTGAAATATAATAATGTATGACAATTTAAAATTAATCTTCTAGAAAAGAGTAATAATAATTTTATATAATAATACAAATGGCACGATGTAATATTGCGTTCATACTGAAGCCAGATGGCGCCCTCTCTTGCAGTAGCCTGTACGCGATGTCGCAACTCGTTCATAGAAGTAGACTCTCCCGCAAATATCCTCAACCTCGTGTAGAAATTCTCTGGCTGAAACGCTAAAACCATGACTAAACATCCAGCAGTTGTGACCATGATCGTGAAGATATTATCTTTTCTGCAAACCATCTCGGGTATGTTTATAAGAATATAGTGTATTTTTAATGTAATGTTAAATTATGTAGTATATCATACCAGATTACAGAATATGTAACTGTGGAGCAAATTTAATCTGTAGCATTGCGATTTATAAATTAATTAATTTGAAATATAACTTTGTCAGACATGTTTTAGCTGCATTGTGTTTCTAAACCTCAACAAGGTCAATTTAATTTGGTTATTAAAAATACATTTTATGAAAAATAATTTCTAAAACATTTATAAGACAGCCTTTAACTTATTTTTGTATTTATTTATGATTGTAATTACAAATTGAAGCAAACTGAAATGTTAAAATGAGACCACAATTAGCCTTCTAGCCCAAAGGCTTAATAAACTAACATATCTATTTTAATTTGGTATGCTATAGGGCGGTGCAGGTTAACGAGCCCGATCTCACGAAAATGCGTATCAATAGTAATGCAGTGTGCAATCTCGTAGAATGTATACGCCAAAACTCATTTTAGCGTGCGTATGAGTACGCTGCTTTTTGGCGTGCATATGATACGCATTTTATAGCGTATTATATGTACGAACCCCACACCCCACCCTCACCCTACCCAAAAGCGTGTCATATACACGCCATAAAGTGCGTATCATATGCACGCCAAAACGGCGTACCATACGCACGCCAAAATGAGTTTTGGCGTATACATTCTCGAGATTGCACACTCGTACTATTTATACGCATTGTCATGAGATCGTGTTGGAGCCACAGATTATTGTAATGTTTGAGGTGAAAATATCTAATTGAACTGAAATTAATTATAACTTTTAAAAATGTTGCAATTAAAAAGGTTCATTATTGTACATTACACTGACATTTTACACTTGTTTAAAAAGTGTAGGCTTTACATAAATAAAATATTCTATAATTAAAAAAATTTTTCTTTACAGATCAACGTGAGGCTCCTTGTAGCAGTGTCTTAAGCATTCAGCAACGTGAGGATCCTTGTAGCGGTGTCTTTGTAAGCATTCATGTATTTTCAGTGCAAGTGGTGGCTTTTGAAATCATGGTGTGGCAGTGCAAGGTTTGCCAATTGACAGCATCTTCAAAAGGAGCTCTTTTGAGGCACTACAGACTACAGCATGAGCCATTTACCCATAGCCATACTATACCTTGCCCACATTACAATTGTCCATGCTCTTTCAAGACGCACGGTGCCCTTCGCACGCATCTAAGTAGGAATCATTTAAATGAAGACACTTTGGAGCCTGGGGCAGTATTTTCCTTTAACTGTAACATTTGTAATACACCACATTCTTCTGAAAAGGACTATTTTCAACATTTAGGTCAACACCTCAGGAGTTACGAAACTGTAGAATGTGTATTTTCTGGGTGTGATTTTAAGACAACGTTTATGGGACTTTTGTGACACACAAAAGCAGAAAACACAATCCTCATTCTACCAATGATTTTAAGGCTGAGGTGATCGTGTTAAGCAAGTCCAGGCATCATTCATTTGCTCCTGATCCACACTGTCAGGATTCAGAAGGGATCACTGAAGAAAGCGATTACCAGATTCCAGATGACCAGATTCCAAACGTGTCACTAACAATTCTTAATAAATTAGCCCTGTTACTGTTGAAGCTGGAGAGTGTTTATAATGTATCTGCTAGATGTATTGATAATTTGGTAGGAGCTCCAGTTTATCTCTTCTCTGACAGCATGCCAAGATGTGCGAAACATTGTTGATTCAAATTTAAGAAAGAATAACTGTTTTCTCAGTGAAGATAGTATAAGTGAGTTCGTTGATGAACTTTGTAAGGTTAACCCCATAAGGACAGCACTAGATGAAAAAGGTCCCTTGGCACTTCTTTCAAGAGAAGACAATATTTTAAGGACAATTTTCAGGTTGTTGAACCTGTGGAATATATTTTGGATGCTGCTGAAAGTAGATCCTATCAGTATGTACCTATTCTCCAGACCTTGCAACAGGTGTTGAATAACAAGCACATAAGCTTGGAAACATCTCCACAGTGTTCAAGTGTCCCATCAACATTCAACTCTTTTGTTCAAGGCAAATATTTCACTGAAAACATTTTTTTGCCGAGGATGAGATGAAAATATCTCTGATATTATATGTTGATGACTTTGAGGTGTGCAATCCACTTGGAACTTCCAAGAAAAAGCACAAAATCACTGCAGTTTATTGGCTTTTGGCAAATATGCCACCAGAATTGCGATCTGCTCTTACATCGATACATTTGGCTGTTCTCAGCAAAGCTGAAGATGTAAGAAGATTTGATATGATGTCATCTTAGAACATCTTTTGAATGATCTTTGTACATTGGAACAAGAAGGGGTTTTTATTGCTAGATACGGAAAAAACATCAAAGGGACTGTGCTCAATGTTGTAGCAGACAACCTTGGTGCCCATGCTGTTGGTGGTTTAGTTGAAAGTTTTAATGCAGATTATATCTGTCGATTCTGCCTTGGCCACCATGCTGAATTCCAGGAAAAGGAAGTGAGATCAGGTGCTTTTCCTCCAAGAACTAGAGAAGATTATGCAAGCCATGTTCAGACTGTGAAGGAACATCCTACACTGACCCATTGCTATGGTGTCAAAAAGGTTTGTCCGTTGACCAACAAACTGAAGCATTTTCACTTTACTACTGGCTATCCCCAGACATAGCCCATGACTTATTTGAAGGTGTCATTCCTGTGGAGCTAGCACTGTGCCTCTCTGTTCTTGTAAAGAAGAAATATTTCACTTTAAGTGAACTCAATGAGGCAATTGCTTTCTTTCCCTACAAATGGACGGACAAAACAAATAGCCCTCACGCAATACCTGAAAATTTTGCCAAACGTCGAAGTGTAGGGGCAATATGCATGAGAACTGGGCTCTTATCCGACTTCTGCCATTCTTGATTGGGTCCAAGATACCTCTAGGTGAACCTGCTTGGCAAATTCTCATGACTTTAAAAGACATTGTTGAACTGGTTGTGTCACCTGTCCACACTGCAGAAACTATCGGTTATCTGGACTCAAAAATTTCAGAACATCGGCATCAATTTCTTGAACTTTTCCCACATGAAAGACTGCTAAACACCACTTCTTGGAGCATTATCCTCAGTTGATTGAGTGTTTTGGTCCAGTAGTTGGACTTTGGACCATACGTTTTGAATCTAAGCATAGCTTTTTCAAGCGTGTAGTGAGACATACGTCAAATTTCAAAATGTACTGCTGTCCCTTGCTACAAGGCATCAACTAATGATTGGTTACCACTTGCATGCCAGTCCTGAGAAGACCTCATTGTATGTGAATAAAGTTTCCAATATGCAATTGGAGCTTCTGCATGTGGATGTACAGCAGGCCATAAGGAACATTTCAAATCAAGCAAGTGTCCCTTTAACCACTTCAGTGACTTACTGCGGAACAGTATACAAAGTGGGGATGATTCTGCCTTATGGTTGCACTGGAGGTTTACCTGACTTTGCTGAAATTATGCAGATTGTCATTTTGGACAAAAGTATTAGTTTCATTGTCAAGACTTTCAGTGCATTGTATGATGAACATCTGAGATCTTACTATCTTCAGTCAAGTGGGGATGTGCGTCTTGTTGAGTTTAAGGCACTTTGTGATTGGTATCCTCTGGCGCTTATTGTTTAGGTCAAAACCGCTTGGTCACACTGAAACATCATATCTGCTGTTCTTATTAAAAGGTCAGGCTGAGCAAACATTAAATGCCTGACTGCCTCTTGTACAAATAATGTTAAGCCTAAGATCCATGAATACAAGAATGGCAATGATGGTAAATTACGACATTGGATTTTATCTACAGATATATATATACATTTTTTTTTTTTTTGACTTTCAGATGACAGCATGGACCCTGCAGCACTAAGAGTTCTTATTGAACAGGAAATCAGGAAGTTAATCCTTCCTCAGGAATCCCAAATACTTTGAATGAACTGAGGAAAGCTGTTAAGGAGGAATTTAATTTCACTGATGATTTCTCTCTTCAGTATAAAGATGCTGACTTCAACGACTTCTTTACCCTTACATCCACTGACCAAATTCAGCACAAAGATACTATCAAAGTTGTATTCTCTTCTCCCATCGTTCTAACACTGTTTGCAGAAGGTGAAGGAAACCTCAGTGCCAGTACATCACTGTCAGCAGATGAAGAATCTTCTATTTCTGCTGCATGTTCAGTTGATGACGCTGTCCCATGTGAATCCACATCCACTTTTCTGTAGAAACAGTCATCATTGCCCCCACAAAGTACCCCAAGCAGGTTGCCATGGCCTGATGACTTCCCTATCCCATCTTTTTCTCCAGAAGTAGAGATGGTGCTCAAAAGGCTATGGAGGGTTACAAGACAGATGGTAGCCTTCTAAATGTCCAAACTGTGAAGAGGGATATCAATGAGCATTTAGTTAAGGCTATGTACAGCTACACAGCATATCCTTCTGGGATGCAGATTGCAAGTGTGACTGAAGCACTGATCCGAAAATACCCGTGTCTGAAGGAACCAGGCTCTTTATCTGGCTTTCATGGCTGGCAACTGAGCCTGAAGTACAAGATGGCTGATTACAGAAGACGACTCAGCAAGTTTGGTTGTCCTGAAGTTGCATGCAACACATTGAAAAAGAAGAACCCTGAGGACAGGAAGCCTGCCAAAAATGTCAAAAAACCTCTTAAGGCAGAAGTGAATTATCTACCACCTTACCCAGCTGGGGAAAATCAGGAAAGTTTGGAACAAGAGAGAGTTGATCTACTGACTGAAGTGAAAAAGAGGGACAATACCATTGTGGTCAACGAAAAAATGTCAAAAACCTTTGCTCTCCGAAGACATGAGGTGGTTGAACTTTGTCCCAGTGTTGCAGAATTCAAAGATCGCTGGCCTGCTCTATTTGACCTTCTCCAGGTAAAAAAATTGTCATTAAACACCATCACAGACAAAAATTTAGTTATGTGCTGAATATATCCATAGTCAATATTTACCTATTTTATTTTATTTTTTCAGATTAATGAAGAATTTAGGAGAATCACCACTCTGCACCTAGAACCAAAATTTATGAAGATGTTGGACTTCTACACTCCTAAACTTTTGGCCATATTCACTTGCAGAGGAGGACTACTAGGCCGGACTTTAAAGGAGAAAATTGAACCCATGATGCAGGTACTTTCATAACATCAATTATTATTATAAAAAAATAAAAATAATTTGGGTGACGCTAATTTACAAACTTTTGTCACATCAGAATCCTGATAAAAACATCGACATGATGAGAGGCGTTGTCCTCCGTTGCTTGATTTTTATCTGGGTGAAAAGAGGATGACCTCATCCAAGAGTACAATGTAAGTGACTACAATTATTCTATATATTTATGGTGTTTTGAGAAATATATTTGTACATTGTTTTTATTAAAAAAATAGAAATGCAACTTAAACAATCTTTTTTTTCAATTAAATTATATAAAGCTAATGTGAAAATATTTAACACAAAATAGATTTTTGTCAGCCACTATATGAAAAAGGTAACACTTTATTTTGATGGTCCACTTTAGACATTATACTGACTATAAGTAACTGCAACTACATGTTAACTAATCTATTAACCTAACCTAGCAGTCTACTAATACTCTGAATTAGTTGACATGTAGTTACTTACAGGTAGTAGAATGTCTATAGTTGACCATCAAAATTTAACCCTCCCCTACAATAGTGTCACTAAATGTAATTTTAATTGATTTTTTCTTCCTGAATACACCCTCTGACATTGCTGAAACTGTACTTATGTTATTGTGACAGTCTTTGTGGTCCACTGAAACACAATATTTTTATGTGTCAGTGATTACAAAGAAAATAAACTATAATGGTTTGCTTGTAGTTGTCTTTTAAGCTGTTATAATATTTTTATTTTTGAAAGTGTTTGTTTTACAACGTACACAAATCAACTTTATAATTATGGACAGACATATAATGAGATGGACAAGATAATTAAATAAGTATTATGTTTATTTTACAGTGTGACAATGGAGATATCCTGCAGCACATAATGAAAATTGCCATCAGCAGAGTGATTATCAGGAGGATTTCAGCATCATCTTGGAGGGTGTGCAAGTCATGGCTGGCTTGAAAAATCTGGCAAGAGCCTGTGCTGTTCTTCTTGGACTCACATATGCACTTAACCTCACCTACCCAAAAGAACTTAGGCACACTTTTGAGGCCTTTCAGAAGCTCTTCTTGGAACTGGATGTTTACAAGTTTTCACCAAAAATACTAACACTTAAAAACAAACTCATGACTTAGATTGAGACAATGCATTATTACCAAGTTCTGGTGAAAAGTAAACTGCATTGATTGATGAACGTTTAATATCGTTCTACATACAAGCTTTCCATGCAAGTACAAATGTTTTACAAAATCTTGCTACAAGTTATTCTCAAATTTTAGTCCATAATGTGACTTTTCTAACAGAAAAATGTTGCATACAAATTTGTATGCACAAGTTGTTTAACAAAATGATCTTTCTCATGGAAAATGTTGGCATTTTTTTTTTTTTTTATCTTAAAACTGCTGACTTACATTTTATACAGATTTGCTTTATTTGTGCAAAAAAAAAGATTAAAAGCATGTTTGATAACAAAAAGTGCATTATGAATTCATTATTATCTTAACCTGAAAAAAGCAGTAAATGTTATAATTAAGTAAATTTCATTCATACAAATGAGTAAATTCTGCTTGATTTATTTGTGAGACAACTTAAATTAAAAAGCACTTTCCACTAATAATATTAAATTCATCATGTCCCATAGACTAAATAATTTAGGAATTTTTACTTAATTTATTTGGGTAAATTTCACTAAAAAAACAACCTTAAAATCTACTCAAATATAATACGTGTAATATTGTTACCATAATTTTTAAGCAGATAGCATGTGATATTTTTACAGTGTTAAGGTTAGGTGTAGGGAGTGTTTTATTGTCCCAATAAGGCGGCATCCATTTCATAATTTTAATAAACATAATAATTTACACTCTGTTATTATTGAATATAATTTAATATACAACAACACTGAGGTGCAAATACTATCTGCCACTATGTATAAGTATAAATAGCTAACTCTAACTCCTATTTACACTTATTGCAAAGAAAATATTGCTATTTTTACAGTGTAAAAAATCACTTAGTGTAAATAACATCTATTGCTATTTGGGTAACTTTTTTTTAGGGTTAAATTCACACTATTAACTAGTTGCTTATTAGCATGCATATCACTAGGATATTGACTGTTTATTAGTACTTAAAAATCACATATTAACGTCTTTTTCTGCATGATCATATTCTACATCTCTTAATCCTACCCAAAATCTAAACTTAAACGTTACAAACTATTACTGCTGAATAGTTTATTGAGGCAAAAGTCATAGTTAGTAGTGAATATGAGTTCCCCATATATATGGGGAAGTAGTAACATCCCCATATAGTAACATCCCCAGTAGTAACATTTTTCGTTCAAGAGCACTGAAGGGTTTTAAAATCACATCTGTTCCAAAAATGAGAATAAAATGGTTAACCTGCGACTTTTACTGTGTTACAGGTGGTGTTGGAGCTCATGGATTCATGACAGGTGGCGATGGAGAGCACACACTTCCGTAGGAGATCCAAGGAGGTGAGGAAGAGGAACCGCCGGAGAAATGGAGACTTAAGGATCAGGTAGGAAATCATCGGAGAAGCACTACAGGTAAGCGTTCAGGTAAGCAGTCCATCAAACAGTGATGGAGTGAGAAGTGTGTGCTCTTGATGAGTGTGCTGACTGAAGACAGGTGCAGGTGCTCACAACTCAGGTGACACCTACATGAGCAGTTTCCTAACCACCGTGATTTATTTGGAGGACTCTTCATAGTCATGACACTTAGGAAGCCATAGAAATAACACTTCACAAACGCACAAGATATTTGATACACAACTGGTGAACTGGGTGGAACAATAAGCATCAATAAACAATGGCACAAACAATATCAAAATAAAGTAAAACAAAGACTTTATATACAGTATAGGAAGACGGTGCACTCCGATGAATGGGAGATGGGGAACACCCAATATGGGCGGATTAGCTCCGCCTTCTAAATGAAAGAGCCAATCGTTCATCAGCTGCCGTTGCTATAGAAACAAGTGGAGTTCTGAGACTTTTAGAAACAAAAGGTATGAGACAGTTGTTGTCAGATTTCATTTGTGATTTCTATTATGAAATTGGTAACACTTTACAATAAGGGTGCACTAATATGCATTAATTCATGCTTAACTAATGCTCAGATAATGGTGAGTTAATGTGTTACTAATGGTGAACTAACCCATTTATTAATGATTACTGGATCAGCAACTAATGAAGATTCAACATGATTAATAGATTAAGTAATCATTAAATTGATAGTAGTTAAATGTGTCATAATGCATTAATTCCTCAATTACATATTATATTAACTAATAGTGTAAATTAACGTGTTAATTACCACAACGGGTCAAAGCCATGCATTTCAACTTCCAGTTGTCTGCTTTATCTAATCATTAGCTAATGATTTACAAATGTGTCATTATGTTATGACTTTACTTGTTGGAGCACATGACTATTAACTAATTGATTAAGTAATATGTAATTGTGGTTATGGGTTTTTTAATTAGTTAACAGTCATGTGCCCCAACAAGTAAAGTCATAACATAATGACAAATTTGTCATGGATGGCAGAATCACTGTCATCATTCAAAAGACAGCTAAAAAATCTACCATGAGCACTTAATCTTATCATAAAAAAACTCTTATTTTTCCTCTTTCTCTTCTATTCCCTCCCTATTCTTGCTTAGTAATGTCCACATCTTGGTATTTAAGGCACTTTTTGCGTTTCTTCGCCTCTTCATGACTGATCGCTTCCTGTACTCCTCAGTTGTAAGTCGCTTTGGATAAAAGCATCTGCTAAATGCATAAATGTAAACAGTGTCTTCTCTCCAAGCCCTTTCCCTTTAATAGGACAAGTGCGCTACAATGACCACATCACCACTAGGGCCACTAGCGGGTCATAAAGGTCAAACAATCATACATACACCTCAAACACTTATTTCAAGTACCCTTCATTATAAATCATAGATTTTTAGGGGAACCGACTAATGTAAGGATTGACAGATCCATAAGATCCCTCTTTGAGAGGCCCATCTCCCAGAGGGTCCATATATAAGTCCCCTAATTGATATAATCAGGGGAAGATGTATGATGTTCGTGTCCATGTTTATCCACTCCTTAATGGCTCTTGAGTAGGCAGTCGCACCATATTTTCAGTTCAGCTGCCAAAGACACGTTAATTACCGTTAGGGTACACTCTTGCTCCACCGCCAAATCTGGCTTTATAAAAGAATGATCCATTCTTATAATTGGCCCCATTCAAGTTCTCCCAGAGAGTTTCCTCATGTCCTTCTCCAACAGTCTCATCATCCTATCATAGCAGGAGCACCTTGCGTTGTGGGTAACCTCACACTTTTGTAAGATATGATTCAGAGTTTCTTGCATTTTGCAGGACCCACAAGACTTCATTTCCTCTTCATTGATGTGTCTGCCACTCGTTTTTCACGAATTAGTAGAGCGAACACTGCCTCTAAGTTGAATACCCCTCATGTATGAGACCTGGTCAGGTTCCTCGATCCACGGGAAGCTTGCCTTATCCACGTCGGTTTGTGCCAGCTCCCTACCATCCACTGACTGGCAGTAGTGTACTAGTAGTGTAGCCCAGATCTCCTTCGCCTCAGCCCTGGTGGAAATTATTTCATTGCAATTCGGCAAGGATAATTGGCTTGACGTAAGGTTTTCTGGAAAGATCTCATTCCAGTTACTACCTGCATCTTCTGATTAGTACTTGACAACATCTTTTCAAATTGTGATTTCTGCATCATAGGTATCGACACCGCCAAAGAAGGTATACTCAATCCCCCATCGATTGCTCCAGTCTACCTACTGCTGCTACTGCATGCGTCAGTGTTTGTAGCTCTGCATAGCTGCGTTTGAATCTCTATTTGATATATTTTCTTTGTTATCTATACTGCTAAATATAACTTACTCATCACCATATATTGTTTAATATAGCCTATCAAGTTAAATTTGACATCACTAGCTTTTAATCTAAATCACTACCACGTGTTAGCTTTTCGCTAGCCTGGTAGCTTTCCATCCCGGCACCCGGGTCTCCTGTTTTCTGAGTTCATTAGACAACTGTGGTGAGTTGGATTATTAAATAGACTCCATCAAACAAAGTAAGTGGAGTAAGTTGTGTGGTAAGTTTGGATTCATCAACAAATACGGTAAGCCATGTCTTCTTCTCCTGTCATTGTCACTTGCACTGCATGCTACATGTTTAGCATATCTATCTCCGTTGGCGAACAGGGCTTCACATGTGTTAAATGTAAGGAATTAATCAGGCTGACGGAGAAGATTTCAGATTTAGAGACACGCATCCAGACTTTATGTGAGAGTAGTGAGAATGGTACAGCTTTAGATACTGTTTTGGATGCGACTAGCTTAGTGAACACTCATTGTTTGGTTCGGCTGAGCCCTTGCAGCAGGGCAATTGGGTGACTGTGAGACAGCATATTCGCGGATCTAAAAACCACTCTGCCGTTCGATTAGAACATCAAACAGGTTCTCCCCACTCAGTGATGCACCCACTGAGGATCCTGTTGAAAGTGCCTAGTTATTGGCGATTCTATTGCGGGCGTGAAAATAGAACACCAGCCACCATAGTCACATGTTTACCGGGAGCCAGAACGCCTGACATCAAAGCAAATTTAAAAGTGCTGGCTAAAGCTAATCGTAAATTCTCTAAGATTATTATTCACGTCGGCACTAATGATGTTCGACCGTCAGTCGGAGATCACCAAAATTAACATTAAAGAGGTGTGTTAACTCGCAAGTACGATGTCACCGCAGTCTGTTTATCTGGCCCCCTCCTGTTAAAAGGGTGATGAAATAGTTAGCAGATTATCATCACTCAATGGCTGGTTGTCTAAGTGGTGTCCCATAAAATAACATAGGGTTCATAGACAATTGGAAAAGTTTTGGGGCAGACCCGACCTGTTGAAGATAGACGGTATTCATCCTACCCGGGCTGGTGCTGCTCTTCTCTCTAGTAATTTGGCACATAATCTTAGAGCTAAACCTTGACTCACTGGGGCCCAGGTCAGGAAGCAGACAAACTGGCTAAACCAACCGTCTGCTAGCTGTCTCACGTCACCAGAGTCAGCTAAATCCCAGCACATAGAGCGCTTTCACCTAGATATTATCACATAGAGACTGTGTCTGTTCCCCGAATCAGTAAATACAAAAAACCATCAAAACCATTCAACAGTAAAAATTTAATTGATGTCAACAAATAAACAACAGATATAATACGGATGAACAATTGATAAATCTCGGGTTGCTGAATATTCGATCCCTTTACAGCGCTTATTGTTAATGATATGATTATAGATCATAACCTAGATGTGCTGTGTTTGACAGAAACCTGGCTAAAACCTGGACTACATTACTTTAAATGAGTCCACTCCCCAAGATTATTGTTATAAACACGAGCCACGTCTGAAAGGAAAAGGGGAGGTGTTGCTGTAATTTATAATGATAACTTCAGTATTACTCAGAGTCTAGTTTCAAATATAATTCCTTTGAAGTTTTGGTGCTTTATGTAACATTGTGTAGTGTAAATGATAAATCCCGTTTGACATTTGTGTTGGCTACTGTATACAGGCCACCAGGGCACAATACAGACTTTATCAAAGAATTTGCTGGTTTTCTATCAGAGTTAGTACTGGCTGCAGATAAAGTACTAATTGTTGGTGATTTTAATATCCATGTTGACAATGAAAAAGCGCATTGGGATTGGCATTTAAAGACATTATAAACTCTATTGGAGTTAGACAACACGTATCTGGACCCACTCATCGCCTTAATCATACTTTAGATCTAATACTGTCACATGGACTAAATGTTGATACCATTAAAATTCTGCAGCAGGCGATGACATCTCAGATCATTACCTAATATCATGTATACTTAATTTAGCTAAAGCTGCAAAGCCATCCCCTCGCTGCAAATATGGTAGGACTATAACCTGCGACTAAAGATTGCTTTATACATAATCTTCCTCATCAGTTCCATCTCCTCAGAATTACAGATAGCCAAGAGGAACTTGATGTTGCAACAGAAACTACTGACTCTCTCTTTACTAGCACTTTAGACATAGTTGCTCCTCGGCGCTTAAAGAAGATTAAAGCAAATAATCCAACGCCGTGGTACAACGAGCACACTCGGGCCCTTAAAACAGCAGCCAGAAAAATGGGCGCAGCTGGAAGAAAACAAAACTGGAGGTTTTTCGCAATTTGTGGAAAGAGAGCATGATTGCATACAGAAAGGCCATAAAAACTGCTAGATCTGCTTATTTCTCAACTCTTTTAGAAGAAAACAAACACAACCCTAGGTATTTATTCGATACAGTGGCTAAATTAACAAAGGATAAAGCTTCAACTTCTGTTTGTAAACAACACAGCAGTAATGACTTTATGAACTTCTTTACTAGTAAGATTGATAACATTAGGAATAAAATTATAACCATGCAGCCGTCTACTACAGTATCACTTCAGACAGAACATTGTAGTCTCACTGAGGAAAAATTACACTCATTCACTGCTATAGGAGGAGAAGAATTGGCTAAACTTGTCAAATCATCAAAATCAACAACATGTATGCTTGACCCTATACCGACTAGGCTATTAAAGAGATGCTTCCAGAGGTCATAGATCCTCTGCTTAATATTATTAATTCATCCTTGACATTAGGATATGTACCAAAAACTTTTAAGTTGGCTGTAATTAAACCACTTATTAAAAAACAACTTGATCCTAAAGAATTAGTCAATTACAGACCAATCTCGAATCTACCGTTTCTATCAAAAATATTAGAAAAGGCAGTGTCTTCACAATTATGTTCCTTTTTAGAAAGAAATGGTATATGTGAGGATTTCCAGTCAGGATTTAGACCGTATCATAGTACTGAGACTGCTCTAATTAGAGTTACAAATGATTTACTCTTATCATCTGATCGTGGTTGTATCTCTCTATTAGTGTTACTCGATCTTAGCGCTGCATTCGATACTATCGATCACAATATTCTTTTGAATAGACTCGAAAATTATGTTGGCATTAGTGGAACTGCATTGGCATGGTTTAAATCTTACTTATCTGACCGTTATCAGTTTGTAGCAGTAAATGAAGAGATGTCACACCGATCACAAGTTCAGTATGGAGTACCGCAAGGCTCAGTGTTAGGACCGTTGCTTTTCACCCTGTATATGCTACCACTGGGAGATATCATTAGGAAGCATGGCGTTAGTTTTCATTGTTATGCTGATGATACTCAGCTCTATATTTCTTCACACCCTAGAAACTTACCAATTCACAAGATTAACGGAATGCATAGCTGATATTAAAAATTGGATGAATAGTAATTTCCTGCAACTTAATTCAGATAAAACTGAATTTTTAATTATTGGACAGAAAAGCTCCACAAGTAGTGCCTAGAATACTGTCTAACCCTCGATGACTGCTCTGTCAAGCCCTCGTCGTCAGTGAGGAACCTGGGTGTGCTCTTTGATACCAATCTCTCGTTTGAAAGCCACGTTTCTAGCATCTGTAAAACTGCATTCTACCATCTTAAAAATATATCTAAATTACGTCACATGCTTTCAATGCAAAATGCTGAACAATTAGTACATGCGTTCATGAGCTCAAGGCTAGATTATTGTAATGCTCTACTGGGTGGTTGTCAAATCAAATGACTGATTGTTAGGCTGCATTAACTAGGTCAGCCGGAACCGGGAACACTTCCCATAACACCTGATGTACTCGTTAAATCATAAAAAGAGTGGCATCCACACTAATGTTAGTCTCTCTGTTTATCCCGAGGTTTACTGCAGTCGGCCGGATCCAGGCCGTGTCCGGATCGGATGGTGGACCTGCATCTGGACATGACCAGCTCATCCTGGAGTGTCTGCTGAGACCGTGTCCATTAGTGTCTCCTCTGAATTTGCCTCACCGGAACCTCATCCTCAATTAACCCGTCTCTGGCGCAATAACTCCGATCTTTCAAGTATTCATATTCTTGTGTATTCGACGCCATCCTAAATGAACCCGTCTCGTCGTCATACCCAAAATTTCGAATATTCCTATCTAATATGATTTATGACCTGCAAGGTTGCCAGAGTAATAATTATACACTGTTAATAATAGGCCAGAGGAGAACTGGCACCCCGACTGGGTCTGGTTTCTCCCAAGGTTTATTTTTCTCCATCATGCCCTGATGGAGTTTTGGTTCCTTGCCACTGTCGCCTTTGGCTTGGCTTGCTCAGTTGGGGACACTCAAATTATGATCCAAGTTACTCAACTAAATATACAAATATAATTTATTAATTTGGTCATATATAATTCTATAAACTATCCAAATTAAACTAGCCAAATCAAATTTTGTTGCAATGTTGTCCTGTTTAACACTGTGAAGCTGCTTTGAAACAATCGTCATTGTAAAAGCGCTATATAAATAAAGTTGATTGATTGTTTATTGCTGCATGAAACAGACCCAGCAGGGTATCCTTCGGCAACAAAGCCACCCTCTCGCTGATGTTCTTATTATCCGATCTAAAGACTTCAGTGTATTCCTATGGGCACTCCCCAAGACCAACTCATTGGTTAGCTTGGGGATCATAAATGTCCTCAGGATTTCCATTCGTTGGAAACGTTTTAACAGGGCCTGTCTCAGTTCCCCTAGCATTTTCTTAACTTCTCCTTTGTGTCTAGGTGTTAATTCCCTTTTCAAGTTATTTCTGTGAAAACAGGTGAAAAAATGTCACAAAAATGAGTTCATTAAGCCCATGTCTAGCGACCCCAATGCTCCAATTAGCAATCTAAAATGATCTTTATTTATACGTTTTCTAAGAGGAGTCCCTTTTTACTTTGTCCATGAAAAATGCACTTTTTCTCTGCTCGCTTCTCAGCGACTGGCACTTCCCTCAACACAAGTTTTATCATTTTAAAGCACAGCATTCCAACTTTATGAATATTCACAGCGAATTCTCGATGGCATGAGTCTGAACCAATGAAATGTGATTTTCAATCTCATAAACAAAATGATCTTACTCACGCTGACAGATCTGATGCGTGCACACAAAGACGCCTCAGACAGCGAGCGAGCCCGATACACACACACACACAAAATCACAGTATTTCAAAATATCTGTCTTGGCAAGTATTCACACAAACATCATCTGTTATGTCTTTAGTGAACGTTTGGTGAACTGTTGGGGAAAAACATCTGATGTGTAACAGTATGTTAGATCCGTGCGGGTCAGTAGGTCTTAAAATATTTATGTCTGTTTCATTAATGGTAATCAAACATTTGTGGTATCATGGGGGGAAAAAGTTGAATATATTACTTATTATCAGGGATTTTAAGGTATGGTTGCAAGGTGATTTTTGTTTTGGAACCTTCAGAAAACTCGATTTTTCTCATATTTCTCACATCATTTTTAGAGAATGTGAAAATAACAATGACTCATTTTTGAAAATGTGCTCATTGCGACTCATTTTGGTTACGGGTTACATATGTTGATCCAGGAACATGTCTTTCTTGGCAAAATTACGGTGACCAATAAATTAACCTAAAGGCCCTTTCACACTGAGCGTACACAATAAGTCTAAACAAAATCACAGACGAACAGAGCTTTCACACTGAACGCAATACGGCTGATCGCCTTCAGCTAATTCACACCTGCACGATAGGTGGCAGAAACAATCATTAAGTGCGTCTGTATGCGTTTCTGTAAAACAAAAACAGAACGTCGTAATTGTATATTTTTTGACTTCAAGTTTCATTTGTAGAAAGGTTTCTCTCAGCTGTTTATGTGCAGAACTCATCGTTCAGGAAATGAAAACAACATCGTCATTGGGAAGGGCAGGAGTTATGATCACAATGTGATTGACAGCTCTAGAGTGAATGAGCTCTCTGACACACACATGGAAGAACGCTTGTTTCAAGCTCTTCAGATCACATCATTTAGTGGAAAATGAATAGAAATGATAATCTGTATAAAGAACATAAATCAGTTCTCAGAAAACACTCAACATCCAATCTCTTCTTTCTTCCGGAAATACAATTCTTCTGTTTTTACACAGGTTTTCGAAACAGCGCCACCTCTTACACTTTTGTGCAACAGCAGCGGCTTGAGTAAGCTCAAATCTAATTGACCTATCAGTAAGCCCGGCCACCCTTAGTTACTGTTGCTAATCTGGACAAACAAACGGAGTTGCTAACGGTCTTACAATTACAGCTTCTCAGAGTGAAAACCTTGTCCCAGGATGTTTTTGGACACAGAAGGACCACCTCTCGTCGAGGAGCATTTAAGTGAGACTTAAACATGCCATGGAGGGATATATCAAAGATGTTAAAATAAATATAGTGGGTAACAAGATTAATCTGGAAGCGAGGGTTTACCACAAAGCCTCACGTTACGCTCGTCACGATCGCAGATGACAATATTCAGGAGCAACACTGAATGCACATTTAACCAGTTTAATATGGAGAGGCGATCAAATGTAGACCTTTATGTGTTTTTGGCCTAATGTTACTGTACATGACGTGAGAACAGTTAGCTATTAAGGTTTGTACGTTAGCATGGGCTCACTAGAGTATGTCACCCAGAAAATCCTCTCAGGATACCTGGAATCCGAGTTACAAGTTCCCAGGCACATCGTTTTACCATTTTTGTAGCATAAACACCATCAAGAGAGCATCAGATTTTCCAATGTTTCTACAGCGCTGAAACCTAAAGATGTGTGAGTTCCGGTTCCCGTGCACCTGATATTCAACTGCCATTGGCTCATCTGCGTTCGAGGGAAGGGGACAATTACATTACTTGTTTCAATGCAAGGTGTCGGGGGGAAAAAACAACACATTGGTTGAAAAAATTCTTGTTTTGTCGCACTACGATTAATCGCGCCCGGTGTCAATCGCTCCTTAGGGATCTATTGTTTTGATTCAAGAGAGTCGTACAATCACGCTCACTGTGTAAGGGAAACTCCTGTAGTTCGATCCCGGCTTTATGAAACAAATTATTCAGTTTAAAATAGGAACATCTCTAAATCCTTTTAGAAAATATTTGCAAAATCTAATTAAACTTTGAAACTGAATTTAAATAAAGATACATTAGACACAGACGTCTTATAGTTCTTACAAATGCACACGTTATTCTTTATTTATTTTACTTCCTTCCTTACATTTGCTGCTTTACCTCGGAATTGCTTTTCCTCAAAGGACCAACTTGTCTATAATAGTTCAGTGAAGGGCAGTGGAGCGTGCCATCTCTCCCGGAGGTGCATTGTCTATTAATAGGTTTATGGGACATCAAGCACCCTTCCCCCTATTTCCACCAACTCCAGTCCACATGCCTCAGTGCGGCCGCGCTCTGTGGATTACTGGAAACACTTACAAAGCATCTCGCGCTGTACCTTGTGCCTCCGTGTGCCACTTTCACATCTGCACGTCGCCTGAGGGGTTCTTTCCCCAAAGAAACAGGAATAAAAGGTTCTGTGTCTGTGACAGCTAAAGGAGGCTGCCTTTGAAATGATTATTTAAGGTTATGATTGACAGACTGGGATGTTACAGTGTTTTCAGGAATTGCTAGATCAACTCGCGGCAGAAACAATAGAGAAGTTCACAGAGGGTTAGAATTATAGATCTCGCACAAATATAAATCATAACCCTATAATACTAATGGCATGTAGATGCGATTCTCTAAAGAGTTGTGCCACTTTTTGCACAATGTGTGCATCTCATTCCCTAACCGCACACAAATTCAGTGATGTATTGAAATTATACACACCTCTTTTTTACGTTATTTGGCTTGTTTCAGAATCACCAAAAAATTCAAACTAATTTGTGTACAATTTCTGTTGTTCATGGTGGCATTTATTCACCAAATGATGGGAAATGCCGTTATAACTGGGTTGAACACACTTCAAGCTGGACTGCAGTGTTGGAGAGATGCTGTTCAGTTTCTGCTAAATATCCCTCATCCTGCATCCTTCATTGGGAATTGCGTCATGCAAATTGAGTTGTTGTACAGTGTGATGGACAGCTGATTGTGCTTCTCCATCCCTGGATTTAAAAAACGGCATTTTATAATTATTTATGTGGGGTTTTACCGTTTCATTTCCTGGGATTAGAAGAATGGCCATAACCTTTAGGGAATTGCACACCCTGGGAGAAGGAGACTAATTTAAGAAAGATCAGTTTTGTGCAACTTGCAATATTTCTTGTTTTTTCCCCTGTCCTATTCCCTGATTAACTCTTGGGTCACACTTTATTTCAAAAGTCCACTTTAGACATTCCAATAAAGTTACTTTACAACTGTACATGTCAACTTACTCTCACAACAGTATTAAGCCCTATTCGGACCGTGATTGTTTCTCGTGTGGTCGTCAGGTATTCTCATCATTGTCAGTGATTTTATTGCCGTACGAATCCAGAATGTCAGTGTTTTTCTCCCACCACCCGCGTAAAAATCCCCAGCCGAAAGACCTACTGTTTATAGACAAACACCAAGGTGGTGCGGTGATTTAAATGCCGTCCGAGTTTTCAAGAACATATCACTTCAAAATTCACTGTTTATATCCGTTTTGACCCCTGCAGAGCACCGTACGGCTGCGCTTCGCTGTCATTCCCATGCATTTTAAAGATCTAGACTTTTAGGATGATGGCAAGTGTTTGTAAGAGTAATATATTTCATCACCGCTCAAAAAATAAAAAGAAGAAAAGCATGTAAAGATTTGAAATGGGCCGTTATTATTATATATGTTAAAATAACCAGCAGGATTATGATTAACTTATGTAAATCAGAGGCTGTATTCACTTATTTCCCCTCATTTCCATGTGGAATAAAATCCTTTATTTTGAGATAAAATACGAGACAAAAGAAGGCCATTTTAACTATAATGTACGTCTTATATCTTCGTATTTTTTAAATAGATTTAAATAATTAAATAATAATTAGGATATTATTTTCATATTATTAAATCAAATATGCATTTATTCTTATTATACCAAGCATATGCCATTTTATTTACAGCACACAATCATGTTATTGAGCACGTGAGCAGCCGTTCCCGATCACAAAACTCACTCCTTCCCCGTGAATAAATCCCCATCCGAACGCACGAGTTTATCACTGAGGTGGCTGCACATTTATACAGACGTCCACGTGAGAAACACCTACTGTCCAAAAAGGGCTTAAGACTGTTAGTAGAAAAAGGGGTTAGGGTTAGTAAAATAAATTAACTGCAAAAAAAAAAATAAAAATGCTTTTCTTATTTAGGCCTAGTATTTTTGTTTCCAGCCCAGATACCTAAAAATTCTTAAATCAAGATGCATTTACTAAAGCAGAAAAATGCCATAAGACAAAATGAAGTGAGTTTTTGCTTAAAACAAGCTAAATTATCTGACAATGGGGTAAGAAAATCTCATGTTCCATTGTTCATGCTGCTATATGCTCATATAAAGTTACATTTAGTAGTTTTTAGTTTGAGCTTTTGGCTGTCATCCAGTGTGCTTTGGTTTGGTTTGGTTTGGTTCTAGTTCCTGTTTCCTTTCTAATTAGTTCCAACACGATCTCATGACAATGTGTATCAATAGTACGAGTGTGCAATCTCGTAGAATGTATACGCCAAAATTAGTTTTGGCGTGCATATGCTACACAGTTTTTCGCGTGCATATGATGCGCACTTTATAGCGTGTATATGACACGCTTTTGGGAAGGGTGAGGGTGGGGGTGTGGGGGGTTCGTACGTATAATACGCCATAAAGTGCGTATCATGCACGCCAAAACTCATTTTGGCATATACATTCTACGAGATTGCACACTCGTTCTATCGATACGCATTTTCGTGAGATCGGGCTCATTAGTTCACACCTGTTTCCTGTTCTGTTGATTAGCTTCCCTTGTGTATTTAAGCTCTTGGTTTTCCTCAGTTCCTGTTACTGGCGTGTTATAGCGTGTCGGGCTTTGTTTCCCTCTGTGTTTATTAAAAGTCAGTTTAATCCTGCATACTTGGATTTCTGCAGCATATTAAGAAAATACTCTAGTCACTGCTAGTTCACATGTAGTTGCAAAGTTACTTCTAGTCGTTAGAAAATCTAAAGTAGACCATCCGCATAAAGTGTTATACCAACTCTTGTTCTAAACCACTATTTTAGGTACTTATTAAAATATATGAAGAGTCAAGAGTTAATGTTATGGAAAATGGTATTTTCCAATTAAATAAAGGCAGGAAGATTTGTGTGTTTAAGGAGGTTTTTGGTAGTAAGGAAAGGGATTTACAGAGGCTGGTTTTAGAGCTTAACAGCAAAGGTTGTCAATGCTGCTCGATTGTGAGAAACTTCAGTCTCCAACAGTTAGGGAGAGAAGTTTGTGCTGCTTTTAGTACCCAAGTTTAGATGTGTTTTTTTTTTTAGCCTTTGTTCTTAGCCACTGTCTTTATGCACCCTTTGTACCATTTTTGCTTTATAAGTATTAAACCTCAACAACTGATTCCTCCTTGAGACCACCTGGGTCCGTCATCACAAACAGATTTTGTGGCCATGTCTAATAAATCAGGCACTATAGGCTACTATAATAGAGACAGCATAGGGCTGTGCTTCCCAAAAGCATCGTAACACACTGTGCGATCTTGCCCACGATTTGGCCGTCTGAGACAAATTTTGCTAAACGATTCCTCTGATCCTAGGCTAAAATCTGAATCGTTAGTTCGGCAGCCGATTAATGACTGCTGTGATCAAATTTATCCTCAGACGAAATTCTGGCAGTGTCAGGAGATTTGGCACAATCCTGCAGTGTGACTTCTCCTACGACAACCGTCAAATTATCTTCGTTTATCAATACAAAAATGACCAAAATGAGCGCTTGAGATTTCTTTGTAGCCACCATTTCAATCCCGTGTTTATGCAGCTCACCGTCACCGAATGCGGCATTCATTGATGATATAAAACTCCGGACAAGTTTTCTTGCGTGCTTCTGTTTTAGCGCGCCTCAACTGTCGTACAGTCTGACATTAATAACAACTTTGATCTTACAGTGTGACATGACTTTCAGAGGGGATCAAGTTCGGACAAGTCTGACAAGAAACAATCGTAAAGGACTATTATATATCGCACAGTGTGACCCGTCTTAAGTTGAACGTAGAGACCATTGGTGGCAATTGTTCTAATATCAACTTACAGTGTATGCTTACGATGCTTTTGGGAAACGCAGCCGAGGTCACTTCATTCTTCGAGATTTCCCCCCAGCCTTAATTGACAATCTCAAATAAAGGTTACACATTTGCTTGTGAAATTGACAGAATTATGAGTTCTCTTTGTGGGTCAGGTAACTTACTACAATTAACTCTTTCCCGCCAAACACAGAATGTTCTGTGTTTCCGTGTTTTCACTAGAGGGCGCTATTACGTATCTTCTGATTGAGTACAGAATCTCAGGATCAAAACACACGCGAGGAAGACGGATCAAAATAACGTGATCATCAACATTAAACATCATATGAATCAAAACTATCTAATGTTACTGTGTTAAATGTGGACCCAGGATGAGCTACAGGACTGTGAAGCATTAGAGGTGTTGATGGACTCGATCTCCTCCATCTGTGTGTGATCATCTCTGAATCTGATCTGGATACAGTCTTTCACAAAAACATGATTTTCTCAGCTTTTTACTCAAAATGTTGCTTTTTTTAATGAAACTTACCCATATTCAAGTGTTGATAAAAAAGGAATGCATGAAGCTAGAATAAAACTTTTGTTGTTGTTGTTGTTTAGAAGAAGAGGGTCAGATCTTTCTTCTGATATATTGCATGCTCAGATATTCATAAACAAAATATTCTATGGGCTATTCAATTTTGGTGAAAATGGTCAAAAACCCTGGCGGTGGCTGGCAACTTTTTATTTTTACAAGCGTTGGCGGGAAAGAGTTAATAGTAAAAGTAATGTGCAAATAGGTTGGACACCCTCCAGAAGGAGACTCTTGCATGTAATAATTGGAGTCATGCCAATTACACACATTTGTTTTATTAATACTGTGATACTTTTATTCAGAAAGAAAATAATTTGATCAAAAATGTCTGTAAAGATTAGAATGTTACAAAAGATTTCTGTTTCAAATAAATAGCGTCCTTTAAACTTTCTGGTCATCAAAGAAAAAAACACTTCTACACCTCATTTAGCAGCACAACATTTTTCAACTAATAATACATGTTTCATACCACATCAGCATATTAGAATGATGTCTTAAGTAATGTAACACCGGAGTCGATGGCCGCTGAAAATTAAAAAATATTAAAAAATTAAATAGATTGTATTAAATTTATCATCAAATTTCACAGTACTTCTGTTAAATAAGCACGGTCTTGGTGAACATAAGGATCATCTTTCAAAAATATAAAGAAAATATTACTTTGAACAATACTGTGTGTTCATTAAGGAAAATATGCAAAAACTGTCACGCTCGAAAGACACAATACCCCACAGATCACGTTTGTAGATCAGCTGTGATGTTTTATTCATGTAGTAAATCAAGGCCTAGTATTTATTAGTGTTTCATAGCCTTAATCGAGTGCTTATGTTTATCCATTTTTCCTGTCAAGAAGTCATTTTAGCTACTACTGTGATTTTGTTAATTGCCAGAATTAGTTTATGAATTTTCGATAGTAAATAGCTCAAATATACCCGTCATTTGACGTCTACTGTGTTATTTTATATTCGCCCTGCTTGTCGTGTCATAAACATGCCACTGGATCCCTGTTACGTTACGACAACTCTAGTGTCAAAAGGTTGACCAACTGCCACAACACCAATAAAGATATACAACCAGCGGCCATTTTATTTTTATGCCTGACTGTGAAGTGGAACAGTAGCTGTAAAATCCTTGGCAGAATCAATCTGTTCTACACAAGTGATGTTTTATACTTCGTTATGTATATACTTTATGTATATTTAGTTATGTGAGTGAAACCACACGTATGCAAAAATCACACTTTGGTGGCCTTATGTTAAAATGAAATCGTATGCATAGATATTTCATCGTAAATATACATATCCAATCATATAGACAGTGTATAGGCTACAGTAAAAGAGTAACGAAAGATAGGCCGAATTCTTCATATTCATTAACGTTAGAATGAAGTTACATACATGCATAACAAAAAAATCAAGATACGTTCTCCATGAACTATTTTTTCTCCCACATTTTTTCTCGTTCTGTGCAAATCTGTGCAAGATATAATCATAGGTGCTTTCCCCATGTTGTTTGTTGATGTGCTGTCAAGAATCAAACTTAGTCTGTGAGTCTGTGAACTAAGTTTTTGGGCTGTTACTTCGGTAGAGTCGTGTAAATGACATGCCTCATTATGATCATTTTCACCTGCACTGCAACTCTCAAATAAAATATGTTGCCTATGGCTCGGGTTGGCTGTCAATGACATCAAACATCATTAGTTCTCAAGTGTCATGATGTCATGATGTCAAACCTGCAGCACAGGTGCCATGTTTGATTTGAGTAAGTACATTTTACATTTTAAGTAAGTAATAACTTGCATTTGAGCCTGCTTCTCGCACAAAACTATAATATGGCTCCAGATGACTTAAGATATATATAGTGCACAAGTTGTATGGTGCTTTTACAATGTGCTACTTCTTTAGTTTAAGTTTAGTGCTCTCATTATGCTTTTTCGAATATTCCCTTTCATGCAGTGTGTAGTATAATTTAAACTGTCTGTGAATGTAAAGTTGTAAAGTAGAACGTGCACGATAAATAAAGTTATTGGCTCCCAAAAGAAAGAATCGACTCTGATCGGCCTAAACGATTTGTTTGTAATTTAGATCCCACTGCATTACGGTTCTCCGTCACTAGATAAGACGTTTGCATAATACAGGCCTATGTACAATTGCTCTTGTCAGCTCCAGTTTATTTAGACCAGCTCCTCAGAATCACAACCTGCAAGTACGATTAATTATTTATGTATATATTTTCTAAGTTTCTGGCTAACTCACGTACTTACTGTCTTACTGAAACACTTCTGCTCATCATCTGTGGGCCACTGTCACCTAAAACTGAGTCTATTAATGCAGATCGTCTGTCGTTCTTACTACTGTGAGTAAAGATAAAGGATGGAGCAAGATTTGTTTTACAAACTTTAATGTTTCATCAGTCATTCACGTTAGTGCCCCACTAACGCATGCGCTGTTATTGATACAGTTCCCGCATGTGCACCGCAATAAATGAGAAACACACACATGGGTTTGTTGATGGACACACAGTTCTTAATGCTGATGGTGAGGAATTACAGCTGCATCTCATAATGAACATTTAAAATGAGTAGCGTATCACTGAGAAACTTCGGGTTGAGTTACTAGCTCTTCAATGTTTCATCATCGGACTCGCGCTCGGATTGATATGGTCATATCGATGGCATCGTTACTGTCTTTACAGTGTGTGCAATCGCTGAGCTTTAGGAAGCCTCCGGAGCTGAAGTTCAGTTAAGGTGATAGGAGTTTAGCTTTCGACATGCAATGTACACGGTAGACCAATCACAACAGACTGGGCTGTGTGACCAATCAGAGCACAGTAGACTCGTGAAAAGGAGGGATTTAGAGAGACCGATTCATCCATCGAATCGTTTGAGAATCATAAAAAAATGTGGGGATGTGCAGTGTATATTATGAGAAACAGAAACTGTTGTAGGAGACCTCCAAAACAAAATCAGGAGCCTTTAAAATAACATAATAGGGGCACTTTAACAGTCTATGGGCAGCATGAACTTCCTTTAAAAACTGGGTAACACTTTATTATGATAGTCCATTGTAGACATTTTACTAACTATAAGTAACTTTACAAATACATGTCAACTAACTCTCATTAGAGTATTAGTAGACTCTCTGTTTCACTTTTTCAACATCATGACAGAATTTTCCGGCAACCCGTGTTTTAACTGTTCATCTTACATAATCTCCCGATCAAAACACTGGCGAAGAAGCATCAGAAACAAGTGATAGAAGCATTGTTTATGCACATTTAAACTAACATGATCACAGCTTATGAATCACAACTGCCTAATGTTACTGAATGATATGTCCAACACAGGAAAAGGTAATGACTGTGAAGCTTTGGGGTGTTGATGGACTCATCTTCTCTTTCTATGTTTTGATTTTTGTTTTAAATCCGATCCGGACATAGTCTCTGACAAAAACATGATTTGTGTTCAAAATTTCGCTCTTTTTATGAAAATTACCCATGGTCAGGTGTTGATAAAAAAATAAATGCATGACGTTAGAAGTTAATATCTGCTAACACTTTCTTTTGATAAATGAAGAACTTTACAAGTACATGTCAACTTATTCTACTTCCCCGAACCCTCACCTAACAGTCTACTAATACTCTAATGAGAGTTAGCTGACATGTAGTTGCAAAGTTACTTATAGTAATGTGGACTATTGAAATAAAGTGTAACTAAAAAGTGGAGGAATAATTGGTCTGTTCCTCATCTGTATGTTTTTAACAGTGAATTTGTGTTTTATAGTGTGTACTTGGCCTAGGAACCAAACACTGCCATGTTGTTTTATTTTTGTGCAGGTTTTGTAGTAATATTTTATGTTATGTCACTGTTCAGCGCATGAAAAAATACTATAGTATATTATAGTATACTATAGTAAAATTACAATAAAATTACTCTAGTAAATACTATAGTGTTTTTGAAACATACTATAGTAAATATACTACAGTAAATTGTAGTATATTATAGTATTTACTACACTTTGTTAATTTATTGTAGTATATTTACTATAGAATGGTTCAACAACACTATAGTATTTACTAGAATAATTTTACTGTAATATACTATAGTATTTTTTTCATATGGGAAGTCAGTGGAAATATACTGTAGCACAAACACCATTTGGGGGGAAAAGGTGGATTTGTGTGAAGTAGAACTTCACTACAGGCACAGCTCAGTGTGTCTATCACAGGTCTGAGGTCAGCTTAGAGCCCTGGAACAAACAAACAGAGCATTCATCATTTCCCTATGAAAAGAATGCAGTCTTCTTGGACATCGGCCAGTTCGACTTCCACATTTGCATTTTTCCCCTCACAAGAACTCCGTTTACTTGATCTCCAAAGCACACCAAGGTCAGGCAATGCAAACAACCATTAGTGTGTCTTCTGGTTTACTTTTATTTATTAATACAAATTTTAAAAAGAAGCAGCAAAATATCCACCGATGGCATCTCAGGCAATCTCATGTAATGGTCTTGCCTTGAGTGTTTTTGGGTGCAATGAGGAGAAAACAATGTGATTTGTCATTCCACAATGGAAAAATACATTGATCAAGCCATCAGCTCACGGGATTCCTGTTGTGTTTTGTAGTTGAATGCTTTCATTAGAAGGATTGATTGTTCTTCATCCGTACCTTCCCAAGACACGCCGTTTGCGCTGGATGGAGGGCCACTGCAATTCATTTCTTTATCTATCTGTACAGGCTTAACCAGGATGACTGTCAGTAATGCGTGACCCAATATACATACTGTATATATGCTACAAATGGTTGTGACAGCCGAGTAATAACGGTGTCTAAAAGAATTCAATACTTTCTTGGCATGCATGTTTATGTTCTATATAATTCATACACTTAAGGATTTGCAAAGTAACCTCGTTCCATTCCTTTCCTTTTGATAAATGATGCTGAATGTTTAAAAGAAATGCATGTTTAATCTGTCAGAAATTCTCCATAGAAAATCCTGAATCAATCCGAAAATCTTTTAATTAAATTTAATGCAATTTCTGCACCACATCTTATGATGAATGTTGCATAATGTTTTTTTTTTTTTTGTGAAAATCATTAGCTGATTGCTTAATGTAATAGGCCACTTCTCCTAAACAAGTTGCATCATTTGAGATAGCATTCATATCTTTAGAACAAATAGTGCAGGATAAGTTGCATGCCAAGTTGTAATATTTAGTGTTACAGGATTTTCTCTAAGAAACATACTGTTGTGTGTTTCGGTAAATTGGTGGCTAATTCATATAGATTCAATCAATCTCATTCACACTTCTTCATATGATCTGCTTACACCCCAGTGATGGTTATGTTTAGGGGTGGACCTTCATGCTTACCTATTTCTAAAAGTCATAAGATCATGTAATTCACTTTGTAAAAAAATGCAGCCTCATAAAATAAAGTATTATGCTTTTACAAATATTACCTGTCATGCAGTGTGTATTATAGCTATCTGAGAAGGTAAATGTCTGCAGAGTTGTAAAGGTCAAAGTGTTGATATAATATCACGATAATATCAATATAATATAAGTTATTGTCTCCTAAAGGTAAGAATCAATTCTGACCTGCTGAAACGAGTCATCAGCAATTCCAGTCTTACTTCCTACTTCCTGCTACTGATTGCACCTAATCTAATATATGCATTATCTTTATTATTATTATTATTATTTTTTATCTATATATACTGTAATCATGTTATTCTTTTAATTATCTTTACAACTGTACATTTCTATTTCGTCTTATTTATAAAAATGTTTTTATTTTTAATTCTTACACATGGTATTCTTATTTCTTATGCATATGTTATCACTATTTTAATTTAATTTTCTATGTAAAGCACTTTGAATTGCCATTGAGTATGAAATGTGCTATATAAATAAACGTGCCTTGCCTTGCTCGAATCAATGTAGGTTTGTAACACATTTGCATAATGTTAGCCTATGGTCTTCATTGGCTGCCTGCAAATAACATCTAGTTTGACCCTCAAACACTTTAGTTGTAGCTGAGACTGGAAGAGTTTGGCTTGTGTTGTCGACATGACGAGAAGATCATCCACTTTACATGCAGTTCATAAGGATAAGGACTCGTGCTGGAATTGATATGGAAAAATCGGCAACATTTGCATGTAAGTACGCACTGTAAGTGGTAAACCAATCACAAACGACAAACTGGGCCATCTGACCAATCAGAGTATGGCATGGCAGACATATCACAACAGACTGGGCCGTCTGACCAATCAGGGGGCAGACTGTACCATCTGTGCAATGTATATTATGAGAAAATTAAAGTGTTTTTTGACCTTTGATGCATGTAAACCTCTTGCAGGAGACTCCAAAACTAAATTAGGAACCTTTAAAATAGCATAATAGGGGCACTAATGAGATCAGGTTGATACAAGTTATCTAGCCCCTCCCCTTGAAAAAATGTTGTCCCGCCCCAAACTCACGCTATTGGTTAAGCCAGAAGTTGGTATGTCAGACTGCTCAATTGAACAAATCAATGTGTTGATAGCGTTGCTGAACCACAGTGTTTACACTCTTCAGCGAGTCAACCACAGTTTATTAATCCATTTTATGAGAGTGGATGTTACAGTCACTCAAAAGACCTTCAGTTGTAACTGCAACATGATAAACATCATCAGCTCGGTTTGCAAACCTCCGCAGGCTCTATAACTCAACAATAATTACTTATCATCACTTTAGCATGAAGAGCATTAAAGCCGTCAATGACATATATTAGTATCATTGGCTAAGGTTAACAAGATTCATCAAGAGTCATAACTCATTTGATTAAGGCTCCAAGCCTGTGCTCTAATAACAATCACACTCAAAATAGACCTGATTAAAAAACTAATCAGACATATTTGATTGCCTGCAAGTGCACTTTTCAACTGTTGTCATGCTCTATCTAGCTATTACACTTTTCAGCCAATCAAGTGTAAGAAGTATCAATGAGTTACCGAGCAATTTAGCAGAGTCTAACGCCGTCCGGTTTTGATAATGAACATTATTTAGATTTTTTTTTTTTTTTGCACTGGCCCCGTGTAACCCCTTACTGAACAATTGTCCATCAGATCACACTGATATCAGTCACATCCAAGCCCTTCCCAGCATCCTCTGTCATTCTGCCATCCAGATTACAGTAATATTGTCCCTGGGCTTTCCTGCGAACGCTTTGTGAAGACACAATCAAACTGAATTGACTGAATCCATCAAGACAGAACTAATATCGCAAGTGATCAGTTACACTGTAACAATTTTGCTGTTTTCAAGCAAGCCACATATGGACTGGCGGTAACATATTTATTTATTTATTATTTGATTGAGATTTTGCAAAAGTGTGCTTGAAAGGACAGAGTATTGTCTGCTAAGGCAAGCTTCACTATCACTATTGCTCATACTTAGGTTTAGGGATTTGAGCAAGTATGTAACTCATCCTGCACAGTGTGTAATGTGCTATACACATGAATAAGGCAAGACTTTATTTATAAAGCTCAATTAAAAACAACAGGATGTAACACACACAATATTATACAACACCAACACACTGTAAACCCTAACGCTCAAAATAATGAATTGGTTTTAATAGGACAAACTTAAATTGAACAAATTAGTTTGAGTATTTAGCACTTTTTCTTTTAAGTTCAAAGAACTGATATATTTTAAGTAAACTGAACTTTCACTGTTTTGAGTTTTATGAAATTATTTATTTTAATTTAGAATAACTTAAGTTTAACTGAAACTGGACTGGGATTTCTATTTCCCAGCATGCTTTGCCCATGGCGCTCGAAAGGGAGAGTAAAGGGTCAGAATCAGAGTCTCATCTCCCATTCCCTTTAAAAGCCAGTTGAACAAACCCGGAACCGGGAACACTTCCCATAACACCTGATGTACTCGTTACATCATCAGAAGAATGGCATCTACGCTAATGTCAGTAGTCAGCCATATCCGGGCCGTATCCAGATCAGATGTTGGACCTGCGCCTGGACATGACCAATGCATCCCTTAAGTGTCTGCAGAGAGCGTGTCTTCATTTTATTAAACTCCCCTGTAAATGCCGCATCGACACAACATCCTCATTAAACCCGTCTCCGGCATGACGACTCCAATCTATCAAGTAATCTTACGAATATCTAATTATCTAATATGACTTATGAACTCTAATGTTGCCAGAATTATAATCATACACTGTTTGTTTGTCGGCCAGAGGAGAACTGGCATTGAAATTAGCTGGATAACATCACCGTTCTCAACAGAGCGGCTGTACAAATTCTGTTGCATTATTTTCCAGTTTAACACCGTGAAGCTGCTTTGAAACAATTGGACTTGTTAAAAGCGCTATATAAAAAAGTGACTTGACTTAATAAGCAGAGCATATGCACATTGTGCACCTGTATACGCTCATATGACTAAGACAGCCTTTAAATAACACAAAAAATACTGCACTATTGACTTTAGAGCAGGTGTGTGTTGGTCAATGGCGCAGTCGTTTTCAGTCCAGCACGGCCATGGGCCAACAGATGGGCATTTGATATTAGAACAACATGGAGCTGGGTGTGAAAATGATAACTTTGTCGGGCTGAAACTAGCAAAAAACACTTGTTAATGTGGGTTTTTGAAAAGTTACCATCATGGTGACTAGTGGTGCATGCAGCTTGGTTTGTAACTATATTCAGTAAATCGAAATTAGAGGACCCAGATGCATTAGGGGGTGCAAACACAATTATCTCAGGTTTATATTCATTAAGAGGCAATACATTCACAGCCAACCAATTCATTCAAACATGCAAGAAGAGGCCCTAACAAGTTACTTTCCTTCTTTATGGGCATATGTATTTGTGCATCATCAGCATAACAGTGAAATGATACTCTACGTTTTTTTATTTTTTTATTTAAATAGACCCATTTGGAAGCATATATAATGAAAACAAGATCGGACCCAAAATAGATCCTTGGGGAATCCCAGATCTAAGACGGGTTGGAGATAATGTAAATTCACCCAAGGCAACTGAAAAACTTCTGTTAGTTAAATAAAGTGAAAGTGGACTAATACTACCTCAAATAATGTTGTTTTGTAGTGGTTGTTTTTTCACCACTCACAATTTCCAGAAAAATTTGCATACAGACAACAGCTTTTCATTTTTGCTCACCCCCAAAAAGTGGCAACTTTAAAATGCTATAAATATGATCTGTGGGGTATTTTGAGCTGAAACTTAACATACACACTCTGGGGACATCAGAGACATAGGGCATCCCCTTTATATCACAAAACTATTACTAAAACATCGTCTTTTGCTGATTTTGTTTTAAATGTATTATTATTCCTTTAGTATATGGTTTGAATTGGGATTAAAGATCTCCTTTTTGTTCTTACAAGCAGATGTACAAAAGGTCATCTATTCAAGGTTTGAGTCAGTATTGTGCATTTAAAAGGGCATGGCATCTCAGCAGAGAGGAAGGCCCTACTATCTCATTCCCAATCTGTGCACTCCATTTCATTCACAGTGGGCTCATGTCTGCTCATGTAATCTCATCTGCACAGATAGCCCACCCTGTGACATCTGGTTCTCCTCCAAAACACTGAACCATGACCGAAAACTCGAAATGAAAGGACTCGCCTCAGCCCTCACTCGAGTTTGACCTTTGAATCTCCTGTCAGTCAGTTCAGGGTTTTTTTTGTTTTTTTTATATGCACAGCTTTTTTTCTGTGCATTCACACGTGAATTTATTGTGCATTGCAAAGAATATAATTTGTATCTTTTTATGTGCTACTTTTGGAGTTCAGTGTAAAGCTCCTTGCTGACAAATCTCAAAAATGAAAACCGTTCCAGCGCAGATTTGGTTCCGAGTCCCAGCGGACACCATGAAATGTGGTTTTATTTAGAGAGCATTCCTGAGACGCACTGAGAATCGCCGTGAGATTATACACGCATCCAAGAATTGTCATTCAAGTGTGCCCATTGTTGGCATCAAGGACATGAACATCGTCACAGAAAGAAATTGTCTATCGGCCTCCAGACATCAATGAGGCACAATCAGAGATTACCAAGGCTTTCTGCTTAATTCATCTTTTCATGTATGCCAAATTTAATTGCTAAATTTGTTTGCTACTTGTCATTCAGGGGATGAATTTCACTCGACGTGACTCATGGTTCACAAATCCCCCTGCGGCGCGCTGAGGTCAAGTACCTTGTTGGAGGGCAGAATGAGGAGAAAGCAGATGTGTGATCTCAGTAATTCTAATTTCAGGCTTCGGACTGAACCTGCAGCTCTTGAGTTAACAGCTGACATCCTGAAATACACTCCATTTAGTGCATCAAACATCGCTGAATTAGCTGTTTAGTGCTGGAAGTGCATGTGTATTTGATTTTAAATCATTTTACCTTATCCTGTGATGGATAGATTTATTTTTCTAAACTTTTTTGCTGATTAATTTAAAGTGGGCCACAGATGTCACCTTGAACAGCGAGGCTGCATTGGTTTATCATTTTAAAAAATAGGTCTTATTTAATTATGAATGCTATAACATGCAAGTCTGTTTGATAAGCTATGCTTCCGTTTTTGAAAGAGCTAACCCAGATATCAGATTTAAGAAAAAACAGTGCCATCCAGTGGTATATATTGAACAAATAAAACTAATTATCACACACACACACAAATGTTTTAATGTTATTATTTTTTAATAACTTGGTTCTTATTGTCACAGATTACAAGGTGTTACTGGCCATAATAATATTATATTTTCTGTAAAAAGTGTCCTATATAGCTTATCAAAATATTTTATTTTCTTTTTCTTTTTGTAATGTTTCATTTATTTTATTTATAAAACCCCTAAATAGTCATTTTCCTAATTCTACAACATTAAATTGTTTAAAGATGTGTGTCCATAAACCTTGTGTCAATTCTATTACATACCGTACTTTGCCTTTAAATCGGTGGAATTGTCCCCCACAACTCTGTAAGATACAGGAAATGATGTCACTTTCCCCGCTGAGGTGTGTGTGCTCTCTCTGAGAAAACATTTTAATCTAAAAAGTTCTTACACCAACAGTTATTCTGCAAAATTGTTACCACAGTATCAAAAGGAGAACAGAGTTTGTCACTGATCACACAATGGGCTGTTTAAAAGCCTTTGAATCAGGAATGCATAAGTGCCATGTGCTCTTAGCATTTATGCTAGCAAACAGAGTTTTTGGCTAAAAAGTGTAAAATTGTCAGTTACCGTCAAACTTACCAATGTTTTTTTCTACGCATTGCCTAATTTGTCTGTAACAGAGTTGACAAACAATACTATAAAGAAAAAGTTTGGCAAGCACAATATGATTTTAATAACATACTGGATATAATTTCTGTTAGTGAATAGTTGTTTTCCTTAACTTTTTGAAATGCTAAATGTATCTACAATTATATAATAATTTAAAGTGTGTTAATTTACACACACACACATTACTATATTTGTGGGGACTCTCCATAGACTTAATGGGTTTTATACTGTACAAACCGTATTTTCTATCCCCTACACTGCCCCTGCCCCTAAACCTACCCATCACACACACACACACACACACACACACACACACACACACACACACACACACACACACACACACACAGTATAACATTATAATATTAATTTGAAATAACATTAAAATAAAATTCTATTTTAAACTGCATGATTAAGATCTAATAAGCATCTCAGCCGGTATAAATAAATAAATAAATTCAGAGCTCACACTATTTACATTTAGCATAATACAACATTGAAGTGATTGTAATGATCCCAGAGCTGTAACAAGTGAGGAAAGCAAACACTGATATTCACAGAGTTGAAATTAATTTGTTTACATCAGTCACAGCTCTTTGCTCACCTTTAATGAGTTATGCTAATTAGTTTGCAGCTTAATGGGTCACTACAATCCAAGCAGTGCTAATTACTGTTACCTGTTGTTCTTTCTGAGCGCCGCCTTTATCTCAATAATTAATAAAGTGCCTGATAAAGTGTGATATGTGCATCATACAGGATATATTACCTGTAATCTTGGATCTCTTTTTTTAAATGATAAAATGTTCAGTTGAACTGTACAGCTGCAGAACAGAGTCATGGAAGTGTGTGATGCAACGAGGCATTCAGTTCACTTCACATGCATTTGTATAGCGCTTTACACAATACTGTATATGCAACGTTCAAAAGCAGCTTCACAAATCCCCAGTGGACAAGCCGAAGGCACCATGCAGTGGCAAGGACAGAGATGTTCAGGAAATATGAGAGTAGACTTAGCTGGGACAAGCCAGCATCGGACACCATGCATGCACATCTATAATAAAGACTCACAGTCAATAAATGTAATGTAGATTGTTGTGTTATTGTTCCCTTAATTCAATCCACCATCCTGGAAAGCTGTAACATTTCATCTTGTCTGGAGGAGATTTAAAGACATCTTCAAAGTGAATATGATATCATCTTCTGAACAGTAAGACGTTTAATGTGGTTGAGCAACGGTGCAGTGCATTAGTTACTGCTCTCATTTATAACTCACATAGGAATACAGTGTTGTGTTGTCTTGGTGACATTAACAATGCTGTTTGATGCCTATTAAGTGTTTAATGGCAAATAAAAACATGATGCAGATGTTTTCTCTGATGAAAAACATTGTTTGTCTGCAGTGCATAAACACTCTATTGCCAAAAGTATTGGGACACCCCTCCAAATCATTGCATTCAGGTGTTCCAATCCCTTCATGGCCACAGGTGTATAAATCAAGCACTAGGCATGCAGACGCTTCTACACACATTTGTGAAAGAATGGGTCGCTCTCAGGAGCTCAGTGAACTCAAGCGTGGGACCGGGATAGGTTGCCACCTGTGCAATAAGTCCATTCCTGAAATTTCCTTACTACTAAATATTCCACGCTCAACTGTTAGTGGGATTATAACAAAGTGGAAGCGATTGGGAACAACAGCAACTCAGCCACAAAGTGGTAGGCCACGTAAAATCACAGAGTGGGGTCAGCGCATGCTGAGGGTCACAGTGCGCAGAAGTCACCAACTTTCTGCAGAGTCAATCGCTCCAGACCTCCAAACTCCTGTGGCCTTCAGATGAGCTCAAGAACAGTGCGGAGAGAGCTTCATGGAATGGGTTTCCATGGCCGAGCAGCTCATTCAAGCCTTACATCAGCAAGTGCAATGCAAAGCCTGGGATGCAGTGGGGTAAAGCACGCCACCACTGGACTCTAGAGCAGTGAGACGTGTTCTCTGAGTGACCAATCACGCTTCTCTGTCTGCCAATCCCATGGACGAGTCTGGGTTTGGTGGTTGCCAGGAGAACGGGGCTTGCCTGACTGCGTTGTGCCAAGTGTAAAGTTTGGTGGAGGGGGGATTATGATGTGGGGTTGTGTTTCAGGGGTTGGGCTTGGCCCCTTAGTTCCAGTGAAAGGAACGCTTAATGCTTCAGCATACCAAGACATTTTGGACAATTTCATGCTCCCAACTTTGTGGGTTTGGGGACGGCCCGTTCCTGTCCCAACATGACTGTGCTCCAGTGCACAAAGCATCGGTCCATAAAGACATGGATGAGCGAGTTTGGTGTGGAGGAACTTGACTGGCCTGCACAGAGTCCTGACCTCATCCCGATAGAACACCTTTGGGATGAATTAGAGCGGAGACTGCGAGCCAGGCCTTCTCGTCCAACATCAGTGCCTAACCTCACAAATGTTCATCTTGAAGAATGGTCAAAAATTCCCATAAACACACTCCTAAACCTTGTGGAAAGCCTTCCCAGAAGAGTTGAAGCTGTTAGAGCTGCAAAGGGTAGGCCATCTCTGTATCAAACCCTACGGATTAAGAATGGGATGTCATTTAAAGTTCATGTGCATTTAAAGGCAGGCGTCCCAAAACTTTTGGCAGTATGTTTTCGACTCGTTTTCGAATTTTTGCAGTCCCCTTCATACATGGGAACACCTTTATTATGCAGTTATGGATGAACAAAGAAATTAAATGTTGGTGGACAAAATAAAAGGGCAATTCATAATGTAAGTATTGGCTCTCATTTAGTTTAACTGAACGAGCCACACTTCTCACATCAAGCTTACATTAAGTTTTCTTTTAAGCTCTTTGTGTGAACCTATAAACTGTAAATTCAATAAATCCAGTTGATTCACTTGCATTAATGTATTCAGATATTTTCCTTCAGCTGCCTTCTTAAACGTTAATAGGAGCGTATGTTTTTTTTTTTTCTTTCTGCCTTGTAAATGCATTTCAGTTTATGATATTTTTCATAACTTTTAATATTCATCAGAGAAGTGAATCAAACTGATGCTCTTCATGGCTGTTCAGTGCAGATGACACACTTTCGTCTGCGCTCTTGTTTATCACAAACTTTGGATCAAGCCCTGAGTTGAGAATGTTTATTACAAGCGTTATAAACCTGCTGAAGATGAGTCTGAAAGAGTTTGTTCAACTAGCTTTGTGCAACAGGCCACAGATGTGGTTAGTTTGCCTTATTTCCACACCATAGAAGGCTAGTCTATATTTTGTCAGCTTTGATTGTTTTTGATTATGGGGCTTTGCCACTGCAGTACACAAGACCTCATGAAATGTACATTCTGTGGTAATTTGAGTAAATGCAATACGTTACTGTACTTGGGAATCTTTTTTTGGCTACTCTTTACTTTGATTATCATAGATATTAGAAATTTTTCCTCTCTACTGATTCGCGTTTGATATTTGAGATGAGGATGTGGCTGCAAAAGCCGATGAGGCCGAAACTTATACAGCACGTTCAGTATAAGTACTTTGACTATTTCATTTTACTTAAAGGAACTGTATGTAAGAAATGTATTTCAATTAATCATAAAATGGCCCTGGTATGTCACTAGACATTAAAAATCATGTTAATTTCAAATACTTATATCACTGACAACAGTAGTCCATCCAAAATATTGTAATTTTAAAAGTGAAGTTGCAGCCCTCAGCTGATGTTGTTGACATGTTGTGTTTTGGCCTGAAGTGCCACCCTCCACCGATCTACCAATCACGAAGTCAGCCGTGTTTCGGTATCCGGGTTGCCAGCTCTGCTGTAGTTACCACAGCTGCAGCTACAAACCTTTTGGATAAAAAATATCTAACTTTACGAAACCTAAAAGACCTCTCATAAAGCATGAACATAATTAACAGAAAGAAGCTCCTTGGAAGCTCCTTGTAGCAGCCTACGTTCCTGCAGCCTATCTGGCAACCTCGAGTCAGGAGGGAGGTGGAGAGAGGATACACCTCACTACAGTAATTTGAAAGTGATTACAGTACCGGTTTTGATTTATTGCAATATTGAGGTGTTCTGTTTTATGCAAATTTTAGAAAATAAACGTGATTTCTCTCCGCACAAATCAACTTTTTTCTTTTTTTTTTTCCACTGGCATGTCTCTTAGGTGTTGAGGACTAACGTTGATCTTTGAGCCTACATTCAGTACCAGTAAAATACTGTTATCAGTCAAATAAAGTACTGTTAAAATCAGATATTCTAACCCCGGTAAGGCTTAAACTAGTCCCAGACTAAAATGCATGTTTGAGCTGTTTTAACTTTAAGCATATCTCTTTTTATTTTTTTATTTATTTTTATTTTTTTTTCATGGCATGTTTATAAAAGCTACTTAAATGTCCCAATATAACTAAGGCCTAATCCTGGCTTAATAGACCTATCTGTGAAATAAGGTCTAAGACTTTAGTACTGAAATTGGTGACTTGTAACTTGCAATGGAGTAATTTAAAAGAAATCCATACTTCAGGTGTTTGTTTGTTTTTTTTCATTCAATTTCCTTTACACCTCTGACATCATGCAGTCCTTACGATACATTCTTAAAGTGTATTTGTTGCAGTCCCCAAATAATTATATATTAATAATATTTAATAATTATAATAAAAAAATAATTTTAGTTATTGTAGTGAATCCATCTTAACTTCCATTAAGTGCCCTCAGTAGTTAGCATCAAAGTTGTATACATAATTAAACAAACAGGGAGGCAGAAAAGTATAAATGTCTTAAATGATTTGGTGTTTGCTGAGTGGAGTAAACATATTTGATTAATGTTTTGTACAGCATCCTATGCTAAATCATTTCCCTGCTTAAATGCAGCAATTTGTTTGTCTGTGTGCAATCTGCTGATGCTGGTCTCTGATAAAAATAGAAAGTGCATCAAGAAACTCACATTATCCTCCAACCCTCCCCTCTTTCTCTTCCAATTTTTCTCAATGCTTAGAAATGACAAACAAAGTGTGAATTGGGCAAGACATTATGAGACATTAGAGTTGTAATTAGCATAATTAATCTTGTTAGAGATACTTGGTGACTGGCATTTATCAGTTTTTTTTTAATGGAATTACAATGGTGTCCACCTTTCCCATATTTATCATCACTGAACAACAATACAGTGCACAGTGGAACAAAGGAAGCCGGATTGTCTGCCTCTGTCTGTGCAATAGTTTGCCCAAAATGGAAAATGTTATCATTCACTCACACATGTTCATTTACTCGCTCCAAAACCAAAAATGACTTTCTTTCTTTGGTTGAGCTCAAAAGACAGTTATACTGTATTAGGAGAAAAAGTTTCCAGCTAACTATATTTAATATTAATTTACAGTAATGAAATGTTTAACTGTTGTTAAGGTAAATAAGTTTAGACAACAGTAATGCTGTGGACTATTCTCATGTGACTCATAACTGATCATGACAAGTTCAAGAGCTTAGGGAAAGAGTTTCAGTAATGCATACATGAAGTAAGGCAAAGGGACGCAGCAAAGAAATTAAGACACAGTGTGAACCAATTTAGGCACAGGACACTCTTGAGACCCCGGAGTAGCCGGAAGGTCCAGGCTGTAAAACCTTACAAAGGTATGCAGGGAGGTCCATCCCGCCGCTTCACATATATCTTGGAGGGACGACCATAAAGCCTTAGAAGATGCCATACTTTGTGTGGAATGTGCTATAAGTGGCAGAGGTGAGGGCAGCCTGCACGGTAGCTGAGCAGCCTTTCTTAGGGGGTCTGAGGCATACCAGTAGCTGGTCAGATTTTCTCCAGTGAGATGTCATCCTGACATCAATCTCAAGGGCCCTGACCGGGCAAAGTAATACGAGCTTCTCTTGTTCTGCGGACACTTGGGGAGGATGGAAGGACTACTGGCCGGCCAAAATTAGTGTATACCTCAGGTTTATAACCCGGTCTTGGGTAAATAATAGCCTTCACGCCACCTGGAGCGAATTCCAAATGGGAAGGAGTAACTGTCAAGGCCTGTAAGTCTCCTACTCTCTTGAGAGAAATCATTGTCAGCAAAAATGTGTGTAGAATTTTTAAGGCTAGACACTTGTCTGATGCAGCATCCAAAGGCTGGAAGGGTGTCAAGGATAACCCTTCTAATACCATGGTTAGATCCCATGTAGATATTCTAACCTGAGCTGGAGGCCTCATCCTCAGGGTACTATGGAGTAAAGTGTAATTAGATGATGCCTTCCATCCAGCATTGCATGGAAAGCAGCCACAGCTGCCACATACACCTTGAGTACTGACTGGAAAAGCCCACTCGAGAAATGACCTTGAAGGAACTCCAGCACTGAATCCACTGGAAATTTAACTAGATAAATACTCTCCACTTCAAAGCATAAAGTTTCCTTGTGGAGGGAGCTCTAGAATGAAGGATGGTCTCTACTACCTCAGTAGAGAGTGTAACAAGTATTACATATATGATATGTAACAAGGGGACTCTGTATAAGGGAACAGGTCTATTTAGCTCAAAGTAATGAATTAATTAATTCATAGGGAATTTTGCAGGAGTCTATTTTACGACCGAGCAAATGACTCGTTTAGCTCATTTGAACAGGCCAGTAACTATCAACTCTGCAGCGGATATTAATATCCACAGAATAGTGAAACACTATTTAATAGCCAGGTAACTTAGATCGGCAGTTCAAGACATTAAAATTGTAAGCACATAACACAAGAACACTTATCTTTAATTTATAAACACAGCTTTATTGATTACTCTAACACGTAAACTAGAATCTAACACAAACAAACATACACACATTCACGCGTTGCAGAGAGGAGGGAAGCAAAGAGTGAGTTTTAAGAGAGAGAGAAAGAGAGAGAGATGGAGTCCCAAGTTTCTAGCAGTATCTGCATTTATAACACATGACCTGAATGAACCACCGGTTTTGACTTAAACCCTCCTATCGTTGGTTAGGCGGGATTATTCAATTTGATATCAATGCACCAGTTCAGTTTAGAATCTGGAGGTTACTGCTTGTCGCGCGTGTCATCATTGAACGGGATTCCTCTCGATCCTGGCTGGAAAGGGGTTTCCGGTTCTTTGTGATTCGCGGAAGGTCTGGTCGTGTCTTTGATGGGCGTTTTGGGGAGCCAACCACGGGCGGTTGGCTGCTGGATGAGGGGTCTCGTGGCTGTTTGAAGTTGAAGCGCCGCTGGAGATTCGTTGAGAAACTTTATGCTAAACTTAACTTATAACACGAGACTCGCAGAAAGAAAATAAACTTAAAAGAAAGGAAAGTGAGAGTTCTAGATGGCTTGAATGAAATTCAACCCATTCTGGTCTGCCACCTTTGGAGTTCTCCAACTCCTTCGAGGTGGACTGCAAAATCAGGAACAGCAGCTGCGGACAAAAGAACATCAGCTCATTGGGTGAGGGGTCTCTGCTCTTATAGATAAGATTCGAGTGCCGCCCACTTTCGGTTGACCCAATCGTGTCTGTCAGTTTTTGGCGCGCAAAGTTCTTTGTTCAGTTCGGTTACACCTCCTGGCTGCTGGACAGATGGAGCAGTTTATCCGCACAAAGCTGGTATTCTAATAATAAAACTTTTCCTGTAAATTATTTTACAAGATTCGGTACTATTGAGTTTTTCTGAATGAGACGGTACTAAACACTATAATATTAAGAGTTGAGAGTACAGAGATACAAGAATTCCACAGTAACTAGAATACATAGTTTGATTTACATAAAGTACACACCTAGACATTTTAATACATCGATAAAAACGATTGATCCATATATGTGTTCATGTGGGTGTAAAGAGTCTTTGGGCATTCGACAGATGGCGGGTTACCGTCTGTTCGACCATCACTGGTTTAGTGATTTGATGCAGTTTATACGTATCAAGGTTTCTGTGGGTTTCCTTGATTTTCAACGGAGTGCTGGAATCTCTAAGGAATTTATGGTGTCACAGAGCCGGACTTAGAAGTTACTTTGTCGATGGGGGAAGGGAAGAAAACTGCCTGTGGACCAATGAGAAGTCCCTTACTTCCTGGGCTTGGTACCACAGATGTCGTAAATCTTTGTCTGCTTGGTGTGGAGGGAGAGGGGTCCAAGTCGTAAATGGCCCTGGAATGTTGAGTTAACTTTGTGTGGACTCATGTTTGAATGTGTCTGTTGCGGCCACAATTGCTACATATCCCCCCTTCGTTAGGCGATGTGTCGGGATGAAGACATCGGCGAACGCTGGAGAAACACAGGCAGAAGAAGCAGACACATACACAACAAACAACAAGACAACACCTCCATGACTGGCCACTGTACTGGTGCAGGGCATTAGATTGAGTACTAACAGTTTTCATGTTTAGAAGTTTTAAATTTACTCAATATGGTTAGCACGTTAGCGTAGCGTAGTACAATTTTGAATTGTTACTTTACTTTGGTCGTGGTGCCTCGTTGACCAAATTTTGTGATTTAAATTTGTTTTGTTTGTTTCCTCTTTTTTTCTCTAACTTGTGTTAGGTTGAGTTCGTTTTACTTTTCATCATGATCTGGTGACATCATTTGTGGTCAAATGATGTGACCTATCAATTACAGAGCTCTCTAGCTCACATTCGCTTTTTCGTGGCTTACAGATTTGAGGCGTGGTGCGTCAATCCTGCTATCATGCCCTTGACCCTTATGGGGATAGGCAGGCATATTACCTAATAAACGAAGAAGGAAAGTAAAGGAAGAGGTGAAACAAAACAAAGCAGTAAGGTGTTTCTAAGTCTGGCCTACAACTACCGTTGCAGCTAACGTGTCATGTACCACAAAGTGATGGGAGGTGTTTTGCTTGTGGGGTAGATTGTGACATGTTTCCTATGATGAGTGTAGCTAAATTGAGGTTGAGCTAGTTTATGAGGCCAGTTTCTACCTGTGGGAAGAACATGTTTGCTGGATGTTTTTCATGGTAGACGTGGATAACTGGTCCTGTAAGTTAGCGAGTATGTAAGTCGTGTAGTGTATGCATGGTCAGATCTGTTTCAGTCTGTTTTGCTCCCTTTCTCAAAGGCTTGCCCTCATCGCTATTGGCTTAGTTTTGCTGGGCTTAGATGAAGATTGGTTTGTTGCATCTTTGCCTTGAAAAGGGATTGTCTGTGACCTAATGGGAGTCAGTTCAGTAAGGCAGGAAGTTCTTTGGCCCACGGTGGAGGTAGTTTGGCATGGCTGTGCTGAGCCGTGGTGCAAAACTTCATCTCCTACGTTGCATTCCTCTTGTGATGCCTTCTGATTGTGACAGACTTGCTGACCATCCGTGCTTACTGTGTTTGCTCTTACGCTAACATGGTTCATGAGCTTGTTGGATGGTTTCTTGGTAAGTGATGGGTACCCAGAACGGTGTTTTCTTCCTCTATGTTGTCATCTGTAGTTGACTGTGAGAGACCCTTTGTTCTGTGTTGTTGTAGAACAGGTGGTCGTCATCTTCATTGTGAAGGTGTCCTGATGACCAATGGCCTTCCACGTCATCGCTAGTCAGTGAGCATGACTCATCTCTGTGGTCATCCGTGTTTTCCCTGCTTTCCATGAAGACTTTAATTTGCCTCATTAGATCTCCCATGGCTTCTGAGGGGAGACTGTCTTGTTCTTGGGCGTGCTCAGTGTTGTGCTTAACTGAGTGGTGCCCAGGTGGGTTTCATGACGATTACCCATGTTAGATGCTCTTGACTTTGTTGGATGATGATGGCCTATGGTGTCTTTAGGGTTTCTTGAGAAGCGTGGCTGGTTCCATGGCTTTTCCCAGCGGTTGGTGTGGTAGCTGTCATGGAAGTCACGTTCTCTGTGCTCTTTATGATGGACGGTGGTGTGGTCATGCCACCGGGTGTCATCCAGTGCACGGCTTGGGTCTTGACTGACAGAGGTTGGAACTGTGGATGTTCCCAAACCTTTCTTTGTGGCCATCTTTGTTTGATGGTAGGCCTTGTGTGTCAGGTCACGTAGTTGTTGGATTGTCATCGTGTCTGGGCAGGCCATGATGCCTAGATGACGACTTACTCCAGGGTGCAGGTTTCTCAGGAAGAGGGTTTTGAAGTTTACATCCTCTTCATGTTGAGGTTCATTATGTGCACCAAAGTAGGCTTGTCTAAAACGGCTGTAGTAGGCTTGTGAAGTCTCTTGTCGACCTTGTTTGGTTGCCAAGGCGATTAGCAGTCCGTGTTCAGACTCTGGGCCTGTAAATTCTTTAATCAATGTCTCACGTAGGAGCTGGTAGTTGTGCTTTACGTGAACATGTTGCCGGTCCAGAAAGCGCTGCGTACTCGTGACTGGATGTGGCTCTGAGGAGGTAGAACCTGTCTCGGTCGGTCACATGAGGTCTCGCCTAGGTAGAAGTCAATATCTTGAAGGTAGCCCTGGATGTTGTGGCCTCCATGGAATGTTGATTGAACTGTGTGAAGTTCTTAGCGAGCTTGTCAAGGTCTTTAACAGTCATCTTCTGTGCAGCTTCAGAGTCTGCTTGGATGAGCTCTCGTTGGTTGGCAGGGAAGAGTTCTGTGGTGATGGCCGGTGACGCTCTGGGCGGTGGCCATTCACTTCTTCCGTCGTGATGACAGTTCTTGAAAAGGGGACTTTGCTCTCCTCAGCAGTAGTGATGCTGAGGAGTTCTCTCCTTCTTGGCTCTGGTGGCTGTTTGGAAGCAGGCTTGAGTTCACCTCTGACCACGCGCCGCTTGGCGCCGCCTCGCTGTTGGATCAGATGGTTCATCTCAGTGCTGTACCTTTCAAGGTGGTCTTCCAGAGCATTGATTTCAAAGTTCTTGTCTTTAATATCAGCGTTGGCTTTCTAGTCGATGTTCAGCAGACTGGAGTTGGTTTACCAGGTGTTTATGTGCAGTCTCTAGTTCTTGTTTGTCACGCTCAGCGACTACAAGGGCTTCTTGGAGCTTCTCAACTTGTGTCTTTGTTTCGTGCTCCACTGCCTGGCGCTTTGAGTTCTTTCGCTTTGAGCTTGAGCTGGTCTGTGCAGCGTTGAGTGTGCATCAGCTCTCAGGAACTCAGTGGTCTGACGCTTGAAGTCGTCCTGGACTTTCACTTCCAGCTTGTCTATGCGGTTTTGGGCACGTGTCAGCTCCTCTTGAAGGTGGGTGATGTGCTTGTCGCTTAGTTTCAGCTGGGCTGTGAAGGCATTGCTTAGGGAACAGGTGATCTTGGCTAGTTCCACGTGGTTGTTGTTCTGGCTTGAATCTTGTGTCAGGAACCTTCTCAGAATCATGATTATTATTAAGAATAATAACAGTTCTATTGTCTTTGGCATGAGGCAGTCTGTAATGCCTCTGAGCCAGGCGTCCACATCTTCCCCTTGGGTAGTGGTGCATGTCGTCCGTGACATGTTGGTATGCCGAGAAGTGACTGACACAGATCTGTGTGGGGTATAAGCCTATGTGTGGTGGAACAGCTAAGTGTCGTTTCAGCGATTGTACACCAATTGTGAAGTGTGGCGATGGCTAAGTGTTGGTCTCAGTATGGACAGGTAGGCTAGTGATGCGACTACTTTTACTCAACAGGTAAGGGAAAGAGAGAAAACAAAAGGTTAAAAACCAATTACAAAAAGAATAATAATTCTTCAAAGGGAGAAATATGTTTTCCTAATAAATACTTTCTATTTTCCAAAAGGTAGACAATAGTATTGTTTATCTTCTAAAGGAAAATAATACAATAATAATGCTGATACCTTTTCTTAATCTGACAGGATTGACACCACACACCTTACAGGCTGACCGCTTTCTGCAGGGATGCTTTGAAGGCGACGGTTGCTCAACACTTGTCTCTGTTAAATAAACTTGGATACAAGGTCAAAATTTTTAATTGCGTTTGCACATGCAGGGAGAGTATGGAGAACAAGGAGGGTTTGATTACCAATCAAATGCCTAATGGTTTGTTTCTCTGGGAGAGATTTTTCTTTCTCTTTTGTTTAGAAACAATCAATGGTTCATCCAGGCTTGTTCCCTACACATGTGAAGAATAAGATGGGATAAAGCAGGACAGGACAGGGAAGGCGTGAGGAAGAAGAGGAAAGGTAACGCAATAAAATAATGACTCAGTGTGAGTCTAAATTATTTTGGTTATAGGCAAAATTTTGGTGATTTATACCTAAAGTAATTAGACCTAAATGAGGAATTTAGAAATTCAGAAAATTAGGAAATTTCAAAATAGTGAAAATGATTTTAAAATCAATTAAAATGACTTTGAGAAATACCATTTTCAATCAAATGTTTTTCCTGTCATTAAAGTCAAACTTGACAATTAATAATTGCAAACCAGCATTTCCCTTTTCAAGTACATGCAGGTAAAGTAATTAATAATTGTGTACTGATATTTTCCCTTTCAAGTAAAATATAAAGTAATAAGTGAGTAGGATAAGTGAAAAGTTATGAAGACCAACAGGTGTACTGTTCAAATGGTTAAATCACTTTAACGGTGTTTAAACAGACACTGTATGCTATTACTGTTGATGCCTGAACCTAATGCTAAAGCTTTAGCAAATGGGCTTCAAATGTAAACAACTGCTTTGATTAGCTTAGCCGATAGCTACTGGAGGTTTGTTTACACTCTGGATGCCAGTTCAGAGTTCACCCGGAAGCGCTGGTTAGGACTTCCGGTCCCTAGTCGTTACTATAGCGACCAAATACACGCTAGTGGCACACACGTGAATTGCAAACAGCTTGGATACAGTTAGGGAAGTTACATGAGAATGTTGGCACTTTTCAAACTGTACACATAACGGATTTGCACGTAATCGAGCCTATTACGTGACATAACGGCGAATTTCAACACTGGAAATAACAACAGGAACACCACTCGTAGCTGGTTTTACGCAGTGGGGCTTTTCACTCAGTTTGTTAAGAGTGAGATTAATTTAACAAGCTACAGCTTTGTGCTGTAGATAGAACAGCGATCTCGGCGGATCGTCTCTCTGTGCATATACAACAACGGGGTTTCTTTGCTGTTGATTCTTTCAATGTCAGCTTAAATCACTCCATTTTAAATAACACTGGAACATGCAGTGTTAATGCGAACGCAAGCGTTTAGCTGCTTAGAGGTTATGCTGTAAATAACACTGGAACACGCAGTGTTAATGCGAACGCCAGCGTTAGCTGCTTAGAGGTTATGCTGTAAATAACACTGGAACACGCAGTGTTAATGCGAACGCAAGCATTTAGCTGCTTAGAGGTTATGCTGTAAACAACACTGGAACACGCAGTGTTAATGCGGACGGCAAGCGTTTAGCTGCTTCGAGGTTATAGCTGTAAATAACACTGGAACACGCAGTGTTAGTAGCTATACATTAATAGGGCCTTAAGAAAATTGATCAAGGAACACGCTTGATCTAATGTTACTGTTACTCGCGCTGTGTTCTATTCGTCCTCAAAGGGTATTCCAATTTATGCAGTTTAAGTTCGTTCAGCTCTCTTGTCTATACGTATAGCATTTGAATGGCACTGGGACACGCAATGACATCAATTCTGCTATAAACAAGGTATTCTAGAAATTAAGGAACACGCTTAATTCTTACCTTATCGTATAATGTGAGATCTCAGATTTTACAAGGATTTAATGCAGTTTCAGGGTTAGGCGTTATTTCATTCAGCTCATCACATTCAAACGGGCGCGCAGCAGTGACGCCACTCTCTCATGCGCGCACTCTCACACAGATGCCTAGCTCTGATCTCTCACATGCACAATTAAAAGATAAATAACTCGATATATATGCTTACAATTTTAGGTTGATCTGCCCGCATTCTCCACCATTTGTAACAAGTATTACATATATGATATGTAACAAGGGGACTCTGTATAAGGGAACAGGTCTATTTAGCTCAAAGTAATGAATTAATTAATTCATAGGGAATTTTGCAGGAGTCTATTTTACGACCGAGCAAATGACTCGTCTAGCTGCTCATTTGAACAGGCCGTAACTATCAACTCTGCAGCGGATATTAATATCCACAGAATAGTGAAACACTATTTAATAGCCAGGTAACTTAGATCGGCAGTTCAAGACATTAAAATTGTAAGCACATAACACAAGAACACTTATCTTTAATTTATAAACACAGCTTTATTGATTACTCTAACACGTAAACTAGAATCTAACACAAACAAACATACACACATTCACGCGTTGCAGAGAGGAGGGAAGCAAAGAGTGAGTTTTAAGAGGAGAGAGAAAGAGAGAGATGGAGTCCCAAGTTTCTAGCAGTATCTGCATTTATAACACATGACCTGAATGAACCACGGTTTTGACTTAAACCCTCCTATCGTTGGTTAGGCGGATTATTCAATTTGATATCAATGCACCAGTTCAGTTTAGAATCTGGAGGTTACTTGCGTTTGTCGCGCGTGTCATCATTGAACGGGGATTCCCTCTCGATCCTGGCTGGAAAGGGGTTTCCCGGTTCTTTGTGATTCGCGGAAGGTCTGGTCGTGTCTTTGATGGGCGTCTTGGGGAGCCAACCACGTGGCGTGTTGGCTGCTGGATGAGGGGGTCTCGTGGCTGTTTGAAGTTGAAGCGCCGCTGGAGATTCGTTGAGAAACTTTATGCGAAACTTAACTTATAACACGAGACTCGGAAAGAAAATAAACTTAAAAGAAAGGAAAGTGAGAGTTCTAGATGGCTTGAATGAAATTCAACCCATTCTGGTCTGCCACCTTTGGAGTTCTCCAACTCCTTCGAGGTGGACTGCAAAATCAGGAACAGCAGCTGCGGACAAAAGAACATCAGCTCATTGGGTGAGGGGGTCTCTGCTCTTATAGATAAGATTCGAGTGCCGCCCACTTTCGGGTTGACCCAATCGTGTCTGTCAGTTTTTTGCGCTAAAGTTCTTTGTTCAGTTCGGTTACACCTCCTGGCTGCTGGACAGATGGAGCAGTTTATCCGTACAAAGCTGGTATTCTAATAATAAAACTTTTCCTGTAAATTATTTTACAAGATTCGGTACTATTGAGTTTTTCTGAATGAGACGGTACTAAACACTATAATATTAAGAGTTGAGAGTACAGAGATACAAGAATTCCACAGTAACTAGAATACATAGTTTGATTTACATAAAGTACACACCCTAGACATTTTAATACATCGTATAAAAACGATTGATCCATATATGTGTTCATGTGGGTGTAAAGAGTCTTTGGGCATTCGACAGATGGCGGGGTTACCGTCTGTTCGACAATCACTGGTTTAGTGATTTGATGCAGTTTATACGTATCAAGGTTTCTGTGGGTTTCTTGATTTTCAACGGAGTGCTGGAATCTCTAAGGAATTTATGGTGTCACAGAGCCGGACTTAGAAGTTACTTTGTCGATGGGGGAAGGGAAGAAAACTGCCTGTGGACCAATGAGAAGTCCCTTACTTCCTGGGCTTGGTACCACAGATGTCGTAAATCTTTGTCTGCTTGGTGTGGAGGGAGAGGGGTCCAAGTCGTAAATGGCCCTGGAATGTTGAGTTAACTTTGTGTGGACTCATGTTTGAATGTGTCTGTTGCGGCTACAATTGCTACAAGAGACCAGAGTTCAGGAATTGATCCCCTTCAAGAGCCAAACCCACACCAGGGGTGAAGAATCAAGCCCCCAGTCTGTGTCAGGAGGTCCCACATGACAGAAATCTCCCACAGGGGGCTGGAAGGCTACTAGGTCTAAAAATCAGAACCGGCCAGAACGGGGCTACCAGTAGGAGTTGAACCCCGCCCTGGAAAACTCTTTCTAGAACTCCTGGGAGCAGAGTGATCAGGGGGAATGCATACAGCTGAAGCATCGGCCAAGGCTGTACCATGCAAGTCCCAGAGGAGCTGGAGAGTGAAGTAAACCCAGAGGGGACAATGCTAATTTTCTTAGGAACAGATCTACAGCTGCTTGACCAAGCTTCCTTCAAATTAACTGCACTGTCTCAGGGTGCACCCTCCATTCCCCAGGCCTCAGCCCCTGGCACAACCTCAGACCCCCCGATGGTTTATGTACGAGACCACCGAAATATTGTCTGTTCGAACTAGAACATGATGGCCTCTGATGTCTGGGAGAAAATTACTCAAGGCTAGAAGTACCGCTAACATCTCCAGGCAGTTTATGTGCCAAGAGAGATGATGTTCTTTCGACAGACCCTGGGGTCAAGCGGCCTTCAATAACTGCACCCCACCCTGTGCAGGACGCATCTGTTGACAGTATTTTTTGATGACAAGGTGCTTCTAAAATAGGACCCTGGGCTAGGATCCAAGGTTTCTTCCACATGATTAAGGAATGAAGGCACCTGCACGTAACCTTGATCATGCAAAATGGGTTGCCCCAAGGGGGTACTTCATGTGGTTAAGCATGACTGTGCTAATATATGCCAGTCATCTATATAATTGAGAACTCTTATACCCTGGAGTCTGAGCAGGGCCGGGTCTAGCTCTTTATTTGCCCTGTGAGATTGAGTTTTGCGCGAGTACATGGGGATAGTGCTAGGCCAAACGGAAGAACCTGGTATTGGTACACTTCACCCCTGAAAGTGAACCTCAGGAACTTCCTGTGTTCTGTCAGGATGGAGATATGTAAGTACGCATCTTTTTGACTGACCATGACAAACCAGTCCTCAGACTTGATTTGGCTCACAATAAGAGGGATCATTAGCATCTTGAACTTGAATCTCCTCAGAGACTGGTTCAGCTAATGAAGATCTATAATGGGAGCTCAATCTTTTTTAACTATAAAATACCGGCTGTTGAACCTGGTGTTTCTCCTTGAGGGGAGGAATAAGATCTATGCTTCTTGTTCCATAACCTGCACCTGTTCGAGTCCCATCACTGTTTCTAGAATCCCCTTGAACTTCAGTGGGCGAAACCCAAACTGGAGCCTGTTCCCTTTGTGGATGATATGCACCACACACTTTGATATATGATTGATAATACATTATTAGCTACCTGTGTGCTTTGCATATGTACATTTCTGAAATCCATAACTTGGACATAGTCTCCTCTGATAACAAACCACTTTAAATTGTAATGTGTCTACATGCATTTTCTGTGAAGCTACTTTGAAACTATATGTATTGTGAAAAGCGCTATACAAATAATTGAATTGTGAATTGAGTTGAATTGATTATATTGGGCAAAGCTTCCCAGTTGTGCAAGAAATGTACTAGAGAAATCTCTCGAGGCTGGCACACGAAACGTTTGGAAGTGCAACTTCGTAATCCTGAAGCGAATTCTCGGCAGAAACTAACCAAATGAATGTTCCTACAGGCCTACCACCATAGAAATTGCCATGATTGGTAATCTTTTGTCTGGGACAGCCCAAATCATACAATGTGTAACGGGCATAATTCTACTAACCTTTAGCCATCCCCTAACAGTTCACTAATTATCAACTAATACTCTTAGGTTGTAGGTGTAGGTGTAGCGTTACTTACATAGTCAAAAGAATGACTAAAGGGTTGCATCAAAATAAAGTGAAATCAATAGTGTAAAGCATTTTGTGCAGCTATTACTGCTACTTCATTTCCAAACAACTTACCAGATAAAGGTTTTTGGTTTACCAAAGAGATTTTCATTAATATCAGTTGAGTGCCTGATTCCCTTCTTCCTAGAGCGGGTTCTTCTGATCCGACCACAGACTTTATTTCTTGTTTGTGTGCTGTCTGCAGGTGCAGGTAACTCATAAACAATAGCAGTGAAAATCCATCTATTGCCACAGCACAGTGTGAATTATAGAGCTCAGCCATTTCTGTAAGGAATATTGTATTCCCTATGGACAGCATTGTGAAGTGCTTGCCTAGAGACCCTACATGATGACTGAAGTCAAGTAAAGTATGTATCTTTCTTTTTGCTTCCAAATACACACAAACCACTCCAACCCTGTGTAACTGTGTAAACAGTTATGTAATCAAAAGAGAACAATAAGCTAAGCTTCTTACATGATTATAATCCACAGTTAAACATATTCCAAAATGCCAGATAAATATAGAATAATTTCACTGCTTTGGACCATAATGGTAATGGTACTTTAAAAGTTAATCATAAAAACAGCAGCAGTGAACAGCACACAAGAGGTGCAATCTGTTACAATCACAGCAGGTGGAATGAGCAGAGGTTTGTGCGCTGCTGCAGGTTTCTGTCCAATGAATGTTGATTATGTGGTGAAAGGAAATGGCAAAAAGACAGCTTGGCAGATTTATAGGCCAAGATAACTGTGAGAAAGACTATTAGAGTGAACTATGCTTAGGGAATCTTGATGCTGAATATCAAGTGCCAACGATGTGATGTTTCTGGCTGTGTAGCACCTGCTGCCCTGCATATCCTTTGAAGAATCATAATTTTAGAAACAAGTTCATTTTTTAACAAGATCCCTTATCATTTTTTCAGTTTGCTCTGTACATTGCAGCACTGATTGTGTCATGAGCATGCAATGCAGGTTTGAGTCTATTATTGAAAGATGGGGCAGCACAGACTATACTGGATCGAGTCCACAACCCGTGTGTGAGCACCGCAATGCTTGTGTCATTCCATAAGCAAAGAAGGTGTTTTAAACTGTTAAGTGCACAGCAGCAAAAAAAAAAAAAAGCTTGTGTGAGAGAAATAGGGTGGAAAATTGTCTTAAAAATAAGTTTGGCACAATCGAGCCACAATATTTGGTCCCCAGAACATAATTTTTTAAGGTTTATTTTTGGTTAGCCAGGAAAGTTTTCTTAAAGGAAATAGAACGTTAGTTTTTGATTTGTAGAACGTCATTCTGATGTTCCCAGAATATTCTTTAAGGTTTGTTTTTGGTTAGCCGGGAAAGTTCTCTCCAAAAAATGTACTCAGATATCTGAGATAAATGAATGTTAGTCAGTCAGCCAGTAAAACAAAATTACAGTTAATTATACTCATTCTTACTTTCTGTGGAAGACAGAAAAAGAAGTAAGTTCATATAGTGAATTTTGAGTTTGAAAGCTATCGAATGATACCAGATTTATGATGATTACTCAAATATGTGAGAGAAAAAAAGGCAATAAATAAAAAGAGTGTTATGCATCCTGCTATATTATTATTATACCTTTTTTTAACTAGGGAAGAAAATCACATTGAGATAGATATCTCATTAACAAGTGAGCCCAGGCCAAGGTAGCGGCACACAATAAACAAAATAAAAACAGAGTAAAATTAAATGCATAAAACAATCACACCGCACACATTTCCAACAATAAAACACGATTAAGAACTGGAATGTCCGATTAAGATATAGCTAATTCGGCAACAATTCGTTATTAAATGAACCAGCTGCTTTGAACAAATCGGTTGAATAAAGGATTCTGTGAATGTTAAATGAATCTTAACATTATTTATGAAGGTGTAATTGTACCAATTCAGATGCAACTTATGTGCCATTAATTTTATTTTCAGTGACTTGATTGGTAAAAGCGCTATAGTGTCTTACTCTTCTAATTATATTTATTCATTAAATATAAGTCATTTCAACAACAGAAGATATGAATCTTTAAGATGAATTTAAGGAGTGCTGGTCTGGTCTTGGTCTTGACTTGGTCTCGGTTTAGGTGGTCTTGACTACAACACTAGTTAACAATATTGTTCTAGATAAACAAAATCAACCATAAAATTATAGGGTGCTAGAGCATAAACTAAAAATAAAGTGTGAGGTCTACCGATTGATAAATGGAAAGCAGTTTATTATTAATTTGCAGGATAATTAACAAGTCAATGCTTAGTGCTATGATATTAAAAACAAAAACATATTAATAAGAGTTGGTCAAATTATTTGATTTAGACTTTTTTCTTTTTTCTTATTTGTCATAATGTCTGTCTCCCTGTGTTGCCTTGGATACTAATCAAACCTGGGCCTCTGTTGTTGTTTATTGTCTAAAAATCTTCCTAGATCCATACGAGGTTAAGATGAGGTTTGCCTGCGGCCCACCTTTAAATATTTGATTTGAAGTCAGATGGTCAATCTTCAAAGCTCAGCCCAGCCTTATTGAAATTCCACCTTTATACACAGAATCGAGAGAACAAAATAAGCTTCAGTCAGCAACACCAAGGAAAGCTGTGGACGCTGTGGAAATTATAAATAGGTGTGTTTTAAATAATTAAAGTATAGCATGAGATAGCATGCATACTGTAACATTACTACTTTTTTAACATTAGAAGCATAACAGCCTTTTCTTTCTCTCTGGCCATTATTTAATCATCATGAAATAAAAAACATACATGGATGAATCATTCACAATAAGATCTTTAACGTGCATTTACTAAATGAACGGCGAGTTTTTGTTTGTTTGTTTTTGACCTTGTAATGTTTAATCAAAATGTCATATTTCAGATTTCTTGTGAAGCGTCCGGCTTCTCTTTGGTGACATATGCAGTTTATATGCATATTTATCCAATCATTTATTCCTCTTAAACCCGCTCCTGCAAGCTCATGTTCATCAAGTCAAGTCACTTTCATTTTTATAACAATATATAACAGCGCCAGGCGGCTAGAGAATGCAAAGCCAGAAACAGTTTTGAAGTCGTTTTGAAACGACATGGTTATCATCTTCATGTAAACTTCAAAAAGGTGACGCATGCACGTAAGCATTATGTGTTTAGTCTATAGGTAAGCGCTTTACATTTTTAGTAGTTTCTGATCATTTTCATCTGTACAGAGGGAAAGTGAAGTGAAGGAGGCCGTCACAGGCTCAGGGCTGCGTTGTGGTCATGTCTAGGCGCAGGTCCACCATCATATCTGGATCCGGCTGACTGCAGTAAACCTCGGGATAAACAGAGAGATTAATATTAGTGTAGATGCCATTTGTCTTATGATGTCACGAGTACATCAGGTGTTATGGGAAGTGTTCCTGGTTCCGGCTGACCTAATTAATGCAGCCTAACAATCATTTAACTGATTTGAATAATATAAATTGATAAAGTTCTCTGTGTATGCCATAGTAAAGAGATGTGTATTTAGTCTAGATTTAAACTGACAGAGTGTGTCTGCTTCCCAAACAATGTTAGGAAGACTGTTGAAGAGTTTAAGTGCTAAATGGGAAAAGGGATCGACTGCCTGCATTTGATTTTGATATTCTAGGCATTATCAACTGGCCAGAGATTTGAGACCACAATAGACATGAAGGAGTATAATGTGTAAAGAGCTCGCTGAAGTACTGGGGAGATAAACTATTTAGTGCTTTGTAAGTAATAAGCAATATTTTAAAACATATGCAATGTTTAATAGGGAGCCAGTGCAGTGTTGACAGAACCGGGCTGATATGTTCATACTTCCTGGTTCTAGTAAAAATTTGAGCTGCCGTGTTTTGGACCAGCTGGAGTTTGTTTACTATGCCTGCAGGGCAACCACCCAGTAGAGCATTACAATAATCTAGCCTTGAGGCATGATCATCTGCCTCCATGTTTGCCACACCCACATCTCAACATCCTATCAACAACTGATGCACAGAACCATTTCTTTTTTGATGATCTGCTACTCTTGGATGTATGTCAAAATATGAAAGAAAAGATCTCACGGTTTCCATAAGTGCTTATTTCAAAAAGCAGAAAGAGTTAAACTGAAATTAAAATGCGGGGCTTCATGTTTTGCAGTATCTTTCATATTTACTGGAAAATTGTGTGTGCTTGACAGCTGCATTCATTCAATGGCGACTGAGGCTATTCCAGAGACAACAGGACACACTGTGTGTCTTCAATCATCACACAGTTTCCCTGAAGCCTGAACTCATGCTGGCTTTGATTCGTGCATAAGGATTTCTCTAGTAAACATATGCATGTCATGTACCACCTATTGTGAATTAAGAGTGATGTTCATATGCATTCTGTAATCATTTAATCACTAATTCTGTTCAGGACATCCTGTTTGAGACCAGTGGACTATATAAGCCTACAGTTTATACTGATTCGCTTCACAGCCAAATACATCCATTAATCACAATCGCAGTGCTGATTCTTGCTATACCTCATTCTCTGAGCCGAAGGGGGCTCCATCACAAATCATGGTATTGACAAATAATAATGATGTCAGAAAAGTCAAGAAAAAACAGAATGGATGCACACACAATTTGAAGATTAAAACAATCCAGTAATCTGTTCACTTTGAATTTGGTTACACTTTAGTATGGGGAACACATTCACTATTAACTATGACTGTTGCCTCCATAAACTCCTAATTTGTTGCTTATGAATAGTAAGTAAGGTAGCTGATAAGTTTAGGTATTGGGTATGATTAAGGGATGTAGAATATGCTCATGCAGAATAAGGCATTAAAATGTGCTTTATAAGTACTAATAAACAGCCAATATCCTAGTAATATGTATGCTAATAAGCAGCTAGTTAATAGTGAGAATTGAACCCTAAAATAAAGTGATACCTAATTTGAGAAAAGAAAAGAAAAGAAAAGAATACTTCTGTTCAGCAAGGATTATGTTTTGTTCAGGTTCTGTTCTGTTTCCCTGTGCCTTGGTGAAAGACTACAGAAAAACATAAATTACAGAAAAAAACCTTACATAATTCAGTGTACAGTGTGTGTACAGAGCAACAACAACAAGATTGTTTTTATTTTAGACGAGTTGAGCTGCGATACCGAACAGGACCAAACAGAGAGTGCAACAACTCAACCGCTTTGACTGCATAAACCTACGGTTACTAAACACAACAACGTAAATGTGACAAATCAAACACTATCCTTACATTTGCGTGTGTATGAAAACAACGCAAATGTACTTTGTGTCTGTACATGAATGCAGCGTGCGATCAGTGATCGAGAGAACCCGGCTCTCACGTGCTTGCTGTACATCACCAACACTGCGCTCTTAAGAAACAAATCGCAGAATACAACACAGCTCGTGTTTTAAAGCAAAGCACACATTGGAATGAATAATTCACTAAACGCAGTGTGAGTCTCTATTCTCTCTGATATATCAGCTAGTAGGCCAGCTAGTAGTTGTTGTGCACGTAAACCTCACTCCTCTGACCTCAAGAAACGCTCTAGCGACTGACATTAGGGGTTGCAGACTTTAGCCTCCTTGTTAGAGTGTCTGACTCTCATGCCGGCGGACCGGGGTTCGATTCCTGCTTGGAGCGGAGTGGTTCGAACAGAAGGGTTACATAATCAGCCTGGCCTTCTTTACATTAGCGCTGTTTTGGACTGTTTGAATGAACTCGATTACTGGATCACTGAACACTTTCCCAGAGTTTAACGTCTTAAAATGGCCTGATCACAAACAGTAAAGTAGAATCGGGTTAAAGAGTAAGAATGAAAATTACAGGTGCTGTAGTCTAATTGTGATAAACTCCGACTATATATGCATATGCATTCAGAAATAAGTTCACAATATGATTTGATCAGTCAAGTACCCAATATCAGCAGCATAATCCACCTGACTGGACATTTACTAGTTTGTTTGCTAGTTTTCAACAGTATGTGTATTTGCAAAGAGCCAGCGGTATGCTGTACATATTGAAAAGTCGAGCTATTGATCTGTTGACTGGAATTAAATGGGAGCTTAAGGGTGAACCAGGGTCACACTGATTGTTTTCCAATCATCGCCTATAGTATTGACCGTTAGGCATTCTGCTCACACACAAATGTAACCGTAACAATTTGTGTCATCCATTTCAAATTACAGATGATGGTTTAATCAGTGTGCCCAGCACTCACGCTCTGTTTCTATGGTGTGATCTTCACAGCACAGTAACTCTCAGATTTTTACTCAACAAGCTCGACAGAGGTACAATCAAACATTATGGTTTATTCTGCCCTTGGAATGCCTGTGTTAATGCTTAAAGAATGTAAAAAAGGGTCGGTGATGGGATTATTTGGGTGATCTGACCTGATATGTTAGGTGCAAACATGATAGCAAATCTTTATTTAGCTAAATCAGTATTTACATGCGCTTGCTAGCAGCTTGACTACACACAGAGATTGTCAAGGTCAAGCGGTAACTGAGAAACCTATGCTATGGAAAGCCTGGATTGAAACTGCATTGAACACACTCACACAACAGAGACCAAATAACTAATAAGAATATGAAAGTCTGTAAAAAGCAACACCAGATTGTCTGGTAAAGGACACTTTTAGCAGACTACGTCACGCTGAGTGAATCAATTGAGAATGGCTCTAATTTACATGTATTTCCTTCACGTGAATCTCTCCCATCCTACTTTCCCTTCATGCTATGATCACCTGAAACATGCCCAAAAACTATTTGATTTAAAAGTCAATTCTCACTACAGTATTATATGTGTTTGATATCACTGGAAATGTCTCGTCCACACAGAAATATTCAAGAAGATAATAAGAGTTTTTAGAGATTAGAGATATTCTTCATATCATGATGGGTGTGGCTTCTGCAGCCATTTGGTCTCTTCTTTCAATCCAGGCAAATGGGAGAGCGATTCAATTTAAATTCCCTTTGTTATCATGTTTCCATTTGAAAAAGGTATCTGTCTGGTCTGGGTACTACTTAAAGCGATGTAGGAGAAAGTGCAGGGCTCAATACTGTAATCAGGTTGGCCCGTAACGCTGAATGTCTTAAGGCAAAACCAGCGTTACGTAATATTCAGAAAGTCAGGAATGCATCTCACACTTTTTACTTCAGAGTATTTGATGTTATGTATGGATTATTTTTGAATTGATTATGTAATTGGCATTATATATTTACCTGACTGTTAATAAATTGTTACACTTACAAATTATTAACGATCTCTAGGAGGTTATGAATGGAAATACTTTCCACGAAGGTATAAATGGAATAATTAAATGTGTGGTTAACTATTAAATATAAATGACCAAATAACCAATAGGCATTCTAATCTAAATTCGTAATAATGATCAGATAAAGAGAAACTGAAATGCTTTTTGCCCAACTGAAAACACCAAACGCAGCGACCTTCACCTGCCACCGTTAGCCTCCATTGGGACGTGCCTTACAAATACTAATTCCAACAGTAAATGGTTGTGCTATATGTCCAGATAATGTTAGTCTACCTGGCAGTGTTTCAAGCCATAAACATAAGAAAAGACACACACTTGTAAACTGAATACAAATAAGTAAAAAAGCAACCTGTTTACCAAAATGACTTAGAACATTTTGACTTTATTAAAAATAATGTGAGGATGGAGATGGCTTTCATTCGGGTAATTATCCTGCAGTAATATCAGAATTCAAACCACATCTCTGTAGGGACCTCAGATAACAGGGAAGAGCCAAAAGCTTCTAATTAAACTGTTTTGCTGCAAGTCTCATACAATCTAATGTGGCTATTGAAATGAGCTTCATTACTATCCATTAAAAGTCTCTGTGATAGAGCAAGATTCATCAATAGCACATACTTGAATTATTCAAAGTAATGCACAAACAGTTTCATTTCTTATAGCAACAGTGCTAACAGGTCTTTGTTGCAGAGATCAGTTCTACTGATTGAGCTGAACTAAACTATAGCGGCTATTATTAATGAATATCATCAAATCTTTATACCGAAGACCACAAACAATTACAATGTAGCTAGTAACAACCATAACTGTTATTTGAACTAGTGAGTTAAAGTCAAATATAAATGTTCCAAAAGTCTTCCATTAACCATAACTAATGAAAAATGCCAATACAATTCCTAAAATATATCATATGTAAATATTATGTTAAAAAAAGTGATTCTGTAAGTCATAATAATGGGAAACTTACTATAATTATGGCTTAGTTTCTCATAATAATCTAAACACTTCTCATAATTATGAATTAATAAGTCTAAAATGCAGAAAGTAACTCGGTATCGTAATAATGACTTTTCAATACTGTTAAGTCATATTATTATGACTTACAGAATAAATCTTTTTTTACTAAACTGGCCATTAACTTTTAGCCACATGCAGTCGCAGCATGGTCAGGGTTCTGCCCTGGCAGCCTGGTCTGTGTTGTCGTTGTGTGATGTTTCTATGTTTGTGTTGTGTCTGAGCACATTGGCCTGTTGCACAAAGCTGGTTTCAGTTGCTACCCAGGTAAGTTTGAGATTAGTTTGAGCAAACTCTGGTTTTTCGGGCTCAAGAAGGTGGATTGGTTTTTAGCAGTGTTAATCACCATGGTAACTTACACTACACAGCTAACCTGCTCTGGAGCCGGTTTTATTCTGGGTTAGAGATCACAAACTCAAACTGGACCAATCAGCTGCAAGTAAAACTCACACCACCTGTATCTCTCAAATTAAAGTAGTTTATAGTGAAAAAACTTTAGAGACAAAATTGCTCATCTTTTGGTGCAAATTATTTATTATATTTATAATATATGAATTATAATTACTTTTAATTCACATAATATATTCATATAATTATATTATATTGACAAGTAGCCAAATATTAATATAAATATAAAACATGCATTCATAATTCTTTCAAACAACGTGTATTTATTTGAGCTCTTTGTGAACCTATAATTATTAGGCATATTTCTTTGATTAACATCATGCATTGATATAGTCAGATATTCTTTCAGCTGCCTTCTTAAATTTAGTGTTTATTCCTGCTTTAAACACATTTAATTTCATGATAATTTTCAGAACGATCTCTCAATCTTCAGAAGAGAAGGGAATCAAACGGACTCTGTGATTGGCTGTTTGCCGCCGTGTCACACTTTCAGGTGCACGCGCTCAGTGTTAATCACAAACTCTGGATTGAACCTGAGTTGACAGAGAAAGTTTATACCAAGCTTTGAGAAACAATTGAACTTGATCTAAACCAGGGGCCTATACCATGAAGCCGGTTTAGCTGGCTAGCCAGATATGTTTAAGCTTAGTTTGTACCAATCCAAGTACCATTAATTCAGGCTTTGTTGGTCCCATGATGCTGATCATCAACTTTCTCTGTCAACTCAGGCTTTGATCCTGAGTTATGTTCGGATAAGAGATCGCAAACTGAATTTGAACCAATCAGCTGTGAGCAAAGTGACTCATCTCTGATGCAATAAAGCCACTCCCACTGTTTCTCTTGCTCCAAATTAAAGGTCACTACATGATTCAAAAAAAAAGTCTAATGATGATTACTTAATATAAAGACATTAAGTATATTTATAATTATATATATATATATATATATATATATATATATATATATATATATATATATATATATATACTTTAAATATATAACTTTAATATTGTGAAATATTATTAAAATGTAAAATAACTGATTTCTATTTGAACATATTTTACTATGTAATTTATAATTGTACAATTATTATATTAAGTAATCATCATTAGACAATATATATATATATATATATATATATATATATATATATATATATATATATATATATATATATATATATATATATATATATATATATATATATTGTCTAATGATGTATATATATATTATCATGTCGTGACCTTTAATTTGGAGCAAGAGAACCAGGGGGAGTGGCTTTATTGCATCAGAGATGAGTCACTTTGCTCACAGCTGATTGGTCAAACTTAAATCTCAGATCTCGAATCCAGAACATAACCTGCCACAGAGCAGGTTAGCCGTGCAGTGTAAGATACCATGGCAACTAACACCGATTAAAGCCGAGCTACTTTCATAGTACCTAAAACCCAGGATTGGCACAAACTAAGCTTAAACATATCTGGCTAGCCAGCTAAACCGGCTTCATGGTACAGGCCCCAGGTTGGATTTCTCTGGATTTGTCAACTCTAAACCTACTCTGAAACTCAAGTTTGTTCAGCTAGCTTCATGCAACAGGCCTCATGGCTGTGTCTCTGTTTGTGTGTATCATGTGTTCCACTTGCTCCGCCCCCTTGTTTGCTGTTACCACGCCCCCTTGTTTAGTCTGGTTTAGTCCTTGTTTCACTGATTGTGCTCACCTGATCCTCATGTGCTCTGGTCCCTTTATATTGTGCTACTTTCCTTCTTGTCCTTGTTGGGTCGTGTGTCTGTGCAGTTCTCAAGCTACTTGTCAGTCAGTGCTAGATTTAGTTTCCTTGTCTGATATTATCCTTTTTGAAAAATTCTATTTTTTTCTTTGTTCCTGATTGTTTTACCCTTGTTCTAGTCTTTATTTTTGATCTAGTTCCCCCTAGCCTTATTATTTAGTCCTGTTTTTGATAACTTATCCTTTTATTTAGTTTCTCTCCAGTTTCCTGTAAAAGTGCAGTCTTGTTTTTCCCTTTTTTGTTTTTTTATTTCAGTCATTTATAGAGCAAATAGCGTGCCTTGTTGGCAAGTGCTATTCGCACTAGCTCCGCCTAACAATGCTTCGTTGGGTCAAACAAGACTCAAAACAGCACATTTAATTCAATGTCTTCAGTGGTGCAATCAGTAAAGCTCATGGCTATGGATCTTGATTTTGATGTGATTGACTCAGGTTCGAATCCGCCTTTTACAGAGTTTGTTCTCATCTCTTTTCCCATCACAAATCACACCAGAAATGCATTTACTTTCAATAAAAATTAAGAAAATTTTCTAAATGTGGAAATAAAGTGCCTAATGAAATGTTTAACAATAATTAAAGCATTTATTGGGTAGTGTTAGGGGTCGGTATATGGAGGGCATTTATTGTCCCATTAAGGCGGCAGCCATTTAATAATTTTAATATAATCTTTACACTCGGTTATTTTTGCATCCTGTTAATGTACAACAATACTGAGGTGCAAATAGTATGTATCTGTCAAAATAAAGTATAAATTACATGTATTACTACACATATTGCAAAGACCTGCTACTTTTTTATGGTGTAAATAGAATATATCAACTTAGTATGCTATTTCACTTAGTAAATAGCATCTACAGCTATTTACACTTAGTGTAAATATCATCTATCACTAAGAAAATGTTATTTTCACTGAGTGTAAATAGAATCTAGTTGCTATTAACACTTAGTGCAAATCGCCACTGCCTTTAAATTTACTCTCCATTAATTATATTTAAGTGTGAAGTGTGAAACTCGTACTGTTTGATTGACAGCTCCAGCTATTCTAGGGAGCGTTCTTTGATCGCTTTCTATATATATTTTAATAACGGTTTAAATAACAGATTATTTTCATCCCACTAGAGGAACAATGTGAGGTTGAGCGTTTAGTCACTGGTTTGATTTACTGACACACAGACAAAGAACATCTGGCTGTACATGAATCATTACATATCATAAATCACTGGTCTCAGATCAGGCATTAGAATGAACACGGTTACTCTCATGCTGTGGCATTTCTGTCGAGTCCATATTGTAAAATTCTGTTTGCAAAGATAAATAATGCTCAACTGAGGGATTCACATTGTTAAAAAAAAGCAAATTCCTAGCATTAGGATCCCATTTGGAAGGAGATGTAAAACTATTTGTCAATGTCTTGCTCTGATGTCTTGCTATGGCAGGCATATCCAAACAAGCTCTTATTGGTGCTTGATTAAATACATGCTTTGAAATTTGCATGATGTTTTAATGGTATAAAGACCTCTTATATGTCAAAAGATCAATGCAAATTTGATTTCTAATGTCATGACCACTTTAAGAACATTCTTAAATCCTTTCTTTGGGTGAAATTTAACAGAAATTTCACAGTATTGTGCACTTTGGCTTGCGCTGTGATGCTATACAGTTGGTCTCTAAGATTTTACACTTTATATTGCCATGATGAGTTGAGATCAAGCACGCTGTACACTGAATGCTTCTGAAACTCTGAAGAGATGCATGAGTCATTATAGACCACACATAACTCAAGGAGGATAAAATGAATCTTACTTCCAAACTTTGGGCTGTAGCAGATGTTTGATGATGCTCTCTAAAGACTCTCCGCTCACATCTGCATGCAGGATAAAGCTCGGCTCGGCAGAGACATCAAAAGAGATGCTGTAAGTTTCAAGAGTAGAGATCAGTGCTCCAGAGATTTCTTCAGCAGGTAATTTTGTTGCCTTCAAAGGAACAGAACCCAATGCTGACTTCACTTGGATCTCATTCCAAACCAGCATTTGCAGTTTGGGGTCATTGTTTTTTTTAGACGTAGGGTGCTGATCCTGTATCATAAACCGCCGGTTCTGATCCTGATGGCTCACAGCCCACACGGAAAACAGTGAGACAACTGTCATTTATTTAAAGGGCAGTTTTACATTGGTCTAATCAAAAATCATGGTTTCCGGGTTAAACTTTTTGTTTTCAGTTTGTGTAAACGCAAATAACACTCTCCATAGAAAACAAAATTAAAAGCAATTAGTTTAAATCGTATTTGCGCTTGACACTAGCGTGGATGTCCGAAACTCTTCCTAGGCCGTTTCTCAGATTTTCACCAAAATTGAACCAGATCATCTTCAGACCATGATGACCAAAAATTATGGAATTTTAAGTCGATTCGTCAAATCGTTTTCAAATAAATTGCGAACAAATTCGACAAAGTGCCCGCCAAAATGATCGTGAGGCTATATCCCTGCAACGCTTTAGCGTACTTTGACGAAACTTTGTGGCGTGGCGCATTACCACCTAGTGGTCAGGAGATGTGAAATTAATTTTTGCTAATAACTTCTTAACACTTTGGCTAAAAATAACAGACTCGGTGCAGCATGCCAAGTCGAATGATACCCATTTTTCCCAAATCGGCCATTTTTAATTTTGTCAAAAAATTTTTTACCAAAGCATTGGTGTATCGTTACGAAACTCGACATGTGTCTTCTCACAATGCTCTGAAGGGCCTCAAAAAGTTTCAGGCAGCGCCACCTTGTGGTCAAAAGTTATAACGGAATTCCCACAAATACTTATAACTTTTGATAAAATTAGTCTATTTTAATGAAACTGGTCTTAATATGTTCCTTGGGTAATATAGGAACATAGACACCAATTTTGACATATTTGGCCACATTTCCTGTCCGACATTTTCTTTTTCTTTAAAAACCTACTTTGTCGAACTCCTCCTTGACCATTTGTCGGATTTTCAGCAAAATCGAATCGTATCATCTTAGGACAGTGCCGACAAAAATTGTGTTTTGTGTCTAGACAAAAAAAAAAGAGATTTGTATACTGCAACTAATTTGAGGCATGATGACTCTTGAGGGCGGTATCTCTGAAATGCTTTAATATATTGACACCAAACTTTGCATGTGTCATTGTCACCTCATTCTGACCACAACACATCAATTTAGACCTATTGGTCAAAAGTGATAAACCATTAATCATTATTGACTGTATTTATGATTTTAAAGCTATGTTGCCTAAATTTGTCTTAATTGGTCTTTAATTGCTTTGATGACTTATCATGCCTCCTTTGTGCTTGGCCTCTTAATGGCTGCTTGCAGCTATATTTATTATTATTTGAAAAACGAATAACTTTGCCTGTAACAGTTGGTCCAAAACAGCGTTCACTCACATTAAAAATACTTTCCACAGCATATTTTCCCTTTTGTATTGGAGGACAGTAGAGCAGCTTTAGATGACAATTAATTCATTTGACAAATCTCCAAGCATTCCCTAATGAAGGCAGCCCATCTTCCTGGAAGCGTTTCAATGTTTACGACAAGTTATATAATTCATCACATTCTCATTAGTTTATAATGGTATACATGTGGCCATTGTAGCGCAGCTGACTGATTTATGTGATCATAAGGGAAATTTAGCATTTGCCTGCAAATTTAGCTCAACAAAATAGACATGTTTTCTTCCTGGAACAGGGTATACAAAACAAAGAGCCCGTCTCAGCTGACACATCAACGACTTCAGAACAACACGCATAATTACTCACGTAATAACCTGAGAGTGCTCTGTACACTAGGTCAGGGCTTCTCAGAAGGCTGTCTAACATCAACAGTTGCTGCTGTACTTCAGCTCTCGGGAAGGGAAACGCTGCAGAGACTCAATTGAGAAAACAAGTCTGTCATTTAGAGCACTTTAATGTGAATAAGAATGTTTTGTAAAAGCTTTGCGAGGCATAAATAGTCCTCACTTTAGATGAGCTCACAAAAATAGTTAACTAACAACTACTAAATGTTTTATAACCTGCCTGAAATAATCATGAATTACAGTACAAAAAGCATTTAACAACTATGACTGTATGTCTAAATAAGATGTATAAATGTACATTTAAATAGTTTATTAATCATTTACTTACACTTTCTAAATGATCTTATAAACCACTGAACTCTTTCAGAAGATGCGTAATAGCGCCGTGTAACAGTGAAAACACAGAAAGCCGGCGGGGAAAGAGTTAAGCTGTGAACATTTCAAATGAAAAGATTTTATATGCAATTTCATTATTTAAAATAAACAATCCATATTCACCCTCCAGACTTCATTTCCAAGATGTTCAGTTTGCTTATAAATACCACCTGTAATATTCAACAGACGATTTTCAGTCCATTTTGTTTCGCTTTACAAATTCACTTCAGCAAATGCAGTGGTTGAAATACAGCTGAATATATTTAACACTACACATAGGAGAACTTGCAGGAGTAGCAGTGGAGAACCAATGCACAATCTCCATGTGCTGTTAGTCACATAACCAGCAGGTGGTGCAAGCTCGTGATGACATTTACTTCTATATTATTTGTCTTTTCACATAAAAAGAGAGGAATATAATGGGTTGCGAAAGGCATTTCATGTTGACTTATACCTACAAAGCTTGGTTTCTAATAAGTTTCCATCATAGTTCCCCAGTGCTAACATCTATATTAGACAGAAAATACAAAAATAAAATGTATACGTTTATATTGCCCATCTCAGTTGAATGTCAATCAATGAGCTCTTGTTTTGGTGAAAAGGTCATTTGTGTGGCATGTATGATGTGTCAGTTTCATCAGGGTTTGATGTTATTGAAAGCATTTGTCACATAGAACTACTCCAGAATAGGCCGATACAAGAATGTATGCATTGTCAAGCCTTTCCCCGTCCTCATTATACAGCGCATTACTTAATCTCCCCCAGAAAGACTCTGAATAGAATCCATTATGACTTTAAGCAGTTTTCTTATTGCTTTAATGAAATTTCTCTCTGACTGACTGTTAATGTACTCTCTGTTTGCATCTTTGGGGAGAGGCAGTAGTTAACCTGTCCGTTTTCCGCAACAGAAGACGTCCATCTGCCCTGGTGTCCATGTATATTTTAAAGGTTAGAACTAATAAAGCTATAATTAATAGGTTATCTTACTAAAACAACCCACTTTTCCTTCAGTGGATTTTACACTAATCTTTGTTAAACAGCAATTTTTATTTTTATTGCATGAGAACTTTTAAGCACCCGCTATAAAACAACCAAATGTGCATCTGGCCAAGCGACCGATGGATTCAGATGTTTAATTTAACAAACCTTTTTAAATTTGCGTCTCTTGTTCTGCAGGGCATGAGCAAGAATGGCAACTTGACGTCAAATTAAGAAATAAAATGTTTGTCAACCTCCATTTTGTTCAATAAATGGCTTTATATGAAAGCCGTTGGGTGTTTAATCATGCTGTCACATTTATGTGATCGAGGTTTGGAAGTAACGTTAACAAATAGGATCAGCAACTCATTAGGATTATTTCCGTGGCAACAGAGCTGGACATAATAGCTCGATTAATGATGTTGTTCATGAGCCAATTAATCAGATAAGTAGTAGAGGCCTCAGATAACTCGCTAAGAATATGAACTTATGAGTGAAGACATGAAAGCCTCTTCAGCATATGCTGCTTTACAGCAAGAGCTAACACATGATGTTTTTGGTGCACCTCCCAATGCACGAAGGCTTACAAAATAGATGTTTGTATGTAGTAATTAGTGGTGTATGCTAAGGAAATCATTCTTATTGCTTATATTATATAGGGTTAGAGATTTGATCAAACTCCTCCTAACCCTAAGTAATAAACAAGTTACTTGTATTAATGCATGTATTAAATGCATTAATGCAGGCTTCATTTTATGAAGAATCCCACCAGCAATGTCATCAGCATGCATGATGCAATATTGTGAACTCTACTGAGAGTGATGGCAAAGATTTGAGGTTTTCCAATTGCAAAAGATTCACAGGAAAGATTTGCATTCTCGCCCAGGCTAAGGTATGAATAGCTGTAGTTTATTAAGTATACAGCAAGAAATCCTGATCCTGGCAATTTGATGAAGTTAATCCGTCTAATGCAGATAAGTCGAATTAGGGGATTTTAACCTGAAATCTCTGTAATTGGCTCCTTTGGGTAAATGACTGAAGAAAAGAGCAAAATAAAAGGCTTTTAGAGAGTGCGAGTGCACACGACGGGCTTTGCTGGTTTCGGGCGATGAGTTTAATTAGATCAATTCCATTTCATACATTTATTTGAGCTGCTAAACAAAAGCAGGGTCAATCTAGGAAACTCTTTTCTGGTATATTGTTGCAAGTTTCTAAAAATTCTAAAAAAATACTTTTTTTTATAAAGCATATTTAATTATGCTTTAAGAAAGGTATAACGGTTGACAGTAGGATTGAGTTTTAAGTTGAATTGGTAACACTTCACAATAAGGTTTCATTAGTTAAATTACTTAATGCATTAGTTGCATAAACTAACTATGAGCAACAGTGTTGGGGTAATGCATTAAAGTAATGAGTGTTACGTAATCAGATTACTTTTTCACGTAACTTGTAAAGTAACACAATACTTTTACATTTGTAACTAAATATGGGAGTTACTTTTTCAAAGAAGTAATGCAAGTTGCTTTGTTTTCCCATTTATTGACTGACACCTCTTCTGTCCCTATGTTGAGAGAAATCAGAAATAAGTGCGGAGGCGTCATGTTCGATGTGCGGACGTGATGGTTATTGTAGTTCTAGACAACATTTACGCATCTTACTTGCACAATCATTATTCCTCAAAATGAATAAAAACTAAAATGCAAACCCAGAATATTACGCAAACCTGCAATAATTAAAGATACTGAATAATACTTATATACTTTATGTATTTAATCTCACTTTATTAAGCAATGATTTTGCTACTGACCTTCGATGATCCAATTCCACCATACTAATAAGTGAAAATAACTTTAGTTAAACATCACATTTGTGATTTGATTTTTTCAGCACAGCTGAAAGGTTTGTCTGAGTTGCGCAAAAAATTAACTTTTTTGTTATTAAAAAACATACCCATGTGACAAAAAGTAATGCAAAAGTAATGTAACATTACTTTCCATAAAAAGTAACTAAGTAACAAAATTAGTTACTTTTTTAGCGAGTAATGTAATATTGTAACACATTATTTTTAAACATAATTTTCCCCAACACTGATGAGAAATGTTTTTACAGTATTTATTAACCTTTGTTAATATTAATTCATGTTGACTAATGCAGTTAACTCCTTATTGTCAAGTGTTACCATTTAATTCTTCATTACAAGCCCTGTACAAGTTGCAGATTGTCTCTTGGAAAGGGATTTAATGCTGATATTTCTACAGTCGTTTACTGTGACAAGGTTGATATTTTGAGATCATCCTCTACTAACAAACATTAGAAGAAGAAAAATGAAGGGGCCAAGAACAAATAATGCATATTAAGTCATGCAAGCATGACTGGGCATCAGAGCAACTGTAACAATTAGCAATGAAAGGCATATTAAGTTGATTTTAGGCAAAATACCTGAAAAATCATGAATACAGTCACTAGTAATGATTTCATTGTCTATCACTTTTAACCAATGGGTGGCGCTGTGACCAAACTGATGACAATGACACATGAAAAGTTGGTGTCACTATGCCAAAGCATTGCAGAGATATCGCCTCAAGAGTCATTTTTGCATCATGCCTCAACTTTGCTGAGCTTTACGAAAGCAGTTTCGTCTATCGACACAAAATCCATAACTTTTTGTCAACACGGTCTGAAGGTGATACGACTCGATTTTGGTGAAAATCGGACAAATGTCTAGGACAGGAGTAGGCAAGTTCAGTCCTAGAGAGCCGCTGTCCTGCAGAGTTTAGCTCAAACCCTAATCAAACACACCTGAACAAGCTCATCAGTGTCTTCAGGATTACTAAAGCTACAGGCAGGTGAGGGTTTTTCAGGGTTGGAGTCAAACTCTGCAGGACAGCGGCTCTCTAGGACCGAACTTGCCTACCCCTGGTCTAGGAGGAGTTAAAAAAAGTATGTTTTAAAAAACAAACAAAATGGCGGACAGGAACTTCAGCAAATTATGGCAAAATTGGTAGCTATTATGTTCTTCGGCATGACCTAAGGAATCTATTAAGACCAAATTTATATTCATTATAATAGGTTAATTTAATCAAAAGTTATAAGCATTTTTGGAAATTATTATAATTTTTGACCACAAGATGGTGCTGCTCAAAACTTTTTGAGTCCCTTCCGGTCATGGTGCCGAAGATGCATACCGAGTTTCATAATGATATGACAATAAGTTTGTAAAATATAGCATTTTTTTTTACAAATTCTAAATTGCCAATACCCAAAATGGCCAATATGGAAAATGTGGGTATCATTGAACTCAGCATAATGCATTGAATCTAAAGAGAGAGTTTTATGATTTTTAGCCAGACTGTTCAGAAGTTATATGCAAACATTTGTTTTTTTATATCTCCTGACCACTTGGTGGCACTGTGCCGAAACGCTCCAGGTCGCCTCAGGTCATGGTTGTCATAACACACACCAACTTTGGTCAGAATATGCTAAAGTGTTGCGGAGATATGTCCACATATTCATTTTGATGGCCACTTTTGTCGAATTTGTTTGTGCGTTATTTGAGAACGGTTTGATGAAACAATTTGAATCCCATAACTTTTTGTTTCTCTGAAGATGACCTGGTTCAATTTTCATAAAAATCAGGCCAACGCCTAGGACGTGCTCGAAAAAAATAGGTTTCCTGAAAATTCAAAATGGCTGAAACATTTTCATGAAGAAAAATGACATCATATGGTGAGCAGAAACGTAACTGCAACTTTGGACAGTTGGTGGTGCTAGAGAGATTGAGATGCCAAATATGCTATATGGTGACAGTTCAGCCTGTACTCTATCTGGGTGCCAAATTTCATAACTTTCCCGCAAGCAGTTCTGTGGGCTGCCATAGACTCACGAGCAGAAGTAGAAGAAGAAACGGAAGAATAATAAGAATGCCAATGGATACTATAGGTGACTACAAACCTTCAGTGCTTGGCCCCTAATAATACACACTGGATAATGTGATAACAAAGAGGAATTGTCAAAACTTGTCAACAGAATAGAAATCAGTTTAAAGCTGGAAAAATGTGATGGTAACATGACTAAAACATAATCTGGGGACACATACACATATATAAATTATTTTTAATAATAGATGGTCAACTAAAACCATGAAATATATACTGAAATGTTTTGTCCAAACCTGATTTTGCCATCTTTATCCTTGAAAACATCATTTGCAACCTGATTAATATTATGTTCTGGACCCTCAGCATCTACTGGCAGACCCATGGAAGGTGTTTGCCATTCTGATGGCTTTGTGCATTGATGGTGAGTGTCACCACATGTTCTTCAAATCCTCCTCCGTCTACCTGATGGAGCACGCTATTGAACAGCATGCCCGTACAGCTGTTTTCCTCCTTTGTATCTATACTGGCTCAGGAGCTCTGTCAATGGACAGCCATGTGCAGCAGTTGGATGCCATTAAGCCAACCTGTTTCTCCTACATGTTGATGAGGATTGTGGCCTTCTATGCTCATGCTAACTCATCATCTTCAAGAGTGGGAAGCAGATGCATCAAAAGCGACAAATTGCTATTGCATATCACAATGACTGCATGTTTTCCAGGTGAATGCACAGTCAAGGCAGTTCATTAAGGGTTACTGAAGGTGTTATAGTTTAATTTTCAGCTCATCAAGCATCAACCTATTTCTACCGCTTTCTTCACTGGAATGACATAAATGATAATGTATTAAAAATGATATGGCATGTGCAATAGATAAATGGTTATTAAAACTAAAGAACTGATCAACCATAAACAAAGTCAAAATATAATATGGCAATAACAAACCTCATTGGTTCTTGTGACATGGCATCATGATGTTAAAGGAATTGTTCACCTAAATAGTAAAATTATGTCATCATATTCTCATGTTGTCCAAACATGACTTTCTTTCATGTTTAGTCTATATAATTAAGTCAGTGGGGTCCAAAAAAAAAAGAAGTGGGTGGATCCTCCCCCAGAAAAAAAAAAAAAAGATGTCATTTCCTGTTTTCTGGTGCCTTGTAATTAATAGAGTGTCTATTTACACTAAATGAAAATAGCCGCCTTGTTGGCAAATGCTATTTACACTATCTCCGCCCACTGACTTCTGATCGGGCCAGACAAAACTACAGAAGACAATGAACCATTACAAGTGGCAATAGTGTAGATATAAAGCTTGGCACATACTCTGCAAGAACAAAGAAATGTGTTCGTTTTCTCAAGGACATTCCATACTTCACGAGAAAAGCAGGTGCCGAACATCTCCGTTTCTCTGCATTAACCCCGCCCACTTTAAACTTCTGACCAATCACACAATAGTTCTCGGACACCCACAAGGAAAAACTCCCAAACCAGGTCTGCCTTGGGAGCACCCCTGTGTTTTAGTTCCTTGTGTCTTTGTCTTTGCATGTGTTGTGCTGTTGTTGGATTTTGTTCCTGTTCCTGGTTTGGATTTTCATAAATAACCTGAGACATGTTACAGCACAGACAGACATCCTGACATCCTCCCGTAGACAATCCTGCTAATCTTGGAAGTCATTGGTCTCTTAATGTCTGCAAGCTGTCCAGACCCTCAGGCAGCAAAACACCATTTACTCATTGTGCCATGCCTCAGAGTTGGGCGGAGGCTTTAGTGTCAAAACGGTGTTATTTCCCCTAACTCAACAAGTTTTTACTTTTTCCTCTAAAAATTGTTTCAGTAGGGATTCAGAATTTGAATTTGTCCTTATTACATGTTTGTAACGTAGCTGACATGAAGGCAGACGAAGACGATGGTGACGAGAACCCAAGTACAGTTTATTTACAGTGTCCAAAGATCCAAAACATGAAGCAAGGTATAAACAAAATCCAAAACATGAAACAAACCATAAACAAAACTTGAATTTGAACAAACCTTGAGCATGGCCACATGGAAATAGCATACATACTTAAATATCAGACAAAGACTATGGCAAACATGAGGGTTTAAATACACAAGGGCTAAAGACAAGACATTGGACACCTGTGAACAATGATTAACTAATAAACCAATGAGACAGGCACTGACCACAGGCAAATTAAAAAACACAGCAAGATCATTTCCATAATGACCAACACAATCTACCAAGAGCAGCACAAATAAGCGTCTGGTTTAAGACGGCGATAAATAATGGCACAAATACCAGTAAATTGACAAGCGTACACCTTAGTAAATCACCTTGCATTATTCATTTCAATACTCTCTTCCCATAAATGTTATAAGACACCAGATTGTCTCAATCACGCCAAATCAATGCATCGAAGGCAGCACAACAACAGACACCATCCACGCCGCCCGGCTCCTCACAAGTGAGTCCATGTGACTTTCCTGGATATCGAAAAGGCGTTCGACAAAATCCTGCCTGACCTGCTCCTACAACATCAAGGTCTACAACATCCAGTAGATTACACTCTACTGTCACCATCACTGTGTGTGGTTCAATTTCAACAGAACATTGCTGTCCCATTGCCACCACCATCAAGGATCAACCACTCGACGCGCCAACCTCGCCCCCTGATGGACACAGTGAGAACGTGACTTACAGACCCTTACTGCCAACACCCTGCCTCTTTGCTGACGACGTATTCTTGGCGAGCGAAGACTGTCAACAGCTGCAAGACCAAATGCAACAATGGAAGACTCAGCTGGATGAGTATGGAATGTGGCTCAACATCAAGAAGATTGAGTATTTGGAATGCAGGTCTTAGATAAACGGAGTCATCCGCATTGATGGCGAAGATCTGAAGAAGGTGACCAATTTCGAGTACCTCAGATCTTTTATTAGCAGTGACGGCAATACCCACCTGGATGCCCAAGCCCGAGTCAATGCCGCCTGGATGAAATGGCTCCAAGTCACTGGCATCCTGTGCAAACGTTGAATGCCCATTATGATGGTATGGAAAATATATGAGAGGTACCAAGTCATGATTGAAGAGATGATAAACCAATCATGGAGAAATGTAAGATGATCCAATCAGTGGATGACGAGATGTGGTTCGCCACGTGATAAGAAGCAATGAAAGAGCGATCGTGAGAAAGGGGCTCAGACTAAGCCCGCACCATCTTAGCACTAAGCCCTGTTATCTCCATCAAGAGGTACATCAATGTTTGGTCCAGATCTTGTATTCCCAATGCAAGAGTCCAGCACTGTGGAAAGTCTCATCTGGAGGTGAAAATGATTCCTCACGCTCCTTCCCAACCATTCGTTCACAATTTGAGCTGATGAATCCTGACATTGTCATCCTGGAATATGGCCATGATGTGTCTTTAAGAAATGAAAAGCTACACACTCCATCGATAAGGGAACTGCTAGAAACACAATAATCACTGCAATAATGATCCAATCATTGCTCATTTCCAATCATTTTTTTGGGTCGTGCAGTGTATATATAGTGAGATATATGAAATTAGAACTGTGATAAAACTATAGTTACCGTCTTGCCTGAATGTGGACTGATGAGGAGAAATTCTTCCGTGTTTTGTCTTGATGAATGTTGAATGTTGTAGCCCAGTCACAACAGTGGAACACATGACTCCAATTACCCTCTTTTCAAGTAGTAATTAGTTTCCAAGATCCTTGGGGCTTGTAGGTTTTCATGTGTTCATTAAAGATACAGCAAAGTAAACGTTTCATGTGCTGTTTTTTCACTATTAGTGTCAAATATACATAAGTATGTTACATAAAACACTTAAAGCACAATATTTTCCTAGACAATCTTGTGTTCACGTAGTCTGCGGTGTAGAAAGCCAGGTTTGACTGACAAAATAAATACATCATATAAAATGAAGTTTCACAGCTTAGCATACAGTAGATGCTATATTGAATTTCCAGGGAAAATCCTGACTGAGGTTATCATAATTCATACATGAAAGGGTTACATTCAGTGGAATGAATCCGACTGCTCTACATGCATGGCTTTTGTCTCTGATACAGAAGGCTCAGAAGTGACTGCAGGTGTGTGGTGTCCTCTGTGTTTGCCAGCCTCATTCAGTTGGGTGGACGCTGTCCAGGGTGCTGAACGCATGCAGCCGAAAGACAGATAGAGGTCTCAGCTGAAGAAAGAGAGACGGAGGTGGAGTTGACCGTCCTTGAGCACTACGAGGAACGTCTTCCATGACATTTCACAGTCTGGTTCTGTGCTCGACTTTGACTTGTTCTTGTGTTTCAGTGCTGCGTCCAGGTCAGCCACTGCTACACAATACAGATCAGTGATATTAACAGATACACACTAAAGTCCAGCATTTTAAACCGGGCAGCACTCAAAGAGCTAATAAATATGCTAACAGGGGGACTGTGGTGCAAGGAGATAGTTGAGAATGTCAGGTGGGTCATTCATCTTATGCAGGACCTTTTGAACTATATGCAACTTTTTAAAAAATGAATATGCTCTTTAAATAAGTGTTTCTAAAACAAACTTTCAGAAATATGTTCCAGTCGAGATATGGATCTGATGAATACCAATGTAATAATTTTTACATTTTTTTAGTAATTAGCAAGTATCGTAAATATAATTATATAGTCACGGTGGTTGCAGGAAGGCAGACACAGATGACGATAATAAATCCAAAGGGACAGCTTTAATGGTACTTCTAGCAACAGACAATCGGGCAGCAACACACTAGCTAAGACGGTGAACGGACTTATGCCGCGTTTCCAGGCAACTCGTAACCCGTGTTTTTCCAAACCTCTACCTGTGAAAGTGCACTGGAACGGCAGTCAAACCCGTGACTTCCCACCTGTGAACTCGTACTAGATCGATGTAGGGGAGAGCGGGGCTCAACCTGACGCTTTTTGACTGTCTCAGTTTGTGTAAATCCACTCGGGGTTCAGAGTATTTATTTTTTTACACAATCATCTCTCACACGTCTAGTACAATCATGTGGTTTTGTTTCATTAATACAGTGTATACTTTTATCTTGATTTACCCCGAAAGAATGGAAGTGAACTGTGACAACATGCCCCATAGGTGGAGTACAGTGCAACATGACAGATTAACATGTTACCTGATATAATCAAAATAATATATACAAACTAAAATATTTTGTCAATTATTAACTTTTTAATATAAAATAATGGCATTTTTTTAATAATTAAAAATACACCAATTTTTGATTTTGACAACACACCTCTAAACACAGTTATACAGCATAGCTCAAAACATCATAATAATTAATCATTTCTGGACTCTGTCTTTATTTACCCCTTTCTCATGGTTTCTCAATAGAATTCATAGAAGTATAGAATATAATATCATATTGCTAATAGGGGCTGATTGTGACAACATGCCCCGCCTGCTCATTTAAAGGGTTACTTCAGCGATTAGCATTAAACTTTGTATCAGTACAAACCTGGGAGTATATTCAAATTATCGTACTTTCCCCCCTCATATGACCCTGAGACGAGAGAATTATGTATTTTATTTCTGGAAAAATTCCTCAGATGACGCAAATATCGTCATTTTGCGTCATCGGAGGAGTTTTTGTCCAGAGGCTGAAGACTACAGCCAGCAGGAGGCGCTATTCCCACATGTTTTCAACATCACACTCACAGCATTCGCCTCGGGAGCTGCGGAGATTCATGGGAACGGAGCGGTGGAGAGCAAAGGGAGTGTTTCAACTGTTCAAATGAACTTCCTATGAAAGTTAAGCTTCCAAAGACATGAACTGATCACGCGGCAGACTGATCACGTGCTGTGAATGCGGCCGTGAATCCCGCGATTACCTCAGCTCATGTGATGAATGTAATCCGATCCTGCTGCGTTTGTGCCGTGACGCTCAATCGACTCACTCGCATTATATCAAACAGACACGTTCAGTTTTTAATTGTAGTGTCTCTAACTGAACTGATTTTATGAAAATGAACACAGTGGGCAAGTGATCCAGCCAGTAGCCGTGCCAGGGCAGCAACGTGTATTCTGGGAAGTGTTGTCTTTCATCCCCATGAGACAAAAATAAGTTTTCTGTGTTTTCTCAGTCTAGAAGGCACCAAATTTTATTGACCCAGTTTATATACAGATTCATCTTCCCAGCGCTGAAGTGGCCCTTTAACCGCAGCTCGTGTCTTCTGCTCTCAGATCAGCATTAAAGAACATCTCAACTGATCAATAACCAGTGGTGGGGAAATACTTTGTTACTTTACTTAAGTACATTTTTCATGTATCTGTACTTTACTAAAGTAGAATAAATAGTGCATACTTTTTACTTTTACTTCGTTACATTTTGCAGCAATTATTATACTTTCTACTTTACTACATTTCTACAACGTTTCATTACATTTTCTGATCAGTTTCAGGGCTTCGACACGCTTCTGGATATGAACTGGCGGGAAGGTTGCGCTGTTGAGGCTCGCGCAGCTTCAAATGGAAACAAATAGCGCCGCTCACACAGAGAAACTCAGTCACATAGCCTAGCAGTATTGATTCAAAATGTGGAGTTTTTATATTTATAACCTATAATACAGTTAAAAACATCAAACAACCAAGAGTGCTGTTTTCCTGAATGCCATCCCGACTGAAAATGTGTCACTGATTTCATATGACACTGACAGTTCCTTAAACAATTAATTAACAAAAGTTACTTACATTTTAGATGCAATATATTGACTGTTTATTGTTCTGCTTGAGCAGCGAAAATGGTTCCAAAGAAAGCAGGAACAGAGCGTTACTAAATGATTCAGTGTTTTGAATGAATCGGTTGAATCAAAGACTCAATGACCTGTTCACAAACGACCTCATTCTTGAACAAATCAGCCGTTTGAACGAATCGACTCATTGGTTCACTCATTAATACCTGCCGCCCCCTACTGGCAGTTGAGTTTCATGTTAAAACATTCTTTCCAACATTTCTTATTTGTATTCAAAAAATATTTAAAACAATCTCACAACATACTTTAATTAAGTTGTAATTTTTAAGTGTAAATTATTTGATTTGATTGGTAACAACCCTATATTGTCTTATTCTAATTTAATGTATTAATACCATTTAAGAATATAAAAGGAAAGCTGAAGCATATCATATATTTAATAAGATTAGGGGTAAAATGCCCTTTATAAAAGGTAAAAATATCATAAATATGCAGATTTAAATATGTCAAAGCTGTTCACTAAACACTATAGTGAGAATATTGCTTCAGAATAATGATATTTAACTCTGCAGAATGTAAACTGGGCCACAGATGGTAAACACAATTACATTAAAACAAAACTAACTTATAATGTTTTTAATTATTAGAATATAGACATTAAGAGAATAAATTGTCTTGCAAGTACTTTTACTTTTAATACTTGAAGTACATTTAAAATCAGGTACTTTTTACTTTTTTACTTAAGTAGGGTTGTCATTGTGGTACTTCTACTATTACAAAAGTAAATATATCTCTGGGTATTTGTACTTTTATTTAAGTACTGAGATTCAGTCCTCCACCACTGTCAATAACAGATAGAAGATTACATCACATTTGTCTTATTTTAAATAAACACAAAAAACAGAGATGAAAACGTTATTTATCCACAGATGTTATGCATTATCAGCAGCTTTTCTAGCGTTAGCTAGTTTTCAATCCATTGAGTGCAAGAATAAATGAATACCAAATACATTTCCAACTATGCAAATAACGTATAATAAAAGGTATACCAGCTTCTCTTGCCTTATGTGCCATTTTTTCTCCTCTGTTTCCCTCAAATAAGGAGTAAGCACCTCAGGCGATAGCTATGATTGTAAATGAGCATAAGCCCCGTACGGTCCGCCATGCTCAGTTTACATCTCGCTACCTCATGTCCAGAGGCCTGTTGCATGAAGCTAGCTCAACAAACTCTGAGTTTCAGAGTAGGTTTAGAGTTGACAAATCCAGAGAAATCCAACCTGGTTTAGATCAAGTTCAATGGTTTCTCAAAGCTTGGTATAAACTTTCTCTGTCAACTCAGGTTTAATCCAGAGTTTGCGATTAACTCTGAAGCACATGCACCTGAGAGTGTGACACGTGTGGCGAACTCTGATCTCCTAATTGTTCTTTATGGGGTGTATATGCTTGGAATAATATAATATATCCAATAATATTTTTCCAAATGCACATGTAACATAATGACAAAGCGTAATGTAAAAACTGCATATAGTATAATGAGTATTGCATTAATAATGTAATCAAATGTTCATATATAATAATACAATACAAAATTAGCTACACAGTTTCTTTTGATGACTTGATTTGAAATCCATATTTCTATTGTGTGATATCTGACATCAGGCGATTCTGGCATGTTTTCAGTCAGAGCTGAACATGAACTCAAAAGCTCAAAATGTGGTTGTCGTCTGACCTCTAGTGTCTGTGAGCTGAGTTACAACGTGAAATAAGCAGGCAGGAGAGAAAAATCAACTAGTCCTGTTCCATTTTCTGTTAAAGCACATATGTTTATATTACTAAATTAAAATTAATAAGACATAAAATGATTGCATCAGTTGTATCATAGGCTATAACTGATCATTGTATGTGCAGCATGACTGCATAAACATTATTAATAAATGGCAAATGCATTAATTATGCAATGACCACATTAAGAGGGGCCGAGGGTATTAGGACGACCGAATTGAGCCTCTCGGTCAACATTAGAGAGCCACCGCCTCAGGCTGATGGACACTAGACCTCTGCCAAAAGTGAGTCTGTATGTGTTCAGCAATATGACTGTAACATTTGCAAGCGGTTTATAAGATAGCGAGACTCTGCCCCATCTATATGTATGGTTAAGGAGCCTTTACATATGGCTGGTTTCAGCACCACCAAATAAATATAAACATTTAAAAGTGTGCTTCTTTATGCTTGTGTTATTTCATTTAATACAATCTTCAGCTTGATGCTGCATCCATGCCACTAGGTGTCATTATAAGGCCTAGACATCCAAACATAAAACATGTGAAGAGTGCTCGAATCACTGACGCACCTTTAAGAAAACCAGTCAGTAGGGGAGAGTGGGGTAAGATGAGACATTCTTTTACTTATGTTGTCCTCAAAATAAGAGAAAACAAGGCAAAAGTACAATATCTAAAGTAATTTCAGGATGTTTGCTTTTATCAGAATACATCCATGACAACGGGTTCTAAAAATATGGCTTTTTATGAAAAAAGTGTTCATGTGGCTCAATTTACCCCAGTTTATTAACTCGGTAACTTGATCCGAGTCAGTGGGTAAGTTGCACCATCTGGGTGTAAACGGACCATCTAACTGAATCTAAATCAAACCCATGTGAAAAACAGTAATCAAAATTCCTTTAACAAAAGTCTTATTAATTTTCTTAAAGCAAACTAACACAACATAAAACCAACCGAATTAAGTTGAAATTTCATTATCTTTAATTGTTTGAATTTCTGAAACTATATGTTGAACACCAAAGTTGTAGCCTTCCCAAAAACAGCCTAAACAGAGCCTGTTGAGTACAATTAAATAAAAATGTAATAAAATAAAAACTGAATTATAGAATGAATGAATGCCATTGAAACTAATAAACATTTTAGTCAAAATGATCTTGGCATGGTAGCTTTTCTGCAGTATTGAACATGTTAGGCCATTACGGACTACAGGTGGAAAGATTTATGATTAAGCATATTCTGGGTCTTATCAGAGCAGGATTTGCTGTACTTGTACATAGTTTTTTTTAAATTAATTTTAAGAAAGAAAATGATAAACCAAACCAGTTGTGTAACATTACAATGAAACTTGACCAATAAAGAATAGCACTTATCACTCTATTCGTTTCTGTTTGTTAATTATTAAAAAAAAACAAACAAACAAAAAAGTCCTATGTGTTTTGTGTTTCGTGAGACTTGTTACAGCGCTTGCATATTGTTGCCCTTGACTGGTGTTGGTTGCTTCTATTACTCTCATTTGTAAGTCGCGTTGGATAAAAGCGTCAGCTAAATGACTAAATGTAAATTACACCAGTTCATACTTCAGATATTTAACGAAACTGCAGTGCCTTATGGAGGGGTAAGTTAAAACGCTGGCTCAATTTACCCCACATCATTTGGCTCACTTTGCCCCATAGCTGCCATTTTGGATAGAACTAGCTAGCTTACCAATTCAGGCTAATATTTAGCTAAATGATTTGTATGGTTTTATACATAAATATTTTTAGACCTGGACAAATTTGCTCTGATGCAACAGCCATTACATCCGTTATGCAAAAATGTTAGTTTGACAAGCCAAAATCAGTTTTACGTGTGCCTTCCACTCTGCCATGTGCTTCTCCTGTTCACAGTCTGGCAGAAATGATGGGTGGTTACAAAATATATGGTCACATAACAGTAAAAGTGTACAGTTACCAAGATAAAGGGGGTGGGTCACATCTGCTAATCTGTTCTTAGTACACTTTATTATATAGGCCTAGTCCACTTTAGACATACTAACTGTTACGTAACTTTGCAACTACATGTCAGCTAACTAGGGCTAGTAGAATAAGCTGACGTACTTGCAAATGTACTTGTACTTTTCAGAGTCTGTTTTCATTGTGTTCACCTTATGTTTGCTCATTTTCCTTTGAGACAGTTTTCCCATGTGTTTCTTTGATTCATCTCATTCATCTGGCCCTTGTTTACCTCATTAGGTCCCTCGTGTAGTTCTCGTAAAAGGCCATGTCCACAATAATACATTATCGTTTGAAAACGCATCTTTTGCGTTTTATGTCAACTAAAACGTAGCTTTTTGAAAACGCTCTCCAAAGCGGATACATTTGAAAACGCCATCTTCGCGTCGTAGTGTGGACTGTGAAGACGGAGGTATTTGAAAACGATGCACATTCTACCAATAGATATGTATGTTTATACCGCTATTGTGCCAGTTGTGCCAGTTATGTGCTATTCACTTTACCACAGTTGTTAAAATATGTTACTATGCTCACTTTATATCACAAATTTTTGCTTAACAACTTACTGGTAAAATATAATGTGCATGCACAATAAACTACAGCCTCAGCTGTCACCCCCATTTTAGAGGATAGATGTGTAAATGCAATCTGAACTTAAATGGCTGTAATTCAAGAATGCTTTGGAATATAGACATGATTTGGTGTTGTTTTAAAGAAGACACTCTGAAGATTATTGCAATTCAAAATATGAAAGTATGAAAAAGTTATGGAAGTTTAAATTTACTGTAAATTTAAAATACTGTACTACATATTTTTTTATTTTATATAAAATATATATTTTACAAAAATATTTTACTCTAAAATTACTTTAAAATGAAAATCCATATGTCTAATCAAGTTGTGTTCCAAATTTAAAGTTGATTTCACAAAAATTGAAGTTCCCATGAGATTTTGTTTAGGCACTGTAACAAAAATAGCCACCGGGTGTCATACACATTCCATGGATAAAAAAATGCATTTTCCTGTAAAATGTTGCCCAAATATCACTTCCATCACAAAACAGTCACCAAATAAGGAACCTTGAGACTCAGACCTTTCACTGTAAAATCCAATTAGTAAACATTACTTTAAAAAAGCATGCAAACCGATTGCCTTGAAAAAACCAAGTAAAGTGAAATAGGAATGGTATGTAGAACTAACAAGTGACTGTCAAGTTTTGTACACTCACAAGACAGTTCCAGTAACTTAATAATTTACTTTAGATGTACTTGTCTTAGTATAGTCTACACAGAATTACTGTTTTTAACAACTAAATAATTTCAAGTAAAATACACTTTGTGAGTATTCCTAACTCATTAATGCAAGTTGTGCTGAGGTGATGATTTTTGCATACAACTTGGAATTACCGAGTTTACTTTTCCCACCAAGCAAATTTATTTCCAAAAGACATCTTTTCAACGTCTTTGTCCCTAGAGTATGACATGTTTGCCATCTAGTGGAGGGGAGGTCGAACAAAATTCGATACCCTATTTGACAAAATCGTCCGTTTTATTCAGTGCCGCATCTCGTCGAGTAAACTCGACCGTGGCGCCTAGAGGGTTAAGGGCAGCACCAGTGTATGAGTGGGAAACACTGGCTCCTCACAGCAAGATCCTGGATTGAGTCCTCAGCCAGAGAGTCTTTCCTTCAGGTCTGGTTTCTCTCACGATCCAAAGATGTGTGAATGACAGATGCTAAGTTGCATAAAGTGTCTAAAGGTGTGAGCTAAGTTTCTTTTATTTTCAAGATTTTGGACAAACACACACTGTCTGTGAGTTGATTTGCAATTACAAAAGGAATATATGTCCACAATAGCAGTATTTGAACTGTTTAACCTTGAGGTTCCATGAACGTCTATATCGGACGTCCAAAACAGACGTCATAAAAACTTTCATTCTGGCTCCCCAGTGGACGTCTTTTCAACGTTCGCCTCTAGGGACATAACTTTGCTTGGTGGGAGGCTTTAATGCACTGCTGCCTCTGACTGGTGTAGTAACGTCATTGCATCCTTTGTTGCTACTTGCTTGTTTCAAGTATGTTATTTTCACCCTGCAATTGACTGTAACTCAACAAAACCAAGTAAGAAGTATGTATTCTATATTACTTAGTAAAGTTAACTAAGTATATGTGAGTCAGGAAAGCTATTAGATTTTACAGTGTTCCGACGACATGTGTTTCATCTAGATTAGAAAAGATTTTGATTATAAAGTAGTTGAAATAAGAAACCTGACACCGCTCACTAGGGGAGGAGACCTAGACGAATTTAGAGTACCGTTTCCATGGTAATGCAACGTCCGATTTCAATTTTGAGTTCTATGCTTTCAAATCCCACGTGAAAAAATGCTATATATTATAGTAAAATTACTCTAGTAAATACTATAGTGTTTTTGAACCATTCTATAGTAAATATACTACAGTAAATTAACAAAGTGTAGTAAATACTATAATATACTATAATATACTACAATTTACTGTAGTACCTTTACTATAGTATGGTTCAAAAACACTATAGTATTTACTAGAGTAATTTTACTGTAATTTTACTATAATATACTATAGGATTTTTTCATGTGGGATGATACCGGATTTATGATAATTACTCAAATATATGATACGAAAAAGACGATCAAAAAAAGACCGTCTTGCCAGTGGGACGGTGACAGTTAAGGGGTTAAATCTCTCGACAGAAAGGTTTTTGCAGTTTTTAATTAAAAGATATTGCAGTAGTCATAATAAGCATATTTCCAGTAGCTTATGTGCCTCAGACTTGCGATTCAGTTCAAATAATGAACCGGCTCGAGCGGTTACTTGCTGAGAACCAGTCATTACTACTCTAATGACTGCTGGCTAGTTGACATGTAGTTGCAAAATTATTTAAAACAGCCATCTATCATACATGTACAGCGATGTAAAATACCTTTTTTTTAATATGAATCATAAATGTAGATTTGCTGTATTATATTAACATTTTAACTGTGATTAAAATATGATGTTGTGATTCATTTTAACATTAGAAGTGATGTTCCTAATGCAAACTTCACTAGATTTTCTGGACCTTCTGTTTTGCCAGAGATTGGACAGAAGAAATCAGCTTTAGGTAAAGATTTCCAGGCTGTGAATATTCCAGGCCTCCTACCCATTTAGAAGAAGTGAAGCCGATAGCTGGACAGAAGTGGTCAGCTGGAGCGCTCTTATCAGAGGCTGGAGGGAAGACTTCAGGTAAAAGACCTTCACACTGTCCAGGGACCCGACCTCCTCTACAGGAGCTCTATTCTCAAATAACGCTTCTTACCTTTTCTGTTTTTCCTGTTTTGCATGTTTTAGTTACCTAATCTTTTAATCTTTTGTAATTTATACGGCCACTGAGACTGCAGCGAGCTTTGCTTCAATCGACTCCCATGACATTTACAGAGATATTTACTCATTCATTTCCCTGCTCACATCACCATATAATGACAAATTATCTATAACAGCAAAAACAATATTTAATCCCCATACAGATTCACATTTTTTTCCAACAATAATTTAACAAATACTTATATGAGTCCCACTGAAGCATGTTAAACTCGGCAATATTGTGTAACTAATCCATGAAATAAATAGATAAAGCCATGAAACCAAAACATCATCTCTCGTTTGTCATTTATTTCCCAGAGCACATTATAGTCTACAACATAGATTTACACTCACATTAATATGACAAAGAAGAGCAAGCATATACAATAGGAAATACAACATTATAACAACAACACCAATATTATTAATGAAGAGTATAATAAATACTACAGGATATTTTACATATTTTTTGAAACCGCAATGCTGGTCTGTGTGAGAAGGGAGCTGAAAGCCGATGGTTTCACCAGCACATTACAAAAAGCACATAAGATTTTAAATGGAGTATGATAATGACACGTAGAATTACAAACTTAATTATAAGCCTTTAGAATCAATCAAATTAGCCTTTGTGATGCTGAAGCGGACGTAAGTTTCTTTGCCTGTGTTTAGTCCCTGTGTCATTGTTTGCTATAGTTTCTTATTCATTCATTGATCAGTTCCACCTGTGCCAGCGCAGAGAAGGAAGCAAAGGAAGAAAAATAAATGCTCCTTCAAACACTCTGCAACTGGTCCTGGTGGTTCCAAGCCCGGTGCTCAATAGTCCAGTTGTCCCAAATCTCCAAGTCTAGTTGCCCCAAAGCTCCCAAGTTCTGTGATCCCAGAGCTCCCGAGTCTGTCTCCTTTGTCACAGCCACGGAGAGCACTCCTTGCCCCCTAATCTCAGTCTGGAAAAGTATCATGACCACAAAGACCCTGTCACATCCCTCACTCATCATCATGTCCATAACGGATCCTGAACCTGTGCACACACTTCCCATGGACCCCCAATCAGAGGTCCAGTCAACACTGGAGCTGGAACCAGCCACCATGTCCGTCCCAGAGCCGAAACCAGTTGGCACGTCCATCACGGAGCTTGTGTCAGTTGCCCTGTCAGTTTTCTGGTGCTGGTGCCCTCCAGTTTCCTGGATCCTGCTAATCTGCTGGCTCCACAGGTGTAAGAACAGTCTCCTGGTTATGGAGGTCCATCGTGTTCTTTGGGATGGTGTTCTCTGAGTTTCAACCATTCGATTCCAACTCGACCCTTTGACCCATCTGCTCCACGCTCCCTAGTCTTACTCTGCATGGTCATCCCTCCAGTGTCTCCGGGGTTCCTCGTTTCTCAAACTTCACCTTAATCTGTCTGCCCCTGTGACTGAGCCTGGACCCTTCAATCCTTATCCCCTGGGACCTATTTTGTAGTTATTATAATTCCTATACTATGTCTGGTCTCAGTAAAAAAATATAATCTACCCATTTCCCACAGAATTTGACAGGAGCATCTCGAAAACTGTCTATATGAATGTGCAACAGGAGTCAAGCCCATTGTAATCAAAGCGTCAGTGACCAAAGAAGTATCAAACCATTAATCTGAAGTCTTATCACTTTTGACAAGACAGAAGTCCAATCGAGCTGTGTGTTATTCCGTCAAATAACAGGCTGCCTGTATGCCTTTCTGTCGAGGGTTCATCAGGACGGAGATCACCTGTTGCTAGTGGCTGGTTCTTGGACCTTGTACACTATATTGCTACACGTATTGGGACGCCCCTCCAAATCATTGAATTCAGGTGTTCCAATCCCTTCATGACCACAGGTGTATAAATCAAGCACTAGGCATGCAGACGCTTCTACACACATTTGTGAAAGAATGGGTCGCTCTCTGGAGCTCAGTGAACTCAAGCGTGGGACCGGGATAGGTTGCCACCTGTGCAATAAATCCATTTGTGAAATGTTCTCACTACTAAATATTTTACAGTGAACTGTTAGTGGGATTATAACAAAGTGGAAGCGATTGGGAACAACAGCAACTCAGCCACGAAGTGCAGGGTCAGTGCATGTTGAGGGTCACAGTGCACAGAACTCGCCAACTTTCTAGAGTCAATAGCTCCAGACCTCCAAACTTCATGTGGCCTTCAGATGAGCTCAAGAACAGTGCGGAGAGAGCTTCATGGAATGGGTTTCCATGGCCTTACAATCATCAAGTGCAATGCAAAGCGTTGGATGCAGTGGGGTAAAGCATGCCACCACTAGACTCTAGAGCAGTGGAGACGTGTTCTCTGAGTGACCAATCACGCTTCTCCGTCTTACAATCCCATAGACGAGTCTAGGTTTGGCAGTTGCCAGGAGAATGGGACTTTCCTAACTGCATTGTGCCAAGTGTAAAGTTTGGTGGAGGGGGATTATGGTGTGGAGTTGTTTTTCAGGGTTTGGGTTTTGCCCCTTAGTTCCAGCGAAAGGAACTCTTAATGCTTCAGCATACCAAGACATTTTGGGCAATTTCATGCTCCCAACTTTGAGGGAACAGTTTGGGGATGGCCCCTTCCTGTTCCAACATGACTGCGCTCCAGTGCACAAAGCGTCGGTCCATAAAGACATGGATGAGTGAGTTTGGTGTGGAGGAACTTGACTCATCCCGATAGAACACCTTTGGGATGAATTAGAGTGGAGACTGCGAGCCAGGCCTTCTCGTCCAACATCAATGTCTGACCTCACAAATGAGCTTCTAGAAGAAAGGTAAAAAATTCCCATAAACACACTCCTAAACCTTGTGGAAAGCCTTCCCAGAAGAGTTGAAGCTATTATAGTGGCAAAGGGTGGGCCGACTCCATATTAAACCCTACGGATTAAGAATGGGATGCTATTAAAGTTCATGTGCATGTTAAGGCAGGTGTCCCAAAACGTTTGGCAGTATAGTGTATCTCTCCTCCCATGTTAATTTCCAAATGGGCCTTTTTTGAACAATCATTCGGTTCTCCTTGAAGCCTTCTCCCCTCCACCGTTTGACTTGCTGGTCCAGTCAGGGCACTAAGGATTTACAATGAATGTTAAGGCTTGTGGTATAAATCTGATCAAGTGTTGGTCTGCTTTGGAGGTGCGGCAAATGTTTCCCCAGCACTAAGCAGCACTTATAACATTGGATTGCTGATGCTATTTATTTTGTCTGTGAGGCGTGGGGAATGCCTCTAGGCATCAGACCCTACTCCAATAGGAGTGTGGCCTCTTCTAAGGCGTTATCTATGGGTGCTGATGATGTTTATTCCAGGTGCCTATATATGGGCTTGATGACACACTAATGTTGTGTCACCTGACCACACCATTGGCTACTGAAATTGGTGTGTTTCCAGATGTGCTTCAGACGCTGGCTCATGCAGAAGGATTCCGATAGTGTCAATATCATGATGCAGCAATTAGTTTGGTCATGGTACCAGCTTTATATGTACAAAATAAATTAAATATTTTTCTTAATATAATAAGTACCTGTGAAAATCTTTTTTTTTTTTTACATAAATTCACATTTAAGGGTCTTAAAATCCATCACATTTCCCTTATGTAAACGTGTGAGCCCTTGTTTAGTCCAAACACTAAACCGAATGTCTGTGGTATTTGGGACAAACATCATATGCTGGCAATATCAATATCAAAGTTGTTTCTGTCCATCTATATATTAAGAAATATCTTGCCAGATCTTAGATAGGTTACTTGTCCACAGGTTGAATAACCCTAGTTTTTTTTTTCTTTTTTTCTATCAAATGATCATCAGCCATTATGGCTTGAATTGGTGGTTAATCAAGATGAAAATTTTCATCTTCAATCTGGCGATAAAATCCAAGTTGCATGGACATATTATAGGTCGTAATTGGGATGCATGCCTGTTTTTGTGGTCTTGTGTTGTGTTTGTATTTCATTTTAGTTCCCGTTTCCAATTGTTACTTTCCTGATTGCTTGCATGTGTCTAGTTAATCCTATATTACACCTTACTTTTATTTAAGCCCTTGTGTTTCCTGTGTTCATTTTCTGGTGTTGTCCATCCATGGATGTGGAGTTAGTGCTCACAGTTCAGGTCTTTGTGTCTTGTTTCTTGGATTTTTTTATTTTTTTTTAATGCATCTGGATCCAACTGTCCCTCAATTCTGAGTTCTCCTGGCATGACATGGGCTGCTTCCTGTTTGGTCCCTATCTGTAATATCCACCCCACCCCTAATCCTATAAAGTGATCAAGTTTATGGAGTTATTGATGTAGGCATTACATCTCGATATTTACTCTTATCTTCAATATTTATAAAGCATTTGGATGAGCTTGTTCTTGTTTTTCTTGGAAGATCAGGAAACACAAATGAGACAAGGCTTGTACCTCTTTCCCTGTCATTTTCATGCACTGCACATACAAGAAAGACCCATCCCTGATGTGTGTTTAAATGAATAATTAACAACTAGCTGTTCAGTTTGGTTCTCTACACACTGCACGCTGTGTATTTTTTTAAATGAAGTTAAAATGCATTTTTCAGGAGTAAGTTCAATTCCACACTGAGAAATCTGAAGCAGGACGACTTTGACTATAGGTTTGAAAAATGAAAATACACCAAGATCCTGCTGCCAATTTTGAATGAATCCATTATTTTCCATAAATATGTGCGTCGATTCACTTTTGTTTTCATCCCTGTTCCATTGCAATATTTATGCATATACTGTACTCTGTGAATGTTCAGAGAATATACAGCTGTAACAGTTTTTGTTTATTATGTGTAATTTAAGACACAATGTGCAATCAGTTAATATCGCAAAGTAAACCCTGACAGGATGCAACAATTTTACAGTAAGACAGCTTTGATAACTGCGAATATATCTAACCACTGATGACATGATTAAATATGGCAAAATCACGTAGCTATAATAGAGATCCATGTACAGTAATACACACCACTTAGTTATCGACTTAAATATCCTGAATCAGTCTCGATTTACATGTTTGATTTGTTTCTTAAGACATTAAGAATAACAAAGTTTAATTATCTTTTAGTGCAATTCAATACCATGCTTTTTTTAATGAAAAATGAATACCATCACATGCCCACCCCAGGAGTGTAGACAAAAAAGCATTCCCTCAAAAAATAAAAATATTATATCAATAACATAATAATATAACAATAACATAGCAATTCATTCATAATTAATTGATTATTTAAATAACTTAAGAATCTTTAAATTAGGTGACGTAGATGCATTGTGCTTACTCGTATGTACTGAGTATGTATTTACTATAGAGTTACTGTCAGATTTAGGGTTTGGTTTGGGGCTAGTTACTTGTAATTGTGCATGATTAACTGTTGTTGTTATTATAATAAATGCATGTAGTAAAATGTCACCTTAAAATAAAGTTTTACCAAAAATAGTAATTTAGGAAAGGCTTATCAGTCATATTTGCAATATGCAGTGTGAAGTCATTACTAGCAGACATCCATAATGTCTTTTCAAGTTATGATTATCTATGCTTACAGCTGCTGGCACAGCTATGAACAACGTACATTAACTCGTCTTTGTCACCAGATGGAGCCATTGGCTTTAATTCAGTGTCTGTAATTCAGCACCAACATCAAACCCCATCTTCAGAATAGAAATTAAAACATTTAAAAGTGTAAATATATAAGTGCATGTGTGTGTATATATACTTCATCCAGTTTATATTCTATTTATAGTGACATCTGCTCATAGCGGTCTCTCTGTAGCAGCTGTATTAACTGTTTAGTATTACGGTCATATACGGTCAATAGTTCAAGTTAAATACCTTTAAGCTAAAGACCCTGATATATAACTTGGAACAGGTCACCAGCTGTCTGACATCTTAAGGATCAGGACTACAAAAATTTAAACAACAGTGACAACTGAAAGCCAGACACACAAATCAACCCCATCAAAAATAAATTCCCACTGAAGAGCTTTATTCAATGTGTTGATGTAATTTCCACTGAAACAGGAAGACAAGGCGGAACTTATCAAACAGCTCCTCCCCTTTTTTAAAACAAACAATAGCATTTATCCCAATCCCCTATATAGTGCACTGTCTGATCGTTCTCTATCCCCTATATAGTGCACTGTCTGATCGTTCTCTATCCCCTATATAGTGCACTGTCTGATCGTTCTCTATCCCCTATATAGTGCACTGTCTGATCGTTCCCCATCCCCTATGTAGCGCACTGTCTGATCGTTCTCTATCCCCTATATAGTGCAATGTCTGATCGTTCCCTATCCCCTATAAAGTGCACTGTCTGATCGTTCCCTATCCCCTATAAAGTGCACTGTCTGAATCGTTCCCAATCCCTATATAGTGCACTGTCTGATCGTTCCCAATCCCCTATATAGTGCACTGTCTGATTGTTCCCTATCCCCTATAAAGTGCACTGTCTGATCGTTCCCTATCCCCTATAAAGTGCACTGTCTGATCGTTCCCTATCCCCTATATAGTGCACTGTCTGATCGTTCCCTATCCCCTATATAGTGCACTGTCTGATCGTTCCTATCCCTATATAGTGCACTGTCTGATCGTTCCCAATCACCTATATAGTGCACTGTCTGATCGTTCCCTATCCCTATATAGTGCACTGTCTGATCGTTCCCAATCCCCTATATAGTGCACTGTCTGATCGTTCCCAATCCCTATATAGTGCACTGTCTGATTGTTCCCTATCTCCTATAAAGTGCACTGTCTGATCGTTCCTATCCCTATATAGTGCACTGTCTGATAGTTCCCTATCCCTATATAGTGCACTGTCTGATCGTTCTCTATCCCCTTTATAGTGCACTGTCTGATCGTTCTCTATCCCCTATATAGTGCACTGTCTGATCGTTTCCCTATCCCTATATAGTGCACTGTCTGATTGTTCCCTATCTCCTATAAAGTGCACTGTCTGATCGTTCCCTATCCCTATATAGTGCACTGTCTGATAGTTCCTATCCCTATATAGTGCACTGTCTGATCGTTCTCTATCCCCTATATAGTGCACTGTCTGATCGTTCTCTATCCCCTATATAGTGCACTGTCTGATCGTTCCCTATCCCCTATATAGTGCACTGTCTGATCGTTCCCTATCCCTATATAGTGCACTGTCTGATCGTTCCCAATCCCTATATAGTGCACTGTCTGATAGTTCCTATCCCCTATATAGTGCACTGTCTGATCGTTCCTATCCCTATATAGTGCACTGTCTGATCGTTCCCTATCCCCTATATAGTGCACTGTCTGATCGTTCTCTATCCCCTATATAGTGCACTGTCTGATCGTTCCCTATCCCTATATAGTGCACTGTCTGATCGTTCCCTATCCCTCTATAGTGCACTGTCTTATCGTTTCCTATCCCCTATATAGTGCACTGTCTGATCGTTCCCTATCCCCTATATAGTGCACTGTGTGATCGTTCCCTATCCCCAATATATAGCACACTGTCTGATCGTTCCCTATCCCCTATATACTGCACTGTGTGATCGTTCCCTATCCCTATATAGTGCACTGTGTGATCGTTCCCTATCCCCAATATATAGCACACTGTCTGATCATTCCCTATCCCCTATATAGTGCACTGTCTGAATCATTCCCTATCCCCTATATAGTGCACTGAATGATCGTTCCCTATCCCCTATATAGTGCACTGTCTGATCGTTCCCTATCCCCTATATAGTGCACTGTGTGATCGTTCCCTATCCCCAATATATAGCACACTGTCTGATCATTCCCTATCCCCTATATAGTGCACTGTCTGATCGTTCCCTATCCCCTATATAGTGCTCTGTCTGATCGTTCGCTATCCCCTATTTAGTCCACTGTGTGATGGTTCCCTATCCCCTATAGCACACTTTCTGATCGTTCCCTATCCCTATATAGTGCACTGTCTGATCGTTCCCTATCCCCTATATAGTGCACTGTCTGATCGTTCCTATCCTCTAAATCGCCCACTGTCTGATCGTTCCTATCCCCTATATGTTCCACTGTCTGATCGTTCCTATCCCCTAAATCGTCCACTGTCTGATCGTTCCCTATCCCTATATAGTGCACTGTCTGAATCATTCCTATCCCTATATAGTGAACTGTGTGATCGTTCCCTATCCCCTATATAGCACACTGTCTGATCGTTCCCTAACCCCTATATAGTGCACTGTCTGAATTATTCCCTATCCCCTATATAGTGCACTGTGTGATCGTTCCTATCCCATATATAGTGCTCTGTCTGATCGTTCGCTATCCCCTATTTAGTCCACTGTGTGATGGTTCCCTATCCCCATATAGCACACTTTCTGATCGTTCCTATCCCTATATAGTGCACTGTCTGATCATTCCCTATCCCCTATATAGTGCACTGTCTGATCGTTCCCTATCCCCTAAATCGTCCACTGTCTGATCGTTCTATCCCTATATATGTTCCACTGTCTGATCGTTCCCTATCCCCTAAATCGTCCACTGTCTGATCGTTCCCTATCCCCTGTATAGTGCACTGTCTGAATCATTCCCTATCCCCTATATAGTCCACTGTCTGATCGTTCCCTATCCACTATATAGTGCACTGTCTGAATCATTCCCTATCCCCTATATAGTCCACTGTCTGATCGTTCCCTATCCCCCATATACCACACTGTCTGATCGTTCCCTATCCCCTATTTAGTCCATTGTGTGATGGTTCCCTATCCCCTATTTAGTCCACTGTGTGATCGTTCCCTATCCCTATATGTCTGAATCATTCCCTAACCCTATATAGTGAACTGTTTGATCGTTCCCTATCCCCTATATAGCACACTGTCTGATCGTTCCCTAACCCCTATATAGTGCACTGTCTGAATTATTCCCTATCCCCTATATAGTGCACTGTGTGATGGTTCCCTATCCCCTATATAGTGCTCTGTCTGATCGTTCGCTATCCCCTATTTAGTCCACTGTGTGATGGTTCCCTATCCCCTATATAGCACACTTTCTGATCGTTCCCTATCCCCTATATAGTGCACTGTCTGATCGTTCCCTATCCCCTATATAGTGCACTGTCTGATCGTTCCCTATCCTCTAAATCGCCCACTGTCTGATCGTTCCTATCCCCTATATGTTCCACTGTCTGATCGTTCCCTATCCCCTAAATCGTCCACTGTCTGATCGTTCCTATCCCTGTATAGTGTCTGAATCATTCCCTATCCCCTATATAGTCCACTGTCTGATCGTTCCCTATCCCCTATATAGTGCACTGTCTGAATCATTCCCTATCCCTATATAGTGAACTGTGTGATCGTTCCCTATCCCCCATATACCACACTGTCTGATCGTTCCCTATCCCCTATTTAGTCCATTGTGTGATGGTTCCCTATCCCCTATTTAGTCCACTGTGTGATCGTTCCCTGTCCCTATATAGTGCACTGTCTGATCGCTGCCTATCCCCTATATAGTGCACTGTCTGATCGCTGCCTATCCCTATATAGAGCACTGTCTGATCGCTGCCTATCCCCTATATAGTGCACTGTCTGATCGCTGCCTATCCCCTATATAGTGCACTGTCTGATCGCTGCCTATCCCCTATATAGTGCACTGTCTGATCGCTGCCTATACCCTATATAGTGCACTGTCTGATGCTGCCTATCCCTCCCCTACATAGTGCACTGTCTGATCGCTGCCTATCCCCTATATAGTGCACCGTCTGATCGTTCCCTATCTCCTATATAGTGCACTGTCTGATCGCTGCCTATCCCCTATATAGTGCACTGTGTGATGCCTATCCCTATAGTGCAGTCTGATCGTTCCTATCCCCTATATAGTGCACCGTCTGATGGTTCCCTATCTTATAGTGCACTGTCTGATCGCTGCCTATCCCTATATAGTGCACTGTCTGATCGCTGCCTATCTCCTATATAGTGCACTGTCTGATCATTCCCTATCCCCTATATAGTGCACTGTGTGATCGCTGCCTATCCCCTATATAGTGCACTGTCTGATCGCTGCCTATCCCTATATAGTGCACTGTCTGATCGTTCCCTATCCCTATATAGTGCACTGTGTGATCGCTGCCTATCTCCTATATAGTGCCCTGCTGATCATTCCCTATCCCTATATAGTGCACTGTCTGATCGCTGCCTATCCCCTATATAATGCACTGTCTGATCGCTGCCTATCCCCTATATAGTGCACTGTCTGATCGCTGCCTATCCCCTATATAGTGCACTGTCTGATCGCTGCCTATCCCTATATAGTGCACTGTCTGATCGTTCCCTATCCCCTATATAGTGCACTGTCTGATCGCTGCCTATCCCTATATAGTGCACTGTCTGATCATTCCCTATCCCCTATATAGTGCACTGTCTGATCGCTGCCTATCCCCTATATAGTGCACTGTCTGATCGCTGCCTATCCCCTATATAGTGCACTGTCTGATCGCTGCCTATCCCCTATATAGTGCACTGTCTGATCGTTCCCTATCCCCTATATAGCGCACTGTCTGATCGTTCCCTATCCCCTATATAGTGCACTGTCTGATCGCTGCCTATCCCCTATATAGTGCACTGTCTGATCGTTCCCTATCCCCTATATAGTGCACTGTGTGAACGAGTGACTGTTTTTAGCTGCAGCTTCAGCGTCTGTTTCTGTTTGTAATGTAGGGGGCGGGGCTTCAGATTCTAGAGAGCATTCGATTGGACAGAAAATCTGATGAGACGCTGAAGTGCAGAGTGATGTCATCAGAATCAATGATCATATTGGTGGAAGTGAGAGACTGTATGTTTTGAATGATTATGTCTTCTAAATGTGAATTTTGTCATTGTTTTGGAGCAGATTATAGATAACATATTGATACAATTCTTGTTAAAACAACTTATGATATCATGGGGAATTAAAAGTGTAGAAATGCTTATAGTAGACAGAATACAGATTAAAAAAGGTACATTGTATAAAGCATCAGTGCTGTAAGCAGAGAGGGCCGTCCAGAGGCTCTATATGACATGTCACACGATACAGTCTCAGTACAGACTGACCCACAGGCTTGCTCTCTCATCGTAGCTCAGGAGTTTGGAGTTTGATACTGAAAAAAGAAAAATTCCTTTGGAGAAATAGACAATTCTTGACATACAGTAAGATATTAGAGATATAAATGAATGTGGATAGCAGCTCAGATGGTTTGAACTCATATTAAGATCTCTGACATGATTGCAGACTTTTGAGGATAATTTTAAATATTAAGATTTCTTCTGAAACTCTAGAGGAGACTACACTGGGGGAAAAAGAGAAATGATTGTGTGATTTTTCTTTCCCATGTTTGCAAATGACCGTATCAATCATACTTTTCCTCAACTAACGTCCTTTAGCGAGTCTTCATTCCATGGAATCTTAATTGGTTACTGTGTAACAGTGTTGACATGTGTGAATTCATTACTGATGTCTAAGAAAATCTAGGAACAAGTCAGTACTAAAGTCTTTTAAAAGCATGTAAAATGTCACCAGGATGAATTCTTTGTGATTTTGAATTGTACACGTTAAAGCGTTAAATAGAGTCTTGCCTTGCACCAAAGAATTTCAGAGCATCCAGAGCGAGTGTCTTCAGTTGCCTAGCAACAACAGCCCCAGTAAGGACCGGCCATGTGATGCTGTCTGGGTTTGTGAAGGTAATTCAGGGGGCAATCTGATTTTAAAATAGGTTCATTGTGGGCGGGACCTGAACTTTACATAATTATTGCTGTGAGCTAGAACTCCCGATATAGGTTGGATGCATATCAGAGCCATAGAAATATGATGGCATTGACCCTAAAAGAGCAGTTTAACCAATTGACCCCATCTCCAAACCCAACCTTTGCAGAGGTTATCCCGACCTCACACGGTCAGCTTGTCAAGCTCTCTTAGTCTTTTTGGCCCGATACAGAAGTACATCACGTGGGTTTCATATCCTCTAGAGGTTTCAGAAAGTCTCTGAAGCCGATCATTTGTTTGCTCTTGGTGTTTTGCCATCTGTTTTAGGGAGATCAAAGTGATGCACACACAAAGCAAAGCATGTCTTTAAACCGGAAGGCACTTTGCATGATGTTTTGCATTAAAATGGTTTACCTCTATTAAAGGGCATATAATAAAGTGGCCCTTGGCTGTTTTTTTCCCCTACATTTCCAGGTTTTCCTGCCTTACTGAGGCTATGCTCTTTTAAAACAATTCCACACCGCCTTCAGCAAATCACCTTCTCTTTCAAGCCTCTCTCCATCCCTGTGCTTATTAAACTTTCATGGCTGATTTTTTACTTTGATAGCATATGCATATTGTATGGGTGGTGGGTGGAGGCAGGTTACACCGCGCGACTTGACCGGCCGCGCTCGCTCGAGTTGAAGCTTTGCATTGTGTCACAATTACTTCATGTCAGCATTATAACATGACATGTTATACACAACGTTGTTGTGCTTTTCCGGGGTTTGTGGTGACTTGTAAAAGTTGAAATGCCAAAGTGATGTTTGACCAAAGGAATTGGGTAAGCATTTTTTTAAAGGGGACCTACTATACCCCTATTCACAGTCTCAGATGTCTCCAGAATGTTGTAAATGTCCATTTTTGAGTGGATGGAAAAACATGCCGATTTTGTGCATGTATCTTTAAATGCAAATGAGCTGCTGCTCCGCCCACCTATCCAGAAGAGGGCGGAGCCTGTATAGCTCATGCCTCCGATACTCTAACAAAACTAAAACATGTGTTTGGTTTTGATGATCATCTCTATCGCACTCGCGTGACATTGCAGTTCTTCATAATCATGAGAGTTTATGATCTTTATGCGTTTTAAAACCAAATCAGTCTAAACTTCTGAGATATGAGCACACACACACACCCGAAGCACGCGCACGGAAAGCTGTGTGTCAGACGGAGCGTCCCGTGAGTATTAAACTAAGTTCTCTTTCACATCTTATTGCGCTTAAAGTGTCAAACACACACAAGCTTATGTCAAAAACACACACAGTTCACATAAACACAGTCGGTTGTCTGGGAGGAGCTAAGCGAATAGGGTAGTCATGGGCGGGGCCTCTGCAATGTGATGTAACATTACTGAACGGCTCATTTTGAGACACTTTCAGATTTATGGGGAAAATAATAAACGGAGTGGATGGATTTTAACCACAATAGGGTGGTTGTGTACACACACTACAGACACATAAATATGTTCAAAAACAATATAAAAGTGATTTTTGCATAATAGGTCCCCTGTAAGCCATTTGACGGTAGTGAGCTGAGTTATTGTTAATATTATTGCCCTGTTTACTTTTCAGATAGAAATATTCTCCATGATTCAGTCGTTTTTCAATCCCTGTCGTCTTTCCGTGATGAAATAAATCCATACAGTATATGCATATAGTACAAGAGTTATTCTAGCAGACTGGGGGAATTTATGACTGCAAATGTTTGGTGCTATTATAAGCTCAATCAATTTCTTGCTGTAAAAATTCATGTTGTAGTAGATATTACATAACTAAGAGATGGAAGTAAGACTTTGCCAAGTAGGATGTGATACTAAATCAATTTCTCGTTGGTGTTACAACATTCCTGTCTGGTCCAGACCCTAACCCATGCAATCTGACTTTTACTTTTTAAATGAATAACCTATTTTAAGTTAAATAGAGACAATAGAGACAAACATGTATGTGTATGTGAAATGTAACATTATCAAATTTCCTCAAAAATCCAGCCTTAAATCTTAATCTTAACCCTTTCACATTTAATTTTTCAGCCTGCTTGAGAGGAACCAGCTATGATTCCTGTCTTACATCAAAATCACTGTAAGCATCACATGAAAATGTGTTGCCATTCATGTATTTGGATGCATATGAAGAGATTTAGCTGTTGCAAAGACTGAAATGAGATGTGGGAAGAGTGTGATGTCGTGTCCAGGCGCTGTCGAGCCAATCACACGCAGACAGCAGCCGCCGTGTGCAGGCACTCCTGCAGATGTTCCCTGATGCATTTGCACCATTCTCCCTTTCCCTCCTAAAATCACTTTGTCACATAGTAATGCATCATTTCACATACTGAATTTTTTAAATCTGGGCCTAGAAATCCTTTCTGAGCAAGCAATATCCATTAGGGGAAAAAATTATTCATGTGATTCCAATGCATTATTTATCACTTGATGAAGAAAATGATGTCCTCCTCACTTTGTCATTATTGTTGTCATCTGAAGCCGCACCGCGAAGGGCTGGATCCTCTATTGTCAGAAAGTTTTCCAGCAGCTCTGACAGATAAGTGAGAAATGACTGCAGATTAGATACCGATAAGACTTCAGGTGTGCTCGAAGCAGAAAGGATTCAATATTGCAGGTCTTCATGGTTCTGTGCTACATGTGTAAGATTGCTCTCTCATGCAGTTCTATGATTTTTACATTTGCATAGTGTTGCCAGATTGGGCTGACGAAAGCTCACTAAAACCAGCCTAATCCAAGAAAAAAACGCCCAAAATTTGAACTGCCAAAAGAATGTGATATAATTTTATTGCCAGGTCAATCGGATTAGCACCATTTTATTTCTTAAAACAAAATAATGATGGCAAAATCAAATAAAAATAAATACATTTCCCAGGAAAACGGATCAAAACGGGGCAAATACATTCAAATACAGTGATGCATTACTAAACTGTCCAAGTGGAAATTATTAAATTAACCAATGACTGTAACCCATTGAGAAACACATGCATTATTTTCAAATGTCAACAGTAAGAATAAACTAATTATTTAAAATAATTGAATTGCAAAGTTCCCAATACAAGTGATCGGAATAAACAACATAAGTAGCTGGCATTAATGCACACACCACAGCCATTTACTGATACATACTGTACAATAATCCTACAACAAAACATTCACAACAATGCATTTATCTTTGTGTTGTTTAGACAGAACTAAACACTGTAAAAAAAAGAAAAGTTGACACAACTTAAAATTGTAATTTGTTGCACAGCTTTTTTGAGTTTACTCAACTTTTTGTAGTAGTTCACTTAACTCAATTAACTGAGTAAGGTCACATGTCTCCCAATTTAAGATTGAGTTTTTAACGTTTTTTTTTTATTTTGTGTTGAATTTTTTTTTTTTTTGGTGATCAGTGTTTTCTTTGGTTGGGCAGTTTGACGACTTTTTAATGTTAGTGTTTCTCTGGCTTCTGTAACCGAGTTTGGTTTGGCAAGAAAAGCAAGAGAAAACACAATCAGATGCTGTCGGCTGCTCGATGATGAGAATATAATCATTGTGTAGTGGCTTAATTCACTGATTTTATGACTGAGTTTAATAAGAGCAATATACTATTAACTGTGTTTTACTGTGATTCTAGAAAAGACCCAGCACAGTTTTAATCAGAAAAACTGAATAAGTTTTAAAACCGATTGAAGCACTTTCACCTCTTGTGAAATTTACTCCCGCAGACATCAAGAATCAGCCTATCAATCTCAACAATGGTGACATGCTTCATGCCGCAATGCATTCTGGGGGCCATGGATGAGTTTTAGATGATGCACCTAGAATGCATTGTTACACTGTTGGCAAAGGCTATTTACACTAACTCCACAGTTAGTTTTGATTCAAATCGGTCCGTGTTCGATCCGAACTATTCCGTTTTCCAATCACATATCATATCAAAAAGATTTATTTTCAATAAAAATTAAGACAATATTTGAAAAGAAATAAAACTGCTAACGTGTGTTTAATAAAAAAGTGTTTATCGATTAGGGGTTAGGGGTAGGTGTAGGGAGGGATTTATTGTCCCAATAAGGCACCATTTAAGAATTTTAATACATATAATAATTTACACTCTGTGTTATTATTGCATACTGTTTAATCTATATAATGTTGCCAGCTGAACCCCGACGAGCTGGATGGTGCCTTGCATGGCTGACACCGCTGTCGGTGAATGAATGTGAGCAGATGTAAAGCGCTTTGGTGGCCATGGGTCTGTTGAAAGCGCTATATAAATGCAGTCCATTTACCATCTAACTAATATCTCGTGGCCACGACTTCTTATTATGTTCCCATGAGTTTATATATCGAGTGTATATATCACGTCAAAACTAAGTGAACCGAACATGTCCTCTCCCGGTCACCGTACCATGGACCTAAAAGAAACCTCTACAAGCTGTTGTGGCAAATTTGCAAGCCCAGAATTCTCTAGAATGATAGCATGAAGATTTGCTTCATTGAGCCAACGAGTGTATGCCATCTTTCTTGTTGTTGCTCAAAAACATGCATCCTGATGCGTTGAAAATAAGAGTAGAAACCACTGGCACTCACAATAAAACGTTCCGCAACAGTCGGACCGCAGTGCAACCTGCAGAAGCAGCACTGGTGGCGAGCGCAGGAAAGCCAGTGTTGTGTTAACGGATCCTGCCTCTCTCGTTCTGCTGCTCTGTGACAAAGGGAGCAGATGGAGGCTTTGCAGGTGGGAGAGTCTGGAACTTCTGTTCCTGGGGACGCTGGAGAAATAAAGCTGAATATCACCCTCGCTGTGAGCTTTGGTACTGATGGTGATAAATGTATACACGCAGACTCGTGCGCAGCTGAACAGATTGACAGACTGGCACTCATTGGAATCATGTTCTTGGAATCTTCTCATCTCATTATATAGGTCAAAACAGGATTTTCATTGAATAATGGCTTACATTTGGAACAGGACACGTATTTAAATGATGTTAACAGTTTTTGAGTTCTTTTGGTCATTATGATGAGTGTCTGTTTGGCATATTTTCTAATTTCCTGTTGCTTACTACCTCACCTTTGTTTGTTACTTTCTGACTCTGAAAATGTTTCTCCCAGTGTAATTAATAATTCATTCAGTGGCTTCTTTGATGTGCTTCTAGAAGCTGTATTTTCTCCTAACCCCTCGATGCCTCCCAACAGTCCACGCTTCACCTTGCACAAAAACCTCTATGCTCTCCATAACAATGACCTCATTCTCTAAACAGAAAAATGATGGGTTATTTAAACATTGATTAGAGTGAACATTTAGCAGAAAAGACAAACTCTCAGTGGAATTATACATTTGCTGTACAGTATGTCTGAGTCACAATATCCAGTGACAACTTTTGGTAGGGGGGACCGGGGACGGTTGTAACATGAGTTAAAGGTGGGGGAAGTGTTATTTCAAAAATGCTTTATAAAAGTGTCTCGGGCCGAGTACCAAACTTGTAGCCAATCAGCAGTAAGCGGCGTGTCTACTAATGACGGGGAGAAGAGAGTTATTCAAAAGACACGACACAGGACGGACATTAGCCGAGCGATGACAGAAAGAGAGAGATGGCAGATAAAAAAACAAATGTGGAAGATGTCTGTGGAACAAAAGAAGGCTTACGATCAGGCAATCGGATCAGCTTTCCAGCGCTGGAGAGAACTCAAGGAGCGAAGGCCGAGGTTGCTAAGATAATAAACTCCTAATATATGTTTGTTTCCTTTGGTTCCACTTTTGGTGGTCGATATAACCCTCTAATCTGGTCATAATTGTAATTTATTCGTGCTCATGCTATCGAGTTGTTCATGAGAACTGTGTTTGATTTTGGGATGTAAGGGATGACTTTTTCATTGAACATGTGCTGATGTTTTTGTTGTTAGCTGTAATTTGAGCTAGTTCATGGCTACTCTGGGTTAGTTTTAACATAAATTAAGTATGTTACAGCGTACCCCAAGTAAATTATCAGTTGTATTTTTACCCTTTTTTAAAAAAAAAAAATATTTCAGTATGTAAGGGGTGTCAAAGCTCGGTCCTGGAGGGTCACTGTCCTGCAGATCTCCAATTTGCCTTACCACACCTGCCTGGAAGTGTCTAGTATGCCTAGTAGACCTTGATTAGCTGGTTCAGGTGTGTAGTTGGGGTTGATTAGCTGGTTCAGGTGTGTAGTTGGGCTTGATTAGCTGGTTCAGTTGTTTAGTTGGGCTTGATTAGCTGGTGCAGTTGTGTAGTTGGGGTTGATTAGCTGGTTTGGGTGTGTAGTTGGGCTTGATTAGCTGGTTCAGTTGTGTAGTTGGGGTTGATTAGCTGGTTCGGGTGTGTAGTTGGGCTTGATTAGCTGGTTCAGTTGTGTAGTTGGGGTTGATTAGCTGGATCGGGTGTGTAATTGGGCTTGATTAGCTGGTTCGGGTGTGTAGTTGAGGTTGATTAGCTGGTTCGGGTGTGTAGTTGGTGCTGATTAGCTGGTTCGGGTGTGTAGTTGGTCTTGATTAGCTGGTTCAGGTGTGTAGTTGGGGTTGATTAGCTGGTTCGGGTGTGTAGTTGGTCTTGATTAGCTGGTTCAGGTGTGTAGTTGGGCTTGATTAGCTGGTTCGGGTGTGTAGTTGAGCTTGATTAGCTGGTTCGGGTGTGTATTTGAGGTTGATTAGCTGGTTCGGGTGTGTAGTTGGGCTTGATTAGCTGGTTCAGGTGTGTAGTTGGGCTTGGTTAGCCGGTTCAGGTGTGTGATTAGCTGGTTTGGGTGTGTAGTTGAGGTTGATTAGCTGGTTCGGGTGTGTAGTTGAGGTTAATTGAGGTTGATTAGCTGGTTCAGGAGTGTAGTTGGGCTTGATTAGCTGGTTCGGGTGTGTAGTTGAGGTTGTTTGAGGTTGATTAGCTGGTTCAGGAGTGTATTTGGGCTTGATTAGCTGGTTCGGGTGTGTAGTTGGGGTTGATTAGCTGTTCAGGTGTGTAGTTGGAATTGATTAGCTGGTTAATTTTTGTTACACACATGCACACACATCAATAACATTAAAAAGCCTGTGTTGAATAAAACATTTTCAAAACATTTTCATTTTTTTGCCATAATCCTTATTTCATAATGTTACATATCACCTCAGGGTCTGTTACTAACCTGGACTATGGGGTGAATTGTAACATTTCACTTCTTATGTTTGAATCAAAACCACACATGTTCTGTTTGGGCTGCAACGATAACAGCTATGTAATTTAATAGCTGACACTAATGACAGAAATGTCAAAATTATTTCAACCAGCCCCAGTCTCCCCTATTGGCAACACATTTCTAACTTTAAAAAAAAATAGTTTGACAATGTATCGCACCCTGTTCAGTGACATTGGCAAGTTGCATTCTGGAAATCCATCTGGTGGCACCACAGGACATTCAAACTTCCACATATCCAAATGTGACTTTGTTTGGTTGCAAGACATGCACACCAAGGGGGTCGATAACACTCTCTGTTCATCTCAATTCATATTCATCTCAACGGTAGCTGCTCAGCTGGCGCAGACCCCCCAGAAGTGTGCAACTTCTTTTTGAACCAATCATCTGAGCCATAAATGCTACTGTATGTGACACTGTCAATCACTCTGGAGCTGCATGATACACACGGTAACCCTGATGGTGCCAGTAACACAGTCTCAAACACTCCACAAGTATATATTCTAAACTGTGACGGGAAAATAAAAGCCCTTAAGAGTGCATACTAGGGCTGTCACTGATGATTATTTTGGTAATCGAGTAATCAGTTGATCATTTTTCATGATTAATCGAAAAATCTGCCTTTAAAATAACTTAAAATACATAGACAATAACACTGTGGCAGTAATAATTGGTTCAAATAAAGTATCAAAAGCAAGTACAGGTGCTGGTCATATAATTAGAATATCATCAAAAAGTGTATTTATTTCACTAATTCAAAAAGTGAAACTTGTATATTATATTAATTAATTACACACAGACTGATATATTTGAAATGTTTATTTCTTTTAATTTTGATGATTATAACTGACAACTAAGGAAAATCCCAAATTCAGTATCTCAGAAAATTTGAATATTGTGAAAAGGTTCAATATTGAAGACACCTGGTGCCACACTCTAATCAGCTAATTAACTCAAGACACCTGCAAAGGCCTTTAAATGGTCTCTCAGTCTAGTTCTGTAGGCTACACAATCATGGGGAAGACTGCTGACCTGACAGTTGTCCAAAAGATGACCATTGACACCTTGCACAAGGAGGGCAAGACACAAAAGATCATTGCAAAAGAGGCAGGCTGTTCACAGAGCTCTGTGTCCAAGCACATTAATAGAGAGGCGAAGGGAAGGAAAAAGTGTACAAGCAATAGGGATAACCGCACCCTGGAGAGAATTGTGAAACAAAACACATTCAAAAATGTGGGGGAGATTCACAAAGAGTGGACTGCAGCTGGAGTCAGTGCTTCAAGAACCACTACGCACAGACGTGTGCAAGACATGGGTTTCAGCTGTCGCATTCCTTGTGTCAAGCCACTCTTGAACAACAGACAGCGTCAGAAGAGTCTCGTCTGGGATAAGGACAAAAAGGACAGGACTGCTGCTGAGTGGTCCAAAGTGTGTTCTCTAATGAAAGTAAATTTTGCATTTCTTTTGGAAATCAGGGTCCCAGAGTCTGGAGGAAGAGAGGGGAGGCACACAATTCACGTTGCTTGAGGTCCAGTGTAAAGTTTCCACAGTCAGTGATGGTTTGGGATGCCATGTCATCTGCTGGTGTTGGTCCACTGTGATTTCTGAGGTCCAAGATCAACGCAGCTGTATACCAGGAAGTTTTAGAGCACTGCATGCTTCCTGCTGCTGACAAACTTTATGGAGATACAGATTTCATTTTCCAACAGGACTTGGCACCTGCACACTGTGAAAAAGCAACCAGTACCTTGTTTAAGGACCATGGTATCCCTGTTCTTAATTGGCCAGCAAACTTGCCTGACCTTAACCCCATAGACAATCTATGGGGTATTGTGAAGAGGAATATGTGATATGCAGAAGAGCTGAAGGCCACTATCAGAGCAACCTGGGCTCTCATAACACCTGAGCAGTGCCACAGACGGATCGACTCCATGCCACGCCGCATTGCTGCAGTAATTCAGGCTAAAGGAGCCCCAACTAAGTATTGAGTGCTGGACATGCTCTTACTTTTCAGTTGGCCAAGATTTCTAAAAATCCTTTCTTTGTATTGGTCTTAAGTAATATTCAAATTTTCTGAGATACTGAATTTGGGATTTTCCTTAGTTGTCAGTTATAATCATCAAAATTAAAATGAATAAACATTTGAAATATATCAGTCTGTGTGTAATGAATGTATATAATATTTCACTTTTTGAATGGAATTAGTGAAATAAATCAACTTTTTGATGATATCCCAATTATATGACCAGCACCTGTAAAATATTCAGTTTTATTGAACAACACTGTTAACTCTTTCGCGCCAAACACGTAATTTTCCATTATTGGTAAGAAAACGTTTCCCCAGCCAAAATGTTCTGTTTTCACTGTTATACGGTAGGGGACACTATACACATCTTCTGAAAGAGTACTGATCTCCTGATCAAAACACATGCGAAGAAGCAGCAGAAACAAGCGATCACCAAAATTAAACAGCATATAAATCAGTTTTAGTCATATTTTAGTCACCTGAATTGTTTTTAGTTTTAGTCTAGTTTTAGTCAACTAAATATCAAAAGATTTTAGTCGACTAAATCTCTAGAGCTCAATTCACTTTTTTTGTTAGTTTAAAAAAAAAACATCTATTTTTTTATAACTTTGTATTTCTGTTTTAGTTAGTATATCAGGTTAAGCTGAAGCTTCAAGTTTGCTTATTTATTTAAGTAATGGAGATTTTTAATGGTTTTAACTATTATAACCCTGATACTGAATATGTGTAAATTCTGGTCTTTCCTCCTGACTATGAATTAAATGGGAGTGAAACTAAATACAGTTTATTATGTAACCAAAAATGAATATATAATGCGTGACTTCTAATTATAAACAAGCTCGGAATTCACCGGGACTCTTATTTTGAAACGCCTTATTATTGCAGTTGCAGCTGCTCTTTCAAGTTCAGACGAGGGAGATTAAATATGCAATGTTACAACCGTCTAAAACATATTACTATATAAACATCGTAAAGTAAACATTGTCCTTATTCATCAGCATTCATTCAAAAACAATTGCCTGTTATAAATGTGTACTATTCATTGATTGAGCCGCTCTTAAGCTCAACAGCGCAGTGTTTTCCAGCCGTTAGATCCGCACGTTACAACCATCGACTGTGTAAGGTTACAACACAAATGTGCGCATCTGTTACACAGGACATCAGTTCTGACTGGATCTCTTCCCTTAACCTCCCTTCCTGACATTTTCGTCTCGTTTTTATTCATTGACGAAAATGACAGTAGATTTTCCTCAAAGTTTTTGTTATCAACACTAGTTTTCATTTAGTTATCGTCTCGTTTTTGTCTGTGAAAAAAGGTTGTTGACGAAAATAATGATGACAATTATTCGTCAACGAAATTAACACTGCTCAGGACGAGCGATAGGACGGTGAAGATTTGGGGGTGTTGATGAACTCAATCTTCTCCATCTGTGTTTAAAGGAATGTGACGCAATCAATCTTCAATGGATGCAGCCTCTGAATTGTTTAAAATTCACCAATCAACATTTTATTCAAATGGCCTTCTTTATGATAGAAATGCCACATCAAAATCAGAGCGAGGGTTTTATTTTGAAAAGCACAGTGAACAACAGTTTGCATATTTAATTGATGTATTCTCCTGTGTTGGTGTAGGTTTATAACAACCTGTCCTCCAAAAAAAACGACTCTATATGTCGTTTTTCAAGCACCTTTTTACAACCTATATTCACGTTTTAAAGTCATGCGCCCTCTAGCTGGCGTAAAAATAATGACAGTGTCGTGTTACATCTGACGTCATGAAATGACGTATAACTGTCATTACCAATCAAAATGTGTGTTCATTTTAATGCAATGTGTGGACTTTTTAGAACCATTTGTCATATTTCCATTTAGCAAAAATATTTTTATTTATTTATAACTACACCACCCCATCCCTAAACCTACCCAGTGATTTATAGTGCATACACACTTCATGAGCACATGTGTTTCCTGGGCTCGAACTCACGATTGCATGAGCACATGTTGTTGTTCTATATTGTTATTCTATGCAAAACCTGAAATATTATGCAGATAAAAGGGAAAAATGCTTTAAAATGAAAGAGTCCTGTCGTCAATAGGAGACCAACTTTAGGAAACGCTATATTGTGTCGCATTTCATTAATTAAAATATCGATAGGGGCGCGACTTTAGTCAAGTCAAGTCACTTTTATTTATATAGCGCTTTTAACAATGCAGATTGTTTCAAAGCAGCTTCACAGTGTTAAACAGAAAAATAATGCAACATAATATATTTTGATTATCATACAGTAACAATGTGGGCTTTAGATCAGTAATTAGATAAGTAATTTGGTCTATATGGTTAATTTAGTTTAATAATTAGATTTATTTTGAAATATATTTGAAAAATAGTTTTTTCCTCAACTGAGCAAGCCAAGCCAGAGGCGACAGTGGCAAGGAAACCCAAACCCCATCAGGAGACCTAATGGAGAAAAATAAACCTTGGGAGAAACCAGGCTCAGTCGGGGTGCCAGTTCTCCTCTGGCCAATTAACAAACAGCGTATTATTATTATTATTAAAGTTATTATTTTAAAGGTCAGAGGTCATAATCAATCTGAATATTCGAAAGATCTGAGGCAACACGCCGGAGACGGGTTTATTGAGGATGATGTATCGATTAAATAATTATTAAAAATAAAAAAAATTGAAATATCGGAGTCATTACGCCGGAGACAGGTTTTTATTGAGGATGCCGTATTGATTAAACAATTACTAAAATGTAATATTCGAAAGATCGGTGGCAACACGCTGGAGATGCTTAGTGAACGCTCCTTTGGGTCCTATTTCAAGGAAGTGACAAACGAACTATATAGGCGTACTGGTTGGAGGACATTTTGCAAACTCAAAGCATATGCAGAGATATGTAGTTTGTTATCCAAGCTGCTGAAACAATCCACGCATGTAAATGAAGAGTGCAACACTTCGCTATGAAACACAAAGCGAGTCAGACTTTACATGCGTTCACAAATGCACATTATTGGAAACCCAAACAAACAGCACAGAGATTGAGTTCATGAGGAGCAGAACGAAGCCGTTTTGAGACACTGGAAGATATCTGCATGCATGTAAAAATTAAAGTGTCGTGCTTCACTCTAAAACCTGCTGTGCATATACTGTACACTATACTGCCAAAAGTTTTGGGATGCCTGCCTTTACATGCACATGAATTTTAATGACATCCCATTCTTAATCCGTAGGGTTTAATATGGAGTCGGCCCACCCTTTGCAGCTCTAACAGCTTCAGCTCTTCTGGGAAGGCTTTCCACAAGGTTTAGGAGTGTGTTTATGGGGATTTTTGACCATTCTTCTAGAAACTCATTTGTCAGGTCAGGCACTGATGTTGGACGAGAAGGCCTGGCTCGCAGTCTCCGCTCTAATTCATCCCAAAGGTGTTCTATCGGGATGAGGTCAGGACTCTGTGCAGGCCAGTCAAGTTCCTCCACACCAAACTCGCTCATCCATGTCTTTATGGAGCGACGCTTTGTGCACTGGAGCGCAGTCATGTTGGAACAGGAAGGGGGCATTCCCAACCCCACTCCATAATCCCCCCTCCACCAAACTTTACACTTGGCACAATGCAGTCAGGTAAGTCCCGTTCTCCTGGCAACCTCCAAACCCAGACTCGTCCATGGGATTGCCAGACAGAGAAGCGTGATTGGTCACTCAGAGAACACGTCTCACTGCTATAGAGTCCAGTGGTGGTGTGCTTTACCCCACTGCATCCCAGGCTTTGCATTGCACTTGCTGATGTAAGGCTTGGATGAGCTGCTCGACCATGGAAACCCATTCCATGAAGCTCTCTCCGCACTGTTCCTGAACTAATCTGAAGGCCACAGAAGTTTGGAGGTCTGGAGCGATTGACTCTGCAGAAAGTTGGAGACTTCTGTGCACTGTGACCCTCAGCATGTGCTGACCCCGCTCTGTGATTTTACGTGGCCTATCACTTCTTTCAAAAATGTGTGTAGAAGCGTCTGCATGCCTAGTGCTTGATTTATACACCTGTGGCCTTGAAGGGATTGAACACCTGAATGCAATGATTTGGAGGGGTGTCCCAATACTTTTGGCAATAGAGTGTATTTATTAGATTAATTTGCAGTGTTTGTGATTTCACACTAGCACTATGCTGTATTATGCTTCTTTAAAATGCTTTTGAAAATACATTGTGCAGCCTTAGAAAACTAATAATGCAGTTCATTGATTCTTGTCTGTGGATGGCACCACTTCCAATCGACATGGGAAAATTGCAATCAAGGATTTTTTAAATTGAGCACTCAAATTTTGTGCATACAATACCGTGCATGGGGTCAATAATATCCTTTCAATACTTTTATTCAGGACACAAGGACATATTAAATTGAGCAAACAGTAAAGTGAAGTAAAAACATTTATAATGTACAAAAGATTCTATTTCTAATAAATGCTGTTCTTTTAAACTTTATATTTATCAGAGAATCCAAAAAAAGCACCGCTGTTTTCAACATTGATAATAATCAGATATGTTTCATCAAATCATCATATTAGAATGATTTTTGAGGGATCATGTGACACTGAAGATTGATCACAGGAATACATTACACTTATATATTCACATAGAAGACATTGCATATCTGGCTGAATTACTCCTTTAATGGAAGCAGTTTTCATGTTTCCCGGTTTTAGAGCTAATCAAACCCTATATCTTATTTTGTTTTCCCTCTCAGGCACTTGGGAGTTATTATACTGCCTATAATAGTCTTGTTTCAGCAAAAGGAAGTTTTGCTTTCCTTTTTATGCAGCGTATGGGAAAATATATCCCATAGCTGTTTTTAATAGTTTTTGTGAAGCCCCAGCCAATCAAATCACTGCTACCATTAAGAGTGATGGACTTATATCCTCATCAGAAGAACACAAACCGTTCTAAAAAAATCATACCGTCAAACCGATCTAGAACTACATTTGTGCTTATATTTAACAACATGAGATGATATGATATACTGACTAAAGCAAAACTACTTCACAAGCAATCATAGCTTTACTTCTCTCTTACATTTATGCATGTGGCAGATGATTTGATCCAAGTTGAGGTACATGTGCGCACCGCCCGGTCACTCTGGAGTCCTTCGCACGTCCCGTTGTGCTGCAGTGACTTTGCATGCCTGGCTCTGTACATTAACCTTCAAAACAACGTTAAATGCTCAATTCTCTGGATGAAAGCGACAATCTGCTCTCTGCATAAGTGTACGTTGCATTTTTCTGAGGATGCTGGTCTCACTGCACTTTGGGAAGGGTTTCTCTGGGTAACCAGCAATGGCTGAATATCTATCATTTGAATACAAACTAGATTGTTGCATATGAAGAAAAGCGTGCGTGGTGGCTGTCTGTGCATGCAACTCTCACCACCACAATTTTGTTGCCAGTGTTGGAAAAAAAAAATTATTCTGTTAAATGATATGAAATTATTAAAATGCAATGGTTGGTTGTTCATGTCTGTAGCACAAACGGTGAGGGACCCTGAGTATGAGAAATAGTGATAGAGTGCGTCAAAAATACCACAAATTATATCATAATTTTAAAGGGATAGTTAACTCAAAAATGAAAATGATCCAATAATTTACTCCCCCTCAAGCCATCCTGGGTGTATATGACTTTCTTCTTTCAGCCGAACACAATCAGAGTTATATTAAATAATGTCCTGGCTCTTCCAAGCTTTATAATGGCAGTGAATGGTATCTTAGATTTTGAAGGCCAAAAAAGTGCATCCATCCATCATAAAAGTAATCCATACAGCTCTGGAGGGTTAATAAAGGCCTAGGGTTAGCTCAGCTGAGGGTCGTCATGTGTCAGGTCAGAGGTCACTCTTCCGCCGGAACTAGACTCTGTATGGCCATTGATTATAGTTTATTATAGTTTATAAATAAGTTTATAATATGAATTCTCTTAAGTTATAAATATTCATATTTTCCATACAAAAATCAAATGGCTTCACTTCACAAGGCCTTTATTAACCCCATGAAGCTGTACGGATTACTTTTACGATGGATAGATGTGCTTTTTTGGGCTTCAAAATCTAAAGTACCATTCATTCTCAGTATAAAGCTTGGAAAAGCCAGGACATTTATTAATATAACTCTGATTGATTTGGCTGAATGAAGAATGTCATACACACCTATACACCGTAAACCTGAATAAGTTGGCAAAACTCAAAAAAAATTGAAGTAATGTAAAACCATAACTTTTTTTGTTTGTTTTTTGCAGTGAAGTTATTATACAGTGTAACTGAGAACATCTAGTATTTTTTAAACGATGCGGTCCGAGGGTTGAGTTGAGGGGTTTAGAAAAGCGTGACAAACCGTGATCTCTGCTTCCAAGACTATTAGACGTTCATTAAATATGCATCGATCAACAATTACTTTACACCCTCCTCTAATTGCTTGTAAAACAATGATTAGCTGTGGAATAAATCTCTGACCTGACAGTTCAGGATTGGGCAACATACGGAAATTGTTCGCTGGATTCTGGTGGGCAGCGCAGAAGTTCATTTCGAGGCAGTCCCAGTTCACTGGATGCACCTGCAAAGCCCTGCTCGCTGACATTGGCAGGTTGCATTCTGGGAATCCATCTGGTGGCACCACAGACAGGAGGAAACCTGCTAATTAGCTCTCTCTGTAAAGGGGCTGGGTCGAAGCGAATTCCCAGCTGTCATTAAACATACTCGGAAAGGGGGAGAAGGAAGAAAAGCACCAGGGATCCAATGCTCTAATTCCTCTTTTTAGAAGAAGAGAGAGCTGAGGATCCGGTTGTGTTTTGAGACGGGCTTGATGCGCAGCACCTCTGTGAGTAAAACGCTGCTTCATTGGGATGTGTGTGCTGTAATGAATCGCTTTATTGTTGCTTTGTGCGGCTTTTGAAAGAGGAAAATCCCTTGGCGTCACCTTTGGCACACCTTGTTTTCAAACCCCCGCAGAGCCTCATAGAGACAGAAGGCTTGAAATCACACGAGGCACTAAAGTAGAGCACAAAATATCAACAAAATATGCAGAAATAAACATAATAGCTCTCTGATGATTGACTCGCGAAGAGAGGCACGGCAACAAACACACACCATAAGTGGCTTCAGTCATTTCGGAGTGAAACATAAAGGCCGGAAACGCTCCGCTTTGGCAATTAAAGCTCACACGCTGAGAATTCTCAATCTCCATTCCCCTGAGCAATTGTGTTTGCACACATGGCCTGCGCGAGCATTCTCATTCAATGATTAAATTACTGTTTTATTCGGGAAACAGCAGCCATTCAGATCCAAACGACTCAGTTGCCCATGCAGTCACAGAGTTGACAATGACTGCTCGGAATTCTAACGCTGATCACCTGACGGCATCCGACCAATCAGGGCAGGGTTTGCCTTTCATTCGTGGGGAAACTGAGCAATGAGAATTCTAGAATGCTCCCTCCGGAATTTTAAACAATAAATACAGCAAACATTTACATTACTGTAAGTACAGAACAGGAGAGGAATGGGATGTAACTGCATTCTCCCGAATAGATATAGAAAAAAAAAGCATAGTCATGCATTTTTCTTTTTGCCTTTGTTTTATATTTAGGTAATTTCTGGGATTCTGTCCCCAGAAAATATAATAAAATGTCAAACAATATCAGTTTTAGTCGTAAATAACACCATTTGAACTCTAAGCATATTGAAGTTGATTAAAAAAATTATTTAAAATATTTTCTAGCATTTTGAATGACCACATATCAAATTTTTTCCCATGTTCCCTGCCCCTTGCCCATTTTAATGATAAATACAACACTTCTAAACATGATGTTTTCCATGTTTCCCAATTGTTGGGTATCAGTAATGATTTGAACAATTATAATTGATGTTTTTTAGCGTAGGGTTAGGGTTAGGTGTGCAGTTACACCTAACCCTTTTTATTTATTTAAAGCCTAAAAATGCTGGGTAAAAAAACAACCGAAGTTGGGATGAAAATGGACAAACCCAGCAATTGGGTTGTTTTAACCCACTGAATGGGTTGTTTTGACCCAGCATTTTTTAGAGTGTACCTTTAAATTACAAAATGTTATCAATAAATAATGAAATGTAAGCACATTCTTCAAATTCGTTCAACTTAAATTCAAAATTACTCTCCAATACATGCATAACCAGCTCAAATCAGCTCAACATATCTCACATTGGGTCAATTTGGGTATTTATTATGGGGGAAAAAAAAATATTCAAAAAAATGCTGGGTAAAAAACAACCCAAGTTGGGTTGAATATGGACTAACCCAACAATTGGGTTGTTTTAACCCAGTGGTTGGGTTAAATGTTTGCTTAAGACAACCCAATTGCTGGGTTAGTCCATATTTGACCCAACGTTGGGTTGTTTTTTTACCCAGCATTTTTAGAGTGTGGAAATGGCCTTTCCAGAGAAAGCATGAACACTGAGTCTCCTGTGAAGTTTTACAGCTGGCCCCGGGCTCCCCTATAAAGCACACATCAATTAGTCCCGATGAGATTGCTTTAGTGCTTGTGTTTGTTATTTTGCGATTGTGAATTTTATATTGCCTTATTGGTTTCATATTGTGGAAATGCAATTCACATAATTCAATAGAAAAAAAAAAGCTCTGTATGGATGTCCTGGAAAGCGGGGTTACTCACACACCCCCTCTCTCCTCTCCTGCGCGTGGCTTGTGTGTGTGTGTGTGTGTGTGTGTGTGTGTGCGCGCGCGCGCGCTTTTGGTTTCCTAGTAACCCCGCGCCTGTGCTGGCGTTCCCGAACACTCAAGCGTGTCCGCGCAGCGCGCACTCGTGAAGCTCGTGTGGGGAGCTCACGAACACGCAAGGACCAGAGCATCAGGATCATACACGCAGGAAAAACACGAGAATGTGACTGGAGTGTAAAGGATGAGGGATGCGTTCTCTGGAAAAGGTCACACGAAATGCGTGAAGAGCAGCGGGAGGAAATCTTAACGCACCTGCAACGGATTACCATTAACACACACGCGTCAAGGCTTTTTTTGAGGGAACGGGAATACCAGGAATGGGGGATTTGCTATTTCACCTAAGCAGGTGAGTTGTGTGTGAGGATAATGGTTGTTTACGAGGATAAGTTATTAGTCAGCATACGCGGCGCGGAGCGCTTTGTGTCTTATCCCAAGATCTCTAGTGTCAGGATGGCCACTTAACAATTCGGCGAACTTGAGTGTTCCCTGTGTCTGTGCCGTGGAGATGCGCGGTTCTCATCAGGAATAGCTGAGCTATGCAGACTGCGATGCTGGTAAAAGTAACAGGAGGTGAGGATGAGGATCTCTTGCACTTGTTACACCCCATCTGCACTGCGAGCGCGCGACGCGTCAAAACTAGAACGCCCCCCCAAAACGCGCGGCGTTCTAGTCGCGTCGCGTACCGGCGCTCGCCAAATAAAATAAAAACAAGTCTTTGATTGGGTCTACTTGGGATCCCATCCGCAACCTCGAAAGACGCGTCGCGCGCTAGAAGTCTGGACGGCTGCCTTGATTTGAATAGTTCTGTCGCGTCGCGTCGCGTCTTCCATCATGCGCTCATGTTACGCACGGATTCCATTACGAGCTGATGATTTGTCTTCAGACTTTGAGACTACTCTAAATGTACTGAATCATGTGTTTTTGTGTTACATGCAATATGTGCACACATACATATGCAACATGCCTATTCTATATAATTTACATAATGGAAAGTGTTTATCTTGTGTTTGTAAATGGTTTTATTTCCTTTAGGTTGCTTTTTTTGTATTTCAAAACGTCAATTGGTCCTGCTGTGTGTCAAATAAGTACAAATATGTCATGTAGCCTCAACTAGCATGAGCTCTGCATGTATAGAAATGATAGGAGATTTTGAGAAAATGTCGTCTGAAATAGTTTAAGCGTGTCACATTTACTAGCGGTTACACACGCAACAAATGCTTAATGTTTGGTTGCTTCACATGAGCATTAATACTGCATTATTAAATAATGACATGTTAAACCGGCTGGTTAGGGTTAGTGCCACTCATACTTTTAATTAAGACAGGCCTGATTGGCAAGTTTACCGTTTAAGACTGTCAAACTGTGGTTTATAAGACTTGGGAGATGATTTGCACTGAATAGAGAGAGAGAGAGAGAGAGAGAGAGAGAGAGAGAGAGAGAGAGAGAGAGAGAGAGAGAGAGAGAGAGAGAGAGAGAGAGAGATGTGCCTTGGAGTTGTCATGGTGATTTGGTGAATAAGCAATTGTCCGTAAAGGCGACGCATTAAACGGGTTTGCTGTTGCCGTTTCCCTATCAGTGAAGAGCATATTTCAGCTCGGGTTAGAGTCTGGTTTGGGTTCGGCTTATTTTGTGGTGAAACAATACACTCAGTTTAAGTGATTGTGATTGGTGGAAGTGAGCCTGGAAGTGGATGGTATCTCCAAAGAAAGCCTAATCCCGCAGCCCTGCCATTCACGCTAGTTTATCCTGTGTTTTTACGCAGGGAACCTGTTTATGTGCTCTGGCATTTAGTGTCTTGACGGATTATGCACGCTCCTGCCTTTGAATTTATTCCCTCTCCCGATGTCTTTATTGGTATTTTGGCCTCGTAGACTGGTATTTTTGAAGTAGCCGCTGATTTAAATCCATTCGGGATGACACATCCGACTTCCGAGCGCTTTGTGAGGTTAACGAAACAAGTTGTTAGAAATATGCTGGTATTTTTCATACAGACCAGATCCATCGACTGTAGAAATTTATTTCTTACTTTTAGCTCTATTGCATTTTTGGTCACACATTAGTATGGGGAACACATATTTACTATTAACTACGACTTTTGCCTCCATAAACTCCTAATTTACTGCTTATTAATAGTTAGTAAGGTAGATGTTAATTTTAGGGGTTGGGTAGGATTAATGGATGTTGAATGTCATGCAGAATAAGGCATTAATATGTGCTTTATAAACATAGTGATACGCATGCTAAGCAACTAGTTAAAAGTGAGAATTGAACCCTAAAATAAAGTGTTACCCTTGTTATCCATTATTTTCATTGGGTTTCATTATCAGTCGTAAACCATTGTTCTAACCAGCATCTATAGCCTGCACTTGGACAATCACATTTATCCCTAAACTGCAAATCTTTTTAAACACTATTTTTGTTTTGTATCTTGTAAAAAAATATCTAAGCATGCTTTAAACTAGATAAATGCACAATAAAAGAAAAAATGCATATTATATAATATTACCTGTATTCTCTCTTTTTTAAAAAAAGTATTAAAGGGATAGTTCACCCAAAAATGAAATTCTGTCATTTACTCACCCTCAAGTTGTTCCAAACCTGTATTTTTCTGTTGAACACAAAAGCAGATATTTTGAAAAATGTTGGTTAACAGACAGGTGTTGGGCCCCATTGACTTCCATAGTGTTTTTCCCATAATATGGAAGAAATTCAACTTGAGGGTGAGTAAATGATGACAGAATATTCATTTTTGGGTGAACTTTCCCTTTAATATCTTATGCAGTTTTATTTATAGGGTCCTATTTTAAAGATATTTAGATATTTGTGTAAGGCAGCGGCTAGTAAAATAACGATATATTCTATTTACACTGTAGAAATAGCAGGATTTTCTTTGCAATAAGTGTAAATAGGAGTTAGATGCTATTTACACTTATAAATAGTGGCAGATAGTATTTGCATCTCAGTGTTGTTGTATATTAAACAGTATACAATAATAACATAAATTATTATATTTTTTTAAATTATCAAATGGATGCCGCCTTAGTGGAACTATAAAGTTCCCCCTACACCTAACCCTTAACACTGTATTATTAAATACACACTAGACACTTTTTTCCACTTTTCGAATATTTTCTTCATTGTTATTGAAAATGAGTGCCTTTCCGATCTGATATGTGATGGGCAAAAAAGCGAGTTCGGCAAAAGGCGGATTGGAACTCGGATCGATTTGTGTCAAATGGTTTACCTCTACACTATTACTGGAGGGTCTTCTGTAGTTTTGTCTGGCCCAATCAGACGTCAATGGGCGGAGTCAGTGTAAATAGCATCTGCCAACAAAACGGGCACTTTGACACTAAAATTGGAATATTAGACAAAAAATTCTGCTTTTTGCTGTTAACTATGAAAGGGCATGTTCCCAAATCAATGACAATCCAATTGTATGTTATGGTTATTGGTAGAATTTGAGCATTCACATGCTCATGAATCTTTTATGGGTTGTCAATGGCTTTTGTTGGGATTACGTTTGGGTTATTTGCCAGGAAAATGTCCCACTTGGCAAAATCGCTGTCACCCATCTTTCCCGCAGTTTGATGTAAAAGGATCAAAGAGCTTTAGTTTCATGGTCAATACATCTTGAATATGCTATACTGGAACTAATCATAACTAGCTACTGGGTTTTCCTGTCTTTATTGTTACTACAATTTTCCATACACTGGATGATGGGAACAGTTTGATGTCACGGCTGAAAACAGAAAACAAGAAAAGCCCCATAGCATCAATCCCGCTGCCGCAGTCTTTCTCTGTTAGATCAAATCAGGTGATCTGTTCTCCGAGTCACCTTTACTGACCTCTGTGGTTGAGAAACACTGGACTATTGCCATCGCTCAGATGAAGGTCACTCAGAAGATAGTCATTCATCTGCCTCTGTGTCTGAACGCTAAACACTGCAGAAGCTGCTAGAGAACTGAACACAAGCTGATGTGGTTTTCTGTGTCAGTTTACCTGCTGAATGTGAACCGACTGAATATCTTGTTAAAGTCTGTTCGGGGATGATAAAAAACAATCTTGCATTTTTTTTCCCCATTCCAGGGAAAACATTGAGGGCTTACGTTTGATAGCTTTAAGGGTGAGTCATGAAAATATCACATTTGTCACAAAAGTCACAAGAAAAAATATGAAATTATATTTTGCGTAGCAGCCTATTGTTAGGACCTTCCTTGAACATGGCAAGAATCATCTTCACTACAAAGGCACCCAACAATTGTGTGTTCAAAATATTGATGGACAATATGCTGCCCATTTCTCTTGCAAAACATATTGTAGTCAAGTTAAGTCAAGTGTTGCGTATCTAGATCCTACTGCCTATATATGTGCTTTTAAACTATTATAAAATGGATACGTTCCTCTTTTTGTTTTACACCAGCCCAGCAGTGATGCATACACATCCACGCAAATAGCAGAAGAAGATAATAGGCTTGATTTTACAGATCATTTCAACTTCCATATTCCCTTTGCTTTCCTTCAGAGCTGAATTTAATGGGAGAGATGAGAGCTGCCCTTGCCATCTGACAGCACTGCTGGTGTGCACTCGGTACAACAGTGGTTTAACTTTCACGTGAATGCATTTGTATAAAGCACACACATTCAATGTTGAGCGGTAAATCTTGCACACACGTCATTCAAAATGTCTCCTTGTGTCCTCTACAAAACCCCTGAGATTTTCTGTCAGTCAGACAGGTCAGTCCAGGCTTATTTCAACGAGAAAGATTTAGGCATTTGTTAGCTGCAACAAAACAATTTGCCAACTAGGAGTGTGTTTTGATTAAAGGCTCAATTGGAAAAGTCATGTTGAAAAGATAAGCCTACATATCCACTTCATATCGGTCTCTTTGCAAGCGAGATGCCACTGAAAAGAAACAGGAATGGAATCTAAATGTTCTCGGCCTGCATTGCTCTGACCTTGCCTCAAAAGATCTCTTATACTCTCATAAAGCAGACTAAAGCACTGCACTTCCCAAAAGGACAAGGACGCCTTTATCCCAGGCTCCTTATTTCTGTTCTATTTACCAAAGAGTAGGACAAATGACCTTGCATCGGCTATTTTGTAGTGTTATACAAATGTGAAGGTTCTGCTTTTGTTCAACGCCTGGCTTGACTGCTGGTTGTGAGGTGCGTCGAAAGAGCGAGGTTACAGATAAAACAATCAAATATGGGAAAGAAATTGAAGTGTCACTTAAAATGTTAATTGTTCATTCAGAGTCAAATTAGTTAGTTGCCTGACAAGCCAGAGCCACATCAACATTTCATTCATTCTCAGAGCAATGTGAAACGGAGCGAGTACTTTTGCCGTATCTGCTCGGTGAAACTCCCAAAAACATATTCCCTTCTTAATAATGACTTCAGTGCCGTTCTTTATTCTTCTCTCAAAGAAAAGCTCAACTTCAAGTCTTCCAGAGTCGCGGCCAGAGCCGCCATTCGCCAGCAGCAGCTTTATGTTAAGCCCGTCCACCGTCTCTACACACGATGTGATTGGCCTGACCAGAGTTTGGTTTTTCATGCTCGCAAGCCAACGGAGAGTTGCTAGACGACCCTTACATTTGCTGCCGCTAGGGTGCGTCTAGATTTCTAGGCTAGCACAACAGGAGATGTAGAGGAAAGACGTAATGTATACTATTAAATCTGATTGGATCATTTCACAGATCGAATAATTTTTTGGATCCACAAAAAACAAAATTGCAAATGTAAATGCTTTCCATCTCTCACTTTAAGCACTTCAATACCACATCAAAAACTGCTAGCCTGTCTACCACAGTTCAAACATTATTATTATTATTATAAGACAAGTGAACAGTCAGTAATAAAACAAGAACGAATACATTACAAGAATAGATAAATACACTATAACAAAGTTACAATAAAGTAAGGTCTAACTGTAGTATTCAGGTATAGAAATGTATACAGTGAAAAGTGTTCACTGTATACATGTAATACAGATTAATCTTTGTTAAAGATGTGTTTTGTTGTTTGATTAATGACACAGACAGCAGTGGGGATTTATAAGCGCTGTCTCTTTAAGACCGAATGCACGGATCCAATGTAATAATACACATACAATGTATTTCTCAACTCTTTATGTTCACTTAAAGGGATAGTTCACCCAATGAAAGTCATCATTTACTCACACTCATATTGTTCCAAACCTGAATGAGTTTCTTGAGTATTTTGAAGAATGTGGATAACCAGACAGTTTGATGGTAGCACTACACATAGTTTTTTTTTCCTACTCGGGAAGTCAAATATCTGTTTAATAATATATCTTCTCTTGTGTTCAGCAGAAGAAAGAAACTCATGCAGGTTTGGAACATCCCTTAAGACATAACCGGCTGCATTTACGAGAATATTTGCAGCGACTGTTATATTTTTACATAATTTTGTGTCCATTCAAGTGCAAGGAAATGCAAACCAAATTGATTCTTCTTGCGCTGGAATGGTTTAAAATTGCTTGAATGTGTAAATTGGTAAGATAAGACATGTGCAAATGATAGATTTTCACTTTTATGGCACTTAAACTTTGAATTAATCCATGAATCACATGCGTGCTGAACCGTGGGTCCGTTCTTCGGTCGTCGCTAACTCGGTTAGCTGGATTTGATTGTTGGTGATTTGATCTCGGATTGTCTGCGACACTCATCCTGGACTTGTTGTCTTAGCAACAGTTCCGTAAGATTAAACCTTATTTCATGGAAACAGGATTAGATTGCATCTTTAGGTGATCCTTAAAATCTGTCCCAGCCACTGCTGCTTTATCACAAGAGTTCATCCAGAAATTCGTGTTTTTTGTGTGTGTGTAATTTGTGAAGTTTTTTGCCAGGTGGCTTCTTTAATTATATGATGTCATGACGTTGTCTTGACGACAGCCAATCGCTGCTTTACTGATCGTGGTTTGTAGTATCGATGCATCTGCCCTCTTCAGGGAACACATGAACACGCAATGATCTCAGATAACTTAATCCAGATATTTTAATCCAATCTGCAAATTCATTTGAAGAACCAAATTAACCAGAGATCCGTTATCACAATTAGAAGATCTGGGATCAGTCAAATCATCTCAGATGTGTTAAACGAGCTACGAAGAACGGACCCCAGGTCTGTACGGATAATGGATAAACTACAATCCATTTCACCACACACACACACACACACACACACACACTGCCCCTTAACCTACCCATCACACACACACGCACACACACACACACACACACACACACACACACACACACACACACACACACACACACACACACACACACACACACACACACACACCCCTAAACCTACCCATCACACACACACACACACACACACACATGTTTGTTTTGTGAAATGTGAGGACATTCCATAGGCGTAATGCATTTTATACTGTACAAACCGTATATTTTCTATCCCCATACACTGCCCCTGCCCCTAAACCTACCCATCACACACACACACACACACACACACACACACACACACACACACACACACACACACACACATACACACACACAGCCCCTAAACCCACCCATCACAGGAGACTGTGCAGTTTACTTTCTGTGATAAAAACCTCATCCTGTGTAATTTATTGTAATACCTATGTCATACCCATGTCATTATGCACATTTGTGTCCTAATATGTCACACACACACACACACACACACACACACACACACACACACACACACACACACACACACACACACACACACACACACAGCAAATCTGGTCTGCAATATGATTGGATGAGCCAGTGTTGCAATATATTAAATTATAGAACAGTGTAAAATGTTAGCATTTTACTATTCTTACAAAAAGTGAAGAAACATATTCCCTCAAAATTCGGTGTATTTAAGATGCACTACTTTATAGTTAACTTAGTCAGAACTTGTTTTTGTCTTAAAATCATTAATTATTAAACATATACATTATTTTTTACATTAATGCAAATATAGTTATAGTTAGTCCAATGAAATATTCATTGTGGAAATAATTGTTTATTGAGATTTATTAATACGTTAAAATATTCTCAGATTGCTGTTTTTTTTTATGAATTAATACACTCTAAAAAATGCTGGGTTGTTTTAACCCAATGTTGGGTCAAATATGGTCTAACCCAGCAGTTGGGTTGTTTTAACCCTGCGGTTGGGTTAAATGTTTGCTTAAGACAACCCAATCGACCCAACATTGGGTTAAAACAACCCAGCATTTTTAGAGTGTGCAACAAGAGATAAAGGGTGCGGTAAAGTTTTTATTCTGAGAATGTGGAATACATATTGAGTAATTAATATTTTTTTACAAATATTCATAGATTATTGAAACTGTATGCTGTGGACAGAGAATATTGATTGCATCATCATTTAGTTCAATTAGTTCAGTCATTATACCACATAAAACTCAAAGAGCAGCGCTAGAGGAGACCTTAAATCAGTATGACAGCATATTACACACTGTGCCACTGAAAGAGACGGCATCATGCTCCATCTGAGAGAGAGAGAGAGAGAGAGAGAGAGAGAGAGAGAGAGAGAGAGAGAGAGAGAGAGAGAGAGAGAGAGAGAGAGAGAGAGAGAGAGAGAGAGAGAGAGAGAGAGAGAGAGAGAGAGAGAGAGAGAGAGAGAGAGAGAGAGAGAGACAGAGAGAGAGAGAGAGAGAGAGAGAGAGAGAGAGAGAGAGAGAGACAGAGAGAGAGAACAAGAGAGATGGAGACCGTTCCATAATGGCAGCATTGTGTGTGTATATACGTGTTGTGATGGTAGCCACCAGGGTGAAGAGGTTGAGCTTGTGTTTTATATATTTATATATTTGATGTTAAGGACAGCACAGACATTGTGCTCTGGAGTTCTTTGGATAAATGAACGGAGATAAGGCCTCGCGAGGCTGTTCCCAGAGGCTATCATTGATTCCTCAGGGCAGCCTTTTAAGAAGCTTAGTAAAAGCTGCTAGCAGGAAGAGCATGTAGAATAGAGCAAATGGGCCACATCTGAACGCCTCCATCAACCTATATGTGGGTCACGACCATTAGGGATTTAATAGCAGTTCTTTTCTTCATCCTTTTGTTAATTTCATAAGGCCGTAATGGGTAGCACACTGTAACAGAAGTCCTGTTCAATATACAGTTCAGAACCGGCTGTGGTTACTAGACATTCAGTGTATGAGAATGTTTCAAGCATTGTGTATATTATATATCTCACAGCTCATAATGCATTCCATTAGCTAATAGCATGTTAGTATGCCATCCTTCTTGAATTAGAAAAAAAAGTTGATTCTGTATTTAAGCATTTCTGATTATTTCCCCCCATTAACCATATCTAAACACAAAACACACACCGCACTACATAATGCACCCATAAATATGAAGTAAAAACATAACGTTACAAAAAACAAGACAAATTATTTTGATTCATCACAGAGACTTCTGGGAACGTCGTTTTAAACATTTCTTAACCTATTCAGTTATATTAAAATGTATGTCATTCTGTATACATGTCTACTTGATTCTAAGTGAAATTCATAATAATTAATATAATTAATATGTCTAAAAAAATTTAATACCATGGCAATATTGCAAACTTAGCAACTTTTCAATGCCCTTTTTTGACTAGCAACACATTTTTGGACTGCTGTTTAACATAGATATCATATCAAAGTATACTGAGAAAAAGGCAGTCAGAATTGTACCTTTAGGGGTACAACAGCTGGGGCATTTCCCTTAAAAGGACATTTTTGTACCTTTTTTACCACAAAAAGGTTCATAGTAGTACCTTAAGGTACGTATTTGTACTCTAATATGCACCTATTAGGAGTAAAAAAGGTAAAAAGATGTTCTTTTAAGGGAACTGCCCCAGCTGTTGTACCCCTAAAGGTACAATTTTGACATCCTTTTTCTCAGTGTGTATGTAAATGTGAGCTTTATTGGACATTCGGCTGTACAGTATATTATTAACATACAGTATGTGGCCACAGGTTAGGAGAGAACACAGATGTAAAGTGTTGACAGTGCGCCGCATCACGTCATCCATCTAGTGATATTTTAGTAACTTTCTGAGCAGGCTTTAGCTACTGGACCAGGGAGGAAAGAAACTTAATTTCCCATAATGCTCTAATTTAAACTTCAAAGAGAACAAAGTCTTTTTTCATTTTGCCTAACCCGGAAAGAGACTAAAAGAAGTAAAGAATGTGTGATGGAAGTGTGATTCTGAAGACTTGACTATGTATGTGTAACCGGTCCTACTCGACCCAATCCGAGCAGGATTCGAACCAGCATCTCCGGTGTGGGAGGCGGACGAGCTAACGAGGCTAAAGAGTGCTAATGTGTGTCTCATGAGATCAGGGAGTGAGGTTAAGATGCACAGCTCTTACTGGCCTGCGTCTATTACATATGTGACACAAATGTACATAATGGGTTTTACTCTAGGCAAGGTGTTTTAAAGGCTCCAGTGTTTCAGATCTGTCGCTGGGGTCAGACTTATTATTTCACGTCATCTTTTCTGTTCACAGTTTTAAACCAAGGTCAACTTGTACCTACAACCCATTATTGAGTAATTAACATACACAAGCCTCCAAACCTTGTCAAATAACGGCTGAAAGTAGAAGGTCAGGCCGTGCTGAAACACGGTGGGCTTGTGAGGTGGAAAGCAGGGTGATAAATGAGAACGTTCTGCCTTGTGTTTGGACGAAGCACATGTTAGCGGTTTGAGATGTTTGAAATCTGAGCTGCGGTAATGCTGCGGATTATTGAAGTCTCTCCAGCTTCGGTCAGCCAGACCATTTGCTCCAGGGTTAGAGAGTGCGGAGAGATGCATGCTGCTTGGTTTGCAGTGGGCAGCTGGGTTACCCAACACATCAAGCCCTCGCTCCATCACATACAGAGATTGTTTACTGGACACTAACTCAGCTGTGATAGAAGTGGGAGGGTGAGACCTTTGAAATAAATATGAGTTAAAATAAACCATGATTCCATCTACATTCAGGGGGTTCATGTGACAATTGTAGCTTTAGGTGGGTTGATGTTTGTCAGATGATCTGACTTCTTACTTGTATAAAAAAAGATCTAATATTTAACAAGAAAAGACTACAAGAATGATACGGTGAAAACCTGTTAATTTCTTAATGGAAACTTCTATACCCCTGTTGAAAATCCCAGCATCAGCTGGTTTGAGCTGGTTTAAGCTGGTCCTTAGCTCAGGGCAAGTTTATAACCAGCTCAGGACCAGCTTAAACTAACTCAGGACCATCTTAAACCAGCTCAGGACCAGTTTATAACCAGCTCAGGACCAGTTTATAACCAGCTCAGGACCAGCTTAAACAAACTCAGGACCATCTTATAAACCAGCTCAGGACCAGTTTAAACCAGCTCAGGACCAGCTTAAACCAACTCAGGACCAGCTTAAACCAGCTCAGGACCATCTTATAACCAGTTCAGGACCAGTTTATAACCATTTCAGGACCAGTTTATAACCATTTCAGGACCAGCTTAAACCAGCTCAGGACCAGCTTAAACCAACTCAGGACCATTTTAAATCAGCTTAAACTAACTCAGGACCATCTTAAACCAACTCAGGATCAGTTTAAACCAACTCAGGACCAGCTTAAACCAACTCAGGACCATCTTAAACCAACTCAGGACCATCTTAAACCAGCTCAGGACCATCTTATAACTAGCTCAGGACCAGTTTATAACCAGTTCAGGACCAGTTTATAACCATTTCAGGACCATCTTATAACCATCTCAGGACCATCTTAAACCAGCTCAGGACCATCTTAAACCAACTCAGGACCATTTTAAACTAGCTCAGGACCATTTTAAACTAGCTCAGGACCATCTTAAACTAGCTCAGGACCAGCTTAAACCAGCTCAGGACCAGCTTATAACCAGTTCAAGACCATTTTAAACCAGTTTAGGACCAGCTTACAACCATCTCAGGACCAGCTTAAACCAGCTCAGGACCATTATATAACCAGCTCAGAACCATCTTATAACCAGCTCAGGACCATCTTAAACCAGCTCAGGACCATCTTATAACCAGCTCAGGACCATCTTAAACCAACTCAGGACCAGTTTAAAACAACTCAGGACAATCTTAAACCAGCTTAAACCAACTCAGGACCAGCATAAACCAGCTCAAACCAGCTGTTATGCTTCAAACATACAGCATATAATGTTTTTTTTTTTCAACAGGGTGACGAGGGAAAAAAACCCCAGAATAAATAGGATATTTCATGTAATTTTACAGTTTTTGGAAGTGAAAAACAGTCATTTTAAAATGTATAGTGAAAATCCATAAATTGACATTCCCAGAATTCCCTGTGTGGCAGATCACATTTGAAATAACAGTTTTTTGTACATTAACTGTTTGTGTTGCATCTTGTCACGTCTGTTTTAGGCTTCTGTCTTTTATTTTGTTGTTTGTCAGTTTTGTCATGTTGCCCCATGTGGTCTTGTCGTGTGCTCTGTTTGCTTCATGTGTTTTGTTACTCACAGGTGTATCTTGTTTAGCATTAGCCTTTGTGTATTTATAGCACTCTTGTTCCCATTGTCTTTTGTCTAGCTTTGTTCATGTGATGAACTGATGGCGAGTCTTTGTTTTCTGGTTTGCGGTCATAAGTCGAGCCACTGTCTGGTTCTGTTTATCTATGTTTGTTTAAATGAACTGCACATGGGTTCTCAGTCAGCCCGTCTTCAGTGGACTGTTCGTAATTGCATTATTTCAGTGTTTGTGTTACCATGGTGGTGTTTAGTGCTTGTGTGTATGCCATTAGTATTAGTATTTACCTCAGCTTGAGGAGAAGATAATTGTGATGAGCTTTGATTTCTCCTTAGCACTTGTGTTTTAAGGTGGTGGTCAGTATGTTAAAATGGTACAAATCAGATTTTAGTGCTTCAATTGGTCAATTAACGTTATATCAATTAACTATGTATTTTTTTTTATTACTGTAAATGTGAGTTCAATCTGTTCAATCTTTAAATGTTGGTTTGGTGTCTGTGATCAGAATGATGTGGTTTAATTCCCTCCAGAAGCGTCTCACACGATTGCGTTCCCAAACACTGAGACGACACTCATTTATGATGGAGCAACTTCCATTTTTATTATGAATATTTTGCACCAATTTCCCAGGAAGTGATGATTTTGTTCTGTTGAACACAAAAAATATTCACACTTTTTATGCAAATTCCAGTTACTTGAATTCACAACTTTGGAGCTAATCACTCAACATAGTAAGCACACTGCTTGATTTTATTCAGATATTGTAGAAATCTAGTATTATGAATAACTTGCTGACCTTTAGTATGACCTATAGACTTCATTCAATCAAGTGCACACCATCTAATCTCCATTCATATGATGGCATTAATATTTAAATGTTTGATGTTGCTTCCAGATTCCCAGAGATGAACATGTAGAACCTCAGCTGCATGATAACTCGCTTCACTTCCACATGCAATATTAATGTATTTTGACATTGACCCTAATTCTGTCCAACCATGACATCAATTTTGACTACATATATTTTACTTAAGTACATGTATAGGGTCACTCCATCTCAGGTGGTCCACAGATTCTAAAGCTGGTTGATTGACTGTTTTTATGTAAAATAATATACAAAGCAAGGAATACAAACAAATAATTAATTGGGACACATTTAGGACCTGTCGCAATAATCAATATATCGATATATATCGCACAATTTGTATATAACCTCAATAATTTTTTGTGATGCAACGTGATTCCATGATAATGAATGTCATCAACATTTCACTCGATTATGCTGTCATCTTGTTTGTTTTCCGTGACGGAGGTGAAAGTGGTTCTTGGGCAGTTCCTTCACACACAGATCGGTTATCCTTAGGTGAAGAAAAGCTGCCGTTTGAGACATTAGTGTTTTCCTGACCACTACTGACCGTTTGGAAGAATAAGCCCAAATGGACTGCAATCCCCTGTCCCGGTGCACAGAATGACGAGTGTTAAAGCCGTTTCACAAGGAAAATGTTGATTTACTATTTATAATTTTTTATTTAGGATAATAGGTAATAATTGAAAGTGTGTAGGTCTACTTGCATTATTATGCTGTAATATTAGGATTATATATTCAGTGGCATAAAATAGTCTTAAAATCACAATAATATCGTTTATCGCAATTATTTCTGGGACGATATATCGTGAAACAAAAAGTAGTTATCGTGACAGTCCTAGACACATTAAAGAAGAAAATTGGTGTACTAACCTATGCAAAGCAAAGAAAGAGGGTTTTAAAAAAGAGGGCTTTATGTAAGGATCCATTATGCAGACTTGATGAGATCCAAAAAGGGCTGCCACACAGTTCACCCTTTAACCCCCAAAGCGATGTCTATGATTCTATTTAATAATTGTCTTTGTGCATCTTCCGTCTGTCATTTTGAATGTATGATGCAATATCTCAAAACAGAAAAGAGATACAAAGTACCTCAGGAATAAGTGTGAAATCCTTTTATTCTCAGATAACTAGTTTTAAATATTTTTCAACTAAATAAGATGTAACAAATACTTGTATCCAGATTTTAAAAATATGTTTCTTGTATATTGTTTGTTCTGTGACAGAAAATGCATCCGTCCACTCCAGTGGATGTCATGTGCCAAATTGGGCCTATATTTAGATTCCACCTTATTTTGTATGTTTTAGTTAAAATTATGATATAATTTACACTTGAATAGTTTAATTAAACAGCAATATTATAGAGTCTTCCTATTTTATAGTTTATCTCAATGCTTACAGTCTATATTTATATATTAGGTCATATGCAAGTATAGGCATATTATGCTTATTTTATATATTTCATAATTATTATATTAATAATTTTAATTGTTGGAAGAAGCTAAAATGAGACTAATTATGATACTGGTTTTAATTGTTTTCAAATAAAATGAGTTCCGATTCACGTTCAGTTACGACGATTCGAAACCAAGAATATGTTTTTCAAATGTCCTCTCTATTGTTGTTGTTATTAAATGTTCATATGTGTATTCATACCATTTGCCTCTAGTAAAAACATGTTTTAATGGAGGCTATCTAGTAGTTGTTGTGCGAGTAAATCTCACTCCACTGATCTCAAGAGACGCTCTAGCGACTGACACTAGAGGTTCAGCCTTTAGCCTCCTTGTTAGAGCATCCGACTCTCATGCCGGCACAGTCCACAACAGTGGACAGATATTAACTCCTCAAAATAAAATCTATTGGAAAAATGAATTATTGGCATGATTTTTCACACAAACAAAAAACTGTGTGATTCCATAATTCCTGCATGAAAGGGTTAATAAACAGCCTCTAAAGTTATTAAAAGTGATAATACTTCATGATAGTTTGTGTCTGGTAGCACTGATGCGTCTTCTACCGAAGTCTATTTTTAACTAAGGCCAGGCTGGCAGGGCCTTTTAAAGACAGTCCTTGTCCTTTATGAAGCTTACAGCCCATCTGTGCACAGATGCTTCCCAAAACCACCTCGCTTATTAGAGTAGCCTATTCCCCTGTGACGGCACGACCGTACCGGCATAAAGAGCACAGATTCCAGAATATTAATAAGACATTAATCTGTCACACGCAAGAGTGTGTAAATGAACGTGTGAAATGAGTCCTTTTTTCCTTTTTTTCTCTGATTAGCTGGAATGATCTTTAGAGAGACGAGTTGCCCAGAATTCGTCCTGATTTGGCACAAACTGAAAATGTGCCGAGGAAAATGTTTTAATATAAAATCAAAGATAGAGAGAATGCATGCCAAAAAATGTATGATAAATTATGAACCGGCCTCCCCGGAAAGCCTAGATGCTATTCTTGTTGTTTATAGTTTGTTCTCAGTAAATTCATTGTTCGATTGTATAAAGTTATACAAGATGAATATGAGTAAATCATGATAGAAATGTATTCCTGGGGTGAACGATTGGTTTAGAGCGTTCTTGTGCATATTAAAAAACTGCCTAATGAGCCGTTGGTTCTCTAATTAGGTTATTTGTGTTCCTGCATATTGAATCTTTAATATCGCCACATATAGAGGCTTACCTCAGAATTGAGGTCATTTCAGAAATAGACGGCTGGCTTTGGTCCCTAAGAAGTGTACAGTGATGAATTTGTCGTTGTGGGTCAGTGTCACAGTGGTCTGGGTGAAGGAGACAAGGAAATAGAGTCATTACGGGAAATTCCCAGGCCTCTGTCTGCTTGGCAAAGACAGCGCCGCGTGTCTGGGGAACGTTAGGTTGTGTTTGAATTGTCATCCGAAGAGCAGACGGACCAGCTGCTTTGTATCCTGCAATTTCTCTGCCAGAATCAAGCTCAATTGATCAGTCTATCAGCACTTGCCTTGAAACATTTAATTTGCAAAAACAGAAATCAGGTACTGTATTGTAGTCTGAAACCGCTGGCAACCGCGCTACTGATCTGAACAAATATGTCATTTGCAGTTTGGCTGTAACATTCACGCTTTAACTTTCATAATGCGTCTCAAGTGTAGGTGCACATGGGAGATGGGGAATGAATCAGGGATTGGAGAAGTGAAATGGAGGACGGGGAAAGAGGCTCAGAAGATGATAGCAAAGATGTAATGAGCCTCTCCATGTGCAAACAGGTGAAAGCTAAAGTGTGCTGAGTAAAAGGGACGATATGAAGTGTAGCATAAGAAGTCAGGTAGTTCACTTCAAACCTGCATGAGACACATTTGAAGTTTGCAGATATACTCTGATAGAAGTTGCTACAAATCATTAAACGGTCATAGTGTTACTATTCATTTTGCTGTTGGGCAACTATGCCCTAAAAACTTTTTTGATTTAAAGTCAACTTGAAACGGCATTCACAACCCATGTGCTTCCATTTATGTGACATATTTCTGAGTAAAGTTGGTTATTAAATGAGAAAAAAGAACTTAGGCAAGGTTTTATCCTTTGATTGGTGGAAGGTTAGCATTACAGAATAACACTTGCAGCCGAAAGGAATAGTTTGGAAACCCAATCTGAATGGAAAGTCATTTCAGAAAGAATTTTCCCAAAATATTTGAAGAATGTTCCAGTTTTTGTTTACTGAATGTTACTATATTTCCAGAACTCATTTTATAGACATTGCACTCACAAAGATAAATTATCAGCCAATGAAATGACAATTAAGCACAATATTTAAAATGTTATTAGTTACTGTACAATGAGAGTATTTGTTTTCCTTCAAAATAGCCTGCACTTATGAATCATGCACCGTAAAGGTCCGTTCACACCAAGAATTGTAACAAAGACAACTATTACCAGGGCTTGACATTAACATGTTTGCTCTCCAGTCACTGTGGCTTGTGGTTTTCCAAAGTTACTAGCCACTCTGCATTTTCACTGGCCACAATTTTGACATCAATACCATAAGGGGAAAACTGCCATATAGATGTTTTTAATATTCTCTCATAATTTGTCAGCAGGAATATTAGGCTGCTGTCACTTTAAGAGCTGACACACGGATCCAATACACTGATACACATGTGTTTTCTTTCTCAACTGTTTACATTCACTCAAAACACAACTGACTGTGATTACGTGAATTCTCCGGTGTTTTGGCATTTTTTTGTGTGTGTTTGACTGTTTAAGTGCAATAAGCTGCGAAAAAGAGCTCAATTTAGTGCTGAGAGCCGGCTTTATGTGCTGCACTTTGGGTATGAGCACAAAATCTGCAGGAATGAGTAAAATTATGTACAATACATGCAATCCCACGGCAAATTCAAGCCCTGTAACAGCAGCAATATTCATCCGGAGGAAATGAAGCGAGTGTGTGAGGGGAGGAGGCTTTGTGTGTCACTCGCTGTCGGAGAGAGTGGCCAGCAGGAGTGATGTGTTTTACGCCACTGCTGAAATGCATTGCATCTGGTGGGTTTTAATGTGAAGCCCTGACTATAACTATATCAGCGTCACACCAATGCACAATATTGTTTTGTTTATTATATGCACGTGCTGCATTTTTGTCATCTGCCATATTAAATGCTCAAACTCTTTAATGCAGGATGTATTCTGATTGACTGTCAATGATTTTATCACTCTTGAAATGGCTCAAAAGTTATATCATTATAGTTTTGACGTGGCTATTCTTTTATATTTAGAGCTATATCTTTATCATTATCATCCTAGGTCTGACCGGGCCTTAAGAACAGACACACATCTAAGAAAGTAATTAAGATGAATGTTGTGTATATATTAACCATGAATTTATTGTTGAAGGGAATTTAAATCTCTTTAATAGCAAAAATGGTTTTAAGCAGTAGGAAGTTGCACCATTGCCTGGGAGATGGAAAGCTTTAGTTGTTCATCATTTTTCTGTGCATTGGGAATAACTGTAGGAACTGTAAGTATATTAGAATAAAATGAGACACTTGTTTTTTGAGTCGTGAAGGAATAATTCACCCGAAAATGAAACTTCTGTCATCATTTACTCTCCTTCATGTTGTTCCAACCCCGTATGACTTTCATTCTTCAGTGAAACACAAAGGGCAGAATGTTGTTACAGGCAGAATGTGGAGACTGACAGCCGCAGTCACTGTTCACTTTTCATTGTATGGAAAAAAGACGCAGTGAAAATGAATGGTGACTGCGGCTGTCAGGCCCTAACATTCTGCCGAACATCTCCTGTTGTGTTCCATGGAAGAAAGCAAGGTAAGGGAATGATGAGAATCTTGATTTTTAGGTGCACTATGCCTTTAAGAACGCAGCATTTTCACCCTATATTCCCTTTAGTCAACAACACTCTAATCCCAGTTTCACTGGACGTGTTTTGCTGGGTACAATCAGCAGATGCTCTTGATTTGCAGGGGAACTGACAAGCACAAGGTTCATCTTGTGTTCTCTCATTATACATGCTTCTTACAAGGCACTCAGGATTTCTGTTTGTGGATGTTTTCCTGACTGTTGAAACCAGAACAGAGCGAGGCATGTGTGGCGCGTGTCTTTACCATGGCACTTTAGGGCTGAATGAGTTAGGGAAAATCTAATAAAAAATCTAGTCTGATAAAAGTTGAGTCCCACACATGACATGCGGACAAAAATATATACTAAAGCATAAAAAATACCATATGTTCGCAGATATTTCGGATATATGCTCCTGAAAAACAATGCTACAGCCAGTTATTCTACATTGAAATGTTCCATGTCAGAATGTCTGTTTTTGTGATCCCGCCCACTGGCAATTTACCCAATAGTATTTCAGCACCCCATGTTGCCAGTTGATGTAAAACCCAGCGTATTGCAGCCATCAAACAAACTAAATCAGAGATGTCAGATTCTGTCCGACCTCTATCAAAAAGTGTGGACTGCAGTACCTATTTCAACCACTAGTTGTCAATGCTACATACTGCTTCTCATTTCTCATGCCTGGTGAAGGCTTGCATTCCTAAATGCACGTTAAAGTGACTCAAACTCAGCAGATGCAGAGATGGAGTTAATGTGGAGTAGCGTTTACTGTGAATTGAGCTGCTCTGAGATGCGGAAAACACTGGGGGACAAGGAGCTGATTGTGTAAATGAACACAGTGCTGCGCTTCACTCTGAAACATGCAACGCATATATTTATTTAAGCCATATTGTGATTTTGGTTTTATTTCAATTAATCGTGCAGCAAGGTACAGTGCGTTAAGTTACATTTTACATCAGAACATGTGTGCTAAAGTACACTGATAAAAATGTTCTGCTAGACTTTTTGCATAATTTTATGATGTAGATCAAGCAAGACTCGTCTTTGCTGTAAACTGCGAAGGAAACTGTAAATTTGAGCATTTCTCTAATCTTTTGTGTGTGTGTGTGTGTGTGTGTGTGTGTGTAGTTGAAGTTTCCTTTGCAATACTTTTTACTCAAACAATATAATACTGAATTAAAACATGTTAAGTAAATAATACAACAGATATCATGTAGGCACGATATATATACATGATAGTAGTAATGAACACAGACTCCTCAATATTTGGTACACAATGACAGTAACATTTGATGGATCGTTTTTGAGTATGAATGTGTCATTTTGAGTAGAAAATTATCTCCAGATGTCACAAAATGGCAAGTTGCTAAACCTAACAACAAAAGCAATGATAAAACAGCTGGAAAACAGCGTAAAATCAACCATATTAATGATTAATTACACCAGTATCAGAAAAGTTGAGTCGTTTTTACTTAAAGGTGGGGTAAGTGTTATTTCAAAACAGCTTTACTAAACGGACTCAGACCGAGTGCATAAACAGACTCGTAGCCAATCAGCAGTGAGGGGCGTGGCTACTAATGACGGAGCGAAGAGAGTTATTCAAAAGACACGACACAGGACGGACATTAGCCGAGCGATGACAGAAAGAGAGAGATGGCAGTTAAAAGAAAAAAGAGGAAACATTGTTTTTTTTTGTTTCATAGAACTAGTATAATCTGGCTTTTGCTTGAATATGCTCGTGTGTCATGTTCACTTGAATGTCCATTTGTGATAGTATCGTCGTTCACTTCAGCGACGATAAAGACCCGTTCATTTCCACACCATGTGAGCCTGGAGCGTCTAAACCTCCTCACTGTCTGTTTCAAGCGTCGGCTCACAAAATGTGTCCGAAAAGTAAGATAATAAACTCCTAATATATGTTTGATTCCTCTTTTCATGATCTCTAATCTGGTCATAATTGTAAAATGTTCGTTAGTTGGTCTGTCGTGCTCGTGCTGTCGAGTTGTTCATGAGAACGGTTTGTGTTTTTGTGATGGAAAGGATGACTTTTTCATTGAACATTCGACCTGGATTACCATAGTAACACACAGATTCTGGCGTAGTCGTTGCCTGGGTTACGTATGTGTGGGGCGGAGCTATCAGAACAGGGGCGTGTTTGTTTTGGTGATTTGAAATATCAACAACGGTTACCAGAAACTGACCCCATCTTTAAGTTTATAATGTTGATATTTACACTTTAATTTCTACACGCTTGGATTCAGTACTAATATATAATTTCCTTTACAGTTGAATTTACCTGAACTAAATTACATTTGTTTTTTCTGTAGTATTTACTTCACCACAGAATCATTTTCATCAATGAGTATGAGTAGCTGATTAATACAGTACGTTTCCTGTCTAATATTTGGAACAGTGCTCTTGTCAAGAGTTCACCTATGATGCCTAAAATGTTTAGCCTCATTTCCATTCAATAGGTTGTGGTTAGAGCTAGTATGCAATCGGTTGTACAACAATTCCTTAAAACCACTTCCTGAAAAATTGCTTACAGTGGCAGAGATGATATGCTCGGTTTATAGAGCAGACCACAACAATTTCATTACAAATCTGCTTTGAATACATCCCCATTTCCTCTAATAGAATACTTAGATAATCTGCTCACAGACTTTAATGTTGTCAGACGTATCTGGCATCATCCTTACTTTGACCCTTGCGTGACCCAGTATCTAAACCACATATGGTCTGACAAATGCTTTTCATTTAGCTGAGATGCTTTTACCTTGAATAGAAAGAGTCTGAATGGATGAAATCATGCAAATACTCAGTGGTATTTCCTTCCAAGGCAAGAATGGACCATGCATTTGCATGATGGGTCAATTGCTCAGATCTGCAGGAATCTCTCTTATTTCAGCACAAGGACATTGTGCCCTGCAGTGACGATTGTTCCTCGTCTTCAAATACTTAAATATGCCTGTGAAATTTTTCAAAGCGCATTTATTCAAAGCGTGCAATATGTGTCTCAGCCCATTTTACTAGGCCAGTCTGAGCTTTTGTTGCCTACAGTTTATTGAAGTAGGACGTAGTGGAAAGGCACAAAATGTATGTGTTACAACAAAAGATGTAGAAACATGTTCCATGGCTCCCGGGGGAATGGCACTCTTTGTCTGCTTGTGGCCCACTTTCTTCCCAATGGTGTCCAGTGGTTTCTAATGGGGGAAATGCAGTACAGTAATGTGTGTAGGTGACTAGTGGATGAATGTAGATGAAGCTTCCCACAGTAGCTACAAACAAATCACTTAATCCATGGCTCAACAGTTGTTAGAGATGCATTGCCCTCAGCATATTCTGAATCTTTAGTATCAAACCCATAGCTGGAGCATTATCTGTGAACTGTGCTTTGTCTGTATTTTTGTCTGTAAAAATATTGCATTTAAAAATGTGACAAATTGCTACCAAGAGTATTATGTTAGTTGTACATTTGCCAAAAAATGTATTAAAAAATAAATAAATAATTAGTGTTACCTAATTATTTAATTATTTAACCCTATTAAGATCAAATCTTTGATTGTGATCCTTTTTTGTCTTAAAGTGCCCCATTCTAGTTCTCGCTGTTCACAAAAGACTGGGCCATGTAAACCAATCAGAGCAGAGTAGACCAAACACAACAGACTGGGCCATCTGACCAATCAGAGTAGAGTAGACCAATCACAACAGACTGAGCCATCTGACCAATCAGAGCAGAGTAGACCAATCACAACAGACTGGGCCATCTGACCAATCAGTGCAGAGTTGACCAATCACAACAGACTGGGCCATCTGACCAATCAGAGCAGAGTAGACTAATCACAACAGACTGGGCCATCTGACCAATCAGAGCAGATTAGACCAATCACAACAGACTGGGTCATCTGACCAATCAGAGCAGAGTAGACTAATCACAGCAGACTGGGCCATCTGACCAATCAGAGCAGAGTTGACTAATCACAGCAGACTGAACCATCTGACCAATCAGAGCAGAGTTGACCAATCACAACAGACTGGACCATCTGACCAATCAGAGCAGAGTGACTAATCACAGCAGACTGGGCCATCTGACCAATCAGAGCAGAGTAGACCAATCACAACAGACTGGGTAATCTGTCCAATCAGAGCAGAGTTGACCAATCACAACAGACTGAACCATCTGACCAATCAGAGCAGATTAGACCAATCACAACAGACTGGACCATCTGACCAATCAGAGCAGAGTAGACCAATCACAACAGACTGGGCCATCTGACCAATCAGAGCAGAGTAGACCAATCTCAACAGACTGGGCCATCTGACCAATCAGAGCAGATTAGACCAATCACAACAGACTGGACCATCTGACCAATCAGAGCAGAGTAGACTAATCACAGCAGACTGGGTCATCTGACCAATCAGAGCAGAGTAGACCAATCACAACAGACTGGGCCATCTGACCAATCAGAGCAGAGTAGACTAATCACAACAGACTGGGTCATCTGACCAATCAGAGCAGAGTAGACCAATCTCAACAGACTGGGCCATCTGACCAATCAGAGCAGAGTAGACCAATCTCAACAGACTGGGCCATCTGACCAATCAGAGCAGAGTAGACCAATCTCAACAGACTGGGCCATCTGACCAATCAGAGCAGAGTAGACCAATCACAACATACTGGGTCATCTGACCAATCAGAGCAGATTAGACCAATCTCAACAGACTGGGCCATCTGACCAATCAGAGCAGAGTAGACCAATCTCAACAGACTGGGCCATCTGACCAATCAGAGCAGAGTAGACCAATCACAACATACTGGACCATCTGACCAATCAGAGCAGAGTAGACCAATCACAACAGACTGGGCCATCTGACCAATCAGAGCAGAGTAGACCAATCACAACAGACTGGGCCATCTGACCAATCAGAGCACAGTAGACCAATCACAACAGACTGGGACCATCTGACCAATCAGAGCAGAGTAGACCAATCACAACAGACTGGGCCATCTGACCAATCAGAGCAGAGTAGACCAATCACAAAAAAAAGGGTCATCTGACCAATCAGAGCAGAGTGGACCATCTGACCAATCAGAGCAGAGTAGACCAATCACAACAGACTGGGCCATCTGACCAATCAGAGCAGACTGGACCATCTGACCAATCAGAGCAGAGTAGACCAATCACTCAACAGACTGGGCCATCTGACCAATCAGAGCAGAGTAGACCAATCACAACAGACTGGACCATTTGTCCAATCAGAGCAGAGTAGACCAATCAGAGCAGACTGGACCATCTGACCAATCAGAGCAGAGTTGACCAATCACAACAGAATGGGCCATCTGACCAATCAGAGCATAGTTGACCAATCTCAGCAGACTGGACCATCTGACCAATCAGAGCAGAGTTGACCAATCACAACATACTGGACCATCTGACCAATCAGAGCAGAGTAGACCAATCACAACAGACTGGGTCATCTGACCAATCAGAGCAGAGTAGACCAATCACAACAGACTGGGTCATCTGACCAATCAGAGCAGAGTAGACCAATCACAACAGACTGGGCCATCTGACCAATCAGAGCAGAGTAGACCAATCACAACAGACTGGGCCATCTGACCAATCAGAGCAGAGTAGACCAATCTCAACAGACTGGGCCATCTGACCAATCAGAGCAGAGTAGACCAATCTCAACAGACTGGGTCATCTGACCAATCAGAGCAGAGTAGACCAATCTCAACAGACTGGGTCATCTGACCAATCAGAGCAGAGTAGACCAATCACAACATACTGGGTCATCTGACCAATCAGAGCAGAGTAGACTAATCACAGCAGACTGGGCCATCTGACCAATCAGAGCAGAGTAGACTAATCACAACAGACTGGGCCATCTGACCAATCAGAGCAGAGTAGACCAATCACAACATACTGGACCATCTGACCAATCAGAGCAGAGTAGACCAATCTCAACAGACTGGGCCATCTGACCAATCAGAGCAGAGTAGACCAATCACAACAGACTGGGCCATCTGACCAATCAGAGCAGAGTAGACCAATCACAACAGACTGGGCCATCTGACCAATCAGAGCAGAGTAGACCAATCACAACAGATTGTAATAGATAAGATCCATGTCATGCATTCAAACATTCATTGAAAAAAATGAAGTAGGCCTACTAAATAAAATAAATATTTTAATTTGAACATGTCTTCAATGGGGAAATGGACAGTTGCAGGTTTTTTGTAACATCAGTGATTATTTTGCACGCAGATAGACAAATAACATAATGGCTACATTCTTAAGACAGTTGTACTGTAACTTCAACCCTGTTATGCAACATTTTATTATCATTCATTCATATTAGCTGATAAAATCCAGTGTGCATTTGCTTGAGCTGGAAAAATATATCCTGCTGCTGATGCAATATTAAATTATCCTCCAAACCTGTTATTTCTTTCAAAATGGCATCAAAAAGGCACCATCTACAAATATTTTCATAACTATCCATGTCTGGATGCTGAAGTCAGTCTAAACATATTGTGAAGCTTCACAAGCTCATCGAATGAGGAAAAGATATGTTGTAATGCTGCAATGGTTTCACCCCTAACTCAGCAAATATGAGAGAAAGCCGCCAACGATCGCTGACAAATTTCCTAAATCCGGCGCTGACGCTGAACGTTAAGACAAACAGTGGAACAATAAAACAGAGCCCATCGGTTTTATCTGGCAAGCCCACACAACCGTACTCTCAGATTTACAGCGTCTGATACCCAGCAGCACCAAATCTTCAGCGCCGGGTTGCCACATCTTTTGGTTATTTATAGTTAGTGGGAAGAGAGGCAAACGCGCATGAGTTACATAAACATATCACCCATCTGGGATATTTGTTTTCTCACCTATGAACAAATTACAATGCGATGCCATGAAATATGGATTCAGGGCGGCATAAAGCTTTCAGCAACCATGAGCATTTCTCAAGTCTGATTTGAATATGCATGTTTGCATTGCTCTAATGCAACTCCAATGATGCATAGTTCGCAAGCGGGGAACAAAAAGAGATCGTTTTTCTATTGACTGTACAGCTGGATGTCAGTTTGTGCTCTGTGAAAGGTTCTACAGTCTTTCTGTACCAAGAACAAACTGAATATCTGTCGCATCTCTTTTGGACTGTTTGCAGATCAACGGGACAGATCAGTGTTGCATGTGTCTGGATGTACAGAGATCTGCAAGAAGAAGAAGAAGAAGAAAACTATAGGTCATACGCTTGTAGAATGCTAAAATGTGTCATTGGGTTTGTTCCAAACGCTGCTGTGCTGCTTCCTGCCTGCACAAGCCCATACATCCTAACCCTCATCTAACCTCACACTGACCCATTTGTTATGCCCTACATAGACAGCAACTCCAACTGCACCACACAAGTTGTGCTCGGTGAGGGACTCTCCACTTACTCCAGTAGAGTTAAGTAAGCATATTGCTAAGCTAATAGCACAATAAACTAACAAGTTTTTTTTTTTTTTAAATGCAATCTTTAGAATTATTATGTTAAATTTTCTATTGTTAATCGAGTTGCCTGTTTCTAGATAGGGCTGTCATTTTTTAGAACAATCTAATTCGAACGGATATCAAATATCAAGCAATGTATTCGAATATTTACCGTTCGCAAAGACCCGCCCCCTTTAGTTACTGTTGCTATGTCTGACATCACACCACACACACACGTTCTCATGTGGAGAAAATACATCGCGGAGCAAAGAGGACACTGGCAACACACCAACAGACAGGACAGCAAGTTACTTTTGATATGAAACAAAGTCTCAACTTTCAAATTGTCATTTTTTAAAGTAATGTGAATAAATACCGTTTTGTGGCTCTTTAATGTGTCGTGATCACTGTAAGGCCTCAGTTAAAGTTGCTTGTGAACCGATCAGCTCTTCCTTCTAACGTTAGTTCATTGATAATCATCAAATAAACATGAATAAACACTAAAAGAAATGTTGTTTCAACCGCGGAAAGACGTCAGTACACACCGTTTTTCCAAGTTCAACTCCACCAACGTTAATCTCCTGACTGCTTTGTCGGACAAAACGGCAAATTCTGCGATTTGTTTGCCGTCAGTCAAACTTGCTGTGAAGGGTGAATTGTCCACTCAGGCTGGCCGTTCTGAGAGTTATCTTCCATTTTAAAAACACACTGGCTATTATTCGCTTGATTTGGTCATGGGCCAGCGGTACAATACGTTTAGAGCGCCCTCTATTGGATGAGATGGCAAACAATAAAATAAAAAAAACAAACGGTCTAATCATAGACTGTACAAAATGCGCTACATGGCACTTTAAAACCCGGATAGTTTATTTATAGTTCGATTACGGATGTTTCACGTCATATTCGAATACATATTCGAATATCGAATAAAAAGTGACAGCCCTAATTCTGGATAAATTATAAGTATCGCATTTAAAAAAATAAATAATAATAATTAAATAAAGATCACAATTCTGAACAGAAAATAACAGGTAATACTCTATATAAGAGATCCTATTTAAAATGTTAAGTAATTACATAAAAAGATTAATTCAATGACTCTCTTATAAAGACTTCACTTGCTTCATTATAGGATGAATCAGTGCTTTACCATAGAGCCCGCCTACTTTGATTTGATTGGTCATCTCAAACATTTTGACATCGACGAGGATGGTGGAAACTGCTCAGATGAGAAGGTTGGTTATGTTGGCATTGTGTAATATACTAGCAGCACCAAAGCAGATCTAATATTAGGCCTTCATTATATACCCTCGGAAAAATAACGAGGTCTGGACCTCGGGGACCCGGTGGGATTGCCTTATCTGTGCAGGAGACTGTATGCCCAATGAGGCCTTAGAATTGAGCCAAAATAAAGACTTTTAGGAGGCAGCCTAATTAAAGAACAAAGTTTATTGTGTCAGGCTTGCATTGAATTTAACCTTTTGTCTCATTAATAATATAAGTATGATTTCTATGAGATTAGGTTCTTAAAAGTTGAAATAATTCATTTATTAGTCAAGGTACAGTGAACACGGAGGCATTTTATCTTGATTAAAAGCTTAAATTTGACATTGTTGTCAAGTTCATTGCCTTAGAAATGTTTTTTCTCACATTTTTGGTTTTTCACAGGCTTGAGACAATGACCTTTTTAAACCTCCTTTTTAAGTGCCTTTGCCCTTCATTACCACATACTTGTGTGATTATTTTTGTGATTGTTATTTTGAAAAAAGTTGTATCTGCATAAGAGCCGTGGCCTGTAATCTGCCTCGTGTCACTTCCTGATCCTGTGTCATTTGTATCCAACTTGTATAACCTCTCTTCTATGCACATTTCTTCAAATATATTTTGAAGACTCTAGGCAAACGTGTTTCATTTCAGATAAATGTGATTATGTGAGCAAACTGCATTGAGCAAGAACACAGAGAGGCTTTCCGACGGAGATAAACATCCACACTTATATGGCACGTTGTTTAAAGACCCCCTGTGGTGAAAATCAGGTTTTTAATGTTGTTTATATGTCTATTTGGTGTTTTTATTATGCTTTCAGACAAACCATTTGCAATTTCATTTCAACAGCATTGCTGAGGATTTTCTCTTTAAAACTGCTGTGAACAAAAGACACAGTTTGAAATCTGGTGTTTGTCACAAACCACCTCATAACCAATCACATCATGCTTTAGCATATCATTAACTATTCTCTGGAGCAGTGGGCGGAGTCTCAAGAGAAGCCATGCCAGTATATTTTTTCTGTTGATATGAAAAATCGGGTAGATTTAGCAATATAGCGGGTGAATTATGTATATGATGTATATTACGATGTTATGATGAACTATATGCCTTTCTCCACTGACGTTCAAAGCGTTTCTAAAGATACTGAAGGCAGACTGAGATCGCAAACGGGAACATTGTTTGTGTAACATTAGCAACACATTATTAGCTGTTTTTTATAACGTAGTCAAGCAAGAGGCTAATCATATTAATTACTGTTACGTGTCCGACATGGTAAAGAGTGTTTACTACAGTAAAGTTAACCGAGTGGATCTCTGAGCTGTTGTGAGAGTGGCTAATTTGCATATTCATGATTACATTACATTACATTTACATTTAGTCATTTGCAGACGCTTTTATCCAAAGCGACTTACAAATGAGAGTAATAGAAGCAACCAACACTAGTCAAGGGCAACAATATGCGCTGTAACAAGTCTCACGAAACACAGGACAGTTTTTTTTTTTTTTTTTTAAAATAACAAGCAGTAACGAATAGAGTGATAAGTGCTATTCTTTATTGGTCAAGTGCTGCTGGAAAAGAAGTGTCTTGAGATGTTTTTGAAAATGGCTACAGACTCGGCTGCTCGAACTGAGACAGGCAGGTCATTCCACCAGGTGGGAACGGTCCAGGAAAAGGTCCTAGTGAGGATTTCATGCCTCTTTGAGATGGCACCACTAGGCGTCGTTCACTTGCAGAACGCAAGCTTCTGGAGGGTGTGTAAGTCTGAGCAAGTGAGTTTAGGTATACTGGTGCAGAGCCTGCGGTTGCTTTGTAGGCGAGCACCAGAGCCTTGAATTTGATTCGCGCAGCTATCGGCAGCCAGTGAAGACTGATGAAGAGAGGTGTGACATGAGCTCTCTTCGGCTCGTTGAAGACCACTCGCCGCTGCGTTCTGGATCAGCTGCAAGGGTTTAACAGTGGATGCTGGAAGGCCCGCTAGAAGAGAATTACAGTAGTCCAGTCTGGAGAGTACAAGAGCTTGGACCAGGAGTTGAGTGGCCTGCTCTGATAGGAAGGGTCTAATCTTCCTAATGTTGTATAGCGCAAATCTGCAGGACCGGGTTGTTGCAGTAATGTGGTCAGTGAATTTAAGCTGATCATCAATCACAACTCCAAGGTTCCTGGCAGTCCCGGACGGAGTTATGGTTGATGAACCGAGCTGAATGGAGAGAGTATGTCGTGCTGGGTTGGCTGAGACCACAAGCAGTTCTGTCTTTGCCAGATTGAGTTGAAGGTGTTGTTCCTTCATCCAGGCAGAAATGTCTGTCAGGCAGGCAGCGATCCGAACCCCAACTGTGGGATCATCTGGTTGAAATGAGAAGTAGAGTTGAGTGTCATCAGCATAGCAGTGATAGGAAAAGCCATGTTTCTTGATGACAGATCCTAGAGATGACATGTAGATGGAGAAGAGAAGTGGTCCAAGCACTGAGCCCTGAGGAACTCCAGTAGCAATATGATGTGACTTAGACACTTCACCTCTCCATGACACCCTGAAGGACCTACCTGAGAGGTAAGACTTGAACCACTGGAGAGCAGTTCCTGAGATCCCCATCTTCATGAGTGTTGACAGGAGGATTTGGTGGTTAACTGTGTCAAAAGCAGCAGACAGATCCAGCAGGATGAGTACTGAGGATTTGGAAGCTGCTTTTGCCTGTCTCAGTGCTTCAGTAACCGAGAGCAGGGCAGTCTCAGTTGAGTGGCCGCTTGAATCCAGATTGGTTGTTGTCCAGGAGGTTGTTCTGTGCAAGAAACATAGAGAGTTGGTTGAACACTACTCTCTCAAGTGTCTTAGCAATAAAAGGCAGAAGGGACACCGGTCTGTAGTTTTCTAAAAGTGCTGGGTTCAGAGAGGGTTTCTTAAGCAGTGGGGTTACCCGAGCCTGCTTGAATGCTGTGGGGAAAGTCCCGGTGTGAAGAGAGGTGTTGACGATGTGGGTGAGTGCAGGAGTAATTGACGAAGTAATGGCCTGAAGCAGGTGAGTGGGGATAGGATCAAGCGGACAAGTAGTGGGGTGTTTGGAAAGGATGAGTTTGGAGACTTCTGTTTCAGAGAGTAGAGAGAAAGAGGGTAGCGTGTGTGTGACGGTTGATGAGATGTGTATGTCAGTTTGTGGTGTGGAGAATTGGCTGCTAATGGAGGAGGTTTTGTTTGTGAAGAAAGATGCAAAGTCGTCAGCTGTAAGAGTTGATGACGGAGGGGGGGGAGGAGGGCAAAGAAGAGAGGAGAATGTTCTGAAAAGTGCACGAGAGTCAGAGCAGTTGTTGATTTTGTTGTGATAGTATGTAGTTTTTGCAGTGGAGACATGTGCAGAGAAGGAAACAAGAAGAGACTGATACAAGGTAAGATCAGTAGAGTTCTTAGATTTGCGCCACTTTTCTCTCTGCCACCCTGAGGCCAGAGCGATGTTCGCGGAGAACATCAGACAGCCAGGGGGCAGAGGGGGTGGTGCGGGCTGGTCTAGATGAAAGGGGGCAAAAGCTGTCTAAACAAGATGTTAGAGTGGAGCAAAGAGTGTCAGTAGCACTGTTAGTGTCCAGAGCTGAGAACTGAGCAGGTGGAGGAAGTGAGGATGAAACCATAGTGGATAGACGAGAGGGAGAGAGAGAGCGTAGATTACGCCGAAGGTGATCTGTGGATTAGTATGAGTTGTATCAGGAGTGAGTATGAGGTTAAGAGTGACGAGGAAGTGGTCGGAGGTGTGCAATGGAGTCACTAAAGTGTTGTTGTCTGTAGAGCAGTAGCGTGTGTAGATAAGGTCCAAATGATTACCTGTGTGTGTGTGTGTGTGTGTGTGTGTGTGTGTGTGTGTAGGTGAGTAGAGAGGTGAAGTCTGCAGCCTGGGGTTTATCAAGGTGGATGTTGAAGTCACCAAGCAGCACCAGAGGAGTGCCATCTTCAGGAAAGTTGGAGAGTAACATATCCAACTCCTCCAAGAAGTTGCCCAGTTGACCTGGGGGGCGATAAACAACTACAACATGGATTTTAGCAGGGTGAGTGATAGTGATTGAGTGTGATTCAAATGAGCTGTGTGAGAGATGGTATGGGCTCAAATTTCCAATCCTTTGAGATGAGCAAACCAGTACCTCCACCTCTCCCAATTGGACGAGGTGAGTGCGAAAAGGAGAAATTAGTTGAGAGGGCCGCAGGAGTGGCTGTGTCTTCTGGTTTGATCCAGGTCTCAGTTAGGGCCATGAGACTTAGATTAGAATGAGTGGAGATAGCTGAAATAAAGTCTGCTTTGTTTACAGCCGACTGGCAATTCCAGAGACCAATTGGAATGGACAGTAATGTGGTAGAGAAATCGGTACCCTAAGCAGATTATTAGGATTACGGCATCGTGAATACACAGAGCGTGGTTTGTGTGTGTGTGTGTGTGTGTGTGGTAATAGTGGAGATTTGAAAGCACATAGTGAATAGGGATTAAAGAATAAACAAACAAACGAAAACAAGCAAAATACCAAAGTGAAAGCTATACTCAAGTGTGTGTGTGTGTGTGTGTGTGTGTGTGTGTGTGTGTGTGTGTGTGTGTGTGTGTGTGTGTGTGAGTGTGTGTGTGTGCAGGGCTGTGTGTGTGTGTGTGTGTGTGTGTGTGGCATCACAGTCCTGAGTGCTGTGTTGTGAACTCAGAGTCAGCAGTAAAGACATTCTCCTACCCATAGAAACAGCACAACAGTCATAACTTATATTAAGCTCAGTTATGTGGTGTACAGCCTGTAGGATATGTGCACTGACTGTCAAATCGGCATCAAATTTTACAAGATTTGTAGAATACTGACAGGTAGCTAAATTAAAATGTTTGGGCTTTTAGTATGACTATGAACAAACGCTACTTCACAACACAACACACTACACTATGCAGACAAACGTACTAAATAACAAAATTACACATATACTTATACATATACATATACTTATTACGTACTAAATTACACATATACTTAATGAAGCAAGGGTCTTCGAGTTACTTTCAAGCTATTTTAAGAATTACTTTTGAATATTTATGGGCTTTTAAGCATTTGGTGGCTGCTTTTCCCCAAAGCGAGAGTATATTTTCCCTCTGTTTTTGTTTGCTAGTGCCATGCTGTAGCAGCTAAAGGAATAGCCAATAATGAAAATGATATCATAATTCACTTATACTCTCATGTCATGCCAAACTTCTTCTGTGGAACCATAGACTTTATAAAACTATGGACGTCACCCGTAGGCTTCTGAAGAGCATTTGGGCGGAGCCAGCCGCAGCCATCTTGGTAGCGTGTAACTCCTGGATAACCGAAAATCGGCAAAGAGGCGGAGCTTAGGTGACGTGATGGCTAACAGACGGCAATCCACCTGTCACTCCGGTGGCCACACCCTTAATTATGCAGAACTTTAAGGCTTTATATAATGTAAACAAATAAGTTATAAATAAATTCACCCCCCTCACAGTCGTCATGAAGGGGGTCTATGGGATTGACTCCTTTTGGAGCCTGTCTCTAGTGGCCTGACCATAAGTTTCAGTTTAAGTCACTTCCGTGTTGGATTCAAGAGAATATCCTAGCCACTCTTTTTGATGTAGTTAAATTGAATAAAGATTCAAAAACCATGCCATGAAGTGTCTTTAAAGTTGTACATATCATTTTTCAGTTCTCTTTTCTGGGTGAACTGTTCCTTTAATCTACATGAACTACAGGGGAGAAAGAAGATAAGAATAGATGTATTCTCGTAGATTAGCAATGTGCTCGAACCATGAAATCTCTTTTCCAAGCGCTCATCTGAAATGTGATGAGACCAATCCTCTTGCGTGAAAAAAAATATCATCTGAATTTCCTCCTCATGGTTACTTCTTAATTCATCTTTGACTGGAGCATTTCAATAAAGCAGGAGTATACCTTCAGCAAAGCCATAATTAAAAAGTCTGAAGACTCTTAAATTACCATTTTACAAAATCATTTTGCTTCTTGGGAAGCGTTTGTAGTCTGTAGTATTTATTTAAATTAGTATGCTAAATTCATATTTTTGGTGATCGCTCACGCCGCTGATAAAGAAACAATTCCAAAGCAATTAAATGGAGGGGCTTGAATGCTTCGGGTCATGATAGCACAATATTGGGCGTCTTTAACTCCACCTGTTTTATTAGGAAAGAGGATTATTTCCCAGCTAGCGTTCATCTCTCTTTGCTTCAGCACCATGAGAATATAATCATTTATCATTGCAGCGGCTGTCAGCTTTTTTATTTGCTGTGCTTTTGCACCCTTGGGGGCAGTAACAGTCCCATTGGTGAACCTGTCTCCCAAAAGCAGAGGAATCCGGTTTGACGCATCACCTGCAAAGCTGTTTTGTACATGTTTGATTCTTGGCGATGTTCGCTAAGGCACGATTCGCTGTTACTGCTTATGTTTAGGGTTAGTGACATGGAAACTGATGCCTCAAATGTGTGTGATTGATTGGACTGTCACGTAAAACAGGCAAAAACATGGATACAGATACTCGAAACACCCACGATTTACACATTCAAAATCAACTGAATGATCCTTAAATATTATGCATGTTATGAGTAAATAAAAGCTTAATAAAACATGTTGGTTAATCTTGAACAAATATATATATTTTTTAATTTATGAATATAATTCACATGAACTAAATGGTTCATTCCCTTGTTCCATTAATATTTATACAAAATATCTTATTAAGCTCTAGCTTTTATTAAACCATTTACAATTCTTAATTCATAATATGAATAATATGTAAGGATTATTCAATTCAGGTTAATGGAAATGTAATCTTGAAAAAAAGCTTTAGAATGTTGTTGTTTTTTGGAGTAGCAAGAGTGGCAGAGGTTAGTTACAACGAGCGAGAAAGGTTGACATGTTGTGAAAAGAAGTGCATAATGAATATAGGAATAATGTGCATGATGTGCTTTATGTATAACATGAGTGTGATTGGATGGTGCAGTTGTTTGTTTGGTGAGCAGTGTTTACTGTCCACTGGTCAGAGTGTGTGTGTGTGTGTGTGTGTGTGTGTGTGTGTGTGTGTGTGTGTGTGTGTGTGTGTGTGTGTGTGTGTGTGTGTGCATGTGTGTGTGTGTGTGTGTGTGTGTGTGTCTAACTCTACACTACAGAGGTGTGTGTCTGTGTGTGTGTGTGTGTGTGTGTGTGATTGGGCTAGTTACCTGTAGCTGTGCATTGTGGATGTCTAACTCTGTCATTACAGAGGTGAGTGTGTGTGTGTGTGTGTGTGTGTGTGGATAATGGCCAGCAGAAGCAGTCCTGAGTGCTGTGTTGTGGACTCAAGAGTCAGCAGTAAAGACAGTCTCCTACCCATAGAAACAGCACAACAGTCATAACTTATATTAAGCTCAGTTATGTGGTGTACAGCCTGTAGGATATGTGCACTGACTGTCAAATCGGCATCAAATTTTACAAAGATTTGTAGAATACTGACAGGTGAAAGCTAAATTAAAATGTTTGGGCTTTTTAGTATGACTATGTTAGCCTTACTGTTATCCATAAGCTACAGTCTTCCAAAACAATGACACGATTCACATTTATAAGATATAATCATTCAAACCGTACCGTCTCTCACTTCCACCAATATGATCATTGATTCTGATGACATCACTCTGCACTTCAGCGTCTCATCAGATTTTCTGTCCAATCAAATGCTCTCTAGAATCTGAAGCCCCGCCCCCTACATTATAAACAGAAACAGACGCTGAAGCTGCAGCTGAAATCAGTCACTCGTTCACACAGTGCACTATATAGGGGATAGGGAACGATCAGACAGTGCGCTATATAGGGGATAGGGAACGATCAGACAGTGCGCTATATAGGGGATAGGCAGCGATCAGACAGTGCGCTATATAGGGATGAGGAGCGATCAGACAGTGCGCTATATAGGGGATAGGCAGCGATCAGACAGTGCGCTATATAGGGGATAGGGAACGATCAGACAGTGCACTATATAGGGGATAGAGCGATCAGACAGTGCACTATATAGGGGATAGGGAACGATCAGACAGTGCACTATATAGGGGATAGGGAACGATCAGACAGTGCACTATATAGGGATAGGCAGCGATCAGACAGTGCACTATAGGGGATAGGGAATGATCAGACAGTGCACTATATAGGGGATAGGGAATGATCAGACAGTGCACTATATAGGGATAGGGAATGATCAGACAGTGCACTATATAGGGGATAGGGAAGCGATCAGACAGTGCACTATATAGGGGATAGGGAACGATCAGACAGTGCACTATATAGGGGATAGGGAAGCGATCAGACAGTGCACTATATAGGGGATAGGCAGCGATCAGACAGTGCACTATATAGGATAGGAATGATCAGACAGTGCACTATATAGGGGATAGGGAACGATCACACAGTGCACTATATAGGGATAGGGAATGATCAGACAGTGCACTATATAGGGGATAGGGAAGCGATCACACAGTGCACTATATAGGGATAGGCAGCAATCAGACAGTGCACTATAGGGGATAGGGAATGATCAGACAGTGCACTATATAGGGGATAGGGAATGATCAGACAGTGCACTATATAGGGGATAGGGAACGATCAGACAGTGCACTATATAGGGGATAGGGAGCAATCAGACAGTGCACTATAGGGGATAGGGAATGATCAGACAGTGCACTATATAGGGGATAGGGAATGATCAGACAGTGCACTATATAGGGGATAGGGAATGATCAGACAGTGCACTATATAGGGATAGGGAACGATCAGACAGTGCACTATATAGGGGATAGGAGCAATCAGACAGTGCACTATATAGGGATAGGCAGCAATCAGACAGTGCACTATATGGGGATAGGGAATGATCAGACAGTGCACTATATAGGGGATAGGAATGATCAGACAGTGCACTATATAGGGATAGAATGATCAGACAGTGCACTATATAGGGGATAGGGAACGATCAGACAGTGCACTATATAGGGATAGGGAACGATCAGACAGTGCACTATATAGGGATAGGAAACGATCAGACAGTGCACTATATAGGGATAGGGAACGATCAGACAGTGCACTATATAGGGATAGGGAACGATCAGACAGTGCACTATATAGGGATAGGAACCATCAGACAGTGCACTATATAGGGATAGGGAACCATCAGACAGTGCACTATATAGGGGATAGGGAACGATTCAGACAGTGCACTATATAGGGGATAGGGAACTATTCAGACAGTGTGCTATATAGGGGATAGGGAATGAACAGACAGTGCGCTATATAGGGTATAGGGAACGATCAGACAGTGCACTATATAGGGTATAGGGAACGATCAGACAGTGCACTATATAGGGGATAGGGAACGATTCAGACAATGTACTATATAGGGGATAGGGAACGATCAGACAGTACGCTATATAGGGGATAGGGAACGATCAGACAGTGCACTATATAGGGGATAGGGAGCAATCAGTCAGTGCTCTATATAGGGAATAGGGAACGATTCAGACAGTGCACTATATAGGGGATAGGGAATGATCAGACAGGGGACTACATAGGGGATAGGGAACGATCAGACAGTGCACTATATAGGGGATAGGGAACGATCAGACTGCACTTTATAGTGGAAAGGGAACGATTCAGACAGTGCACTATATAGGGGATAGGGAACGATCAGACAGTGGGCACTATATAGGGGATAGGGAAGGAACAGACAGTCCGCTATATAGGGATAGGGAACGATCAGACAGTGCACTATATAGGGGATAGGGAACGATCAGTCAGTGCACTATATAGGGATTGGGAACGATCAGACAGTGCACTATATAGGGGATAGGGAACAATCAGACAGTGCACTATATAGGGGATAGGGAGCGATCAGTCAGTGCTCTATATAGGGGATAGGGAACGATCAGACAGTGCGCTATATAGGGGATAGGGAACGATCAGACAGTGCACTATATAGGGATAGAGGAACGATTCAGACAATGCACTATATAGGGATAGGGAACGATCAGACAGTGCGCTATATAGGGGATAGGAACGATCAGACAGTGCACTATATAGTGTCACGTTACATACAATGGACAAACAGGTGCGAGGACTCAAGTGCAGAAATGAATTTTATTATAAAAATAAAACAAACAAAATACAAAACAAAACCCACGAGGGGAAAAATACATAAACTAAAAAGACAAGAACATACCGACACGGGAACTGGGAGACGTAGACAAGACAAGGATCCGACAAAGACTGACAAACACAAGGGCTATATAAAGGGGAGAAATCAAGCTGGGAATGAGGTGGCACAGGTGGGGCAAATGAAACCAATAATCAGATAACAAGGGGGAGGGATCAAACAATGACAAAGGCACATGGCCACACTAACAAACCCACATGTGCACACAAGACAGGACAGGCATGTGACATATAGGGGATAGGGAGCAATCAGTCAGTGCTCTATATAGGGAATAGGAACGATTCAGACAGTGCACTATATAGGGTATAGGGAATGATCAGACAGGGGACTACATAGGGGATAGGGAACGATCAGACAGTGCACTATATAGGGGATAGGGAACGATCAGACTGCACTTTATAGTGGAAAGGGAACGATTCAGACAGTGCACTATATAGGGGATAGGGAACGATCAGACAGTGGGCTATATAGGGGATAGGGAAGGAACAGACAGTCCGCTATATAGGGATAGGGAACGATCAGACAGTGCACTATATAGGGGATAGGGAGCGATCAGTCAGTGCACTATATAGGGGATAGGGAACGATCAGACAGAGCACTATATAGGGGATAGGGAACAATCAGACAGTGCACTATATAGGGGATAGGAGCGATCAGACAGTGCGCTATATAGGGGATAGGGAACGATCAGACAGTGTACTATATAGGGGATAGGGAGCAATTAGACAGTGCACTATATAGGGGATAGGGAACGATCAGACAGTGTGCTATATAGGGGATAGGGAACGATCAGACAGTGCACTATATAGGGGGAGCAATCAGTCAGTGCTCTATATAGGGGATAGGGAACGATCAGACAGTGCACTATATAGGGGATAGGGAACGATCAGACAGTGCACTATATAGGGTATAGGGAGCGATCAGTCAGTGCTCTATATAGGGGATAGGGAACGATCAGACAGTGCACTATATAGTGGATAAGGAGCAATCAGTCAGTGCTCTATATAGGGGATAGGAACGATCAGACAGGGGACTACATAGGGGATAGGGAACGATCAGACAGGGGACTACATAGGGGACAGTGCACTATATAGGGGATAGGGAACGATTTAGACAGTGCACTATATCGGGAATAGGGAACGATTTAGACAGTGCACTATATCGGGAATAGGGAACGATTTACACAGTGCACTATATCGGGAATAGGGAACAATCCACCACAAACCGCCCTCTTCCCCAGAGAAGAGAAGTCACTGAAAAGGGAGAGGAAGATATTCTGATTCAAGATTACCAGGACATGAATTTAGAAAAATATGTGCACAGATAAAATGTTTATAATAAATCCATTAAAAAGCATTTACATTTTACATTTACAACTGTTTGTGCTTTAGATATCTAGAGTCTTACAGCAGTTATTACCCTGTATCTGTTACACCTCTGCTGCATGTGTACATAAAAATAGAGCAGAGGGAACTCGCTCCATCACTGCCCGAATACTTGAGCACTCTGCTGATTTATCTGTCAAGCACTGGAGCAGTCAAAGTGACCCAAATGCACATGCCCAGTATTCACTGTCTCCGTGCTGGAGTTGGTGCCGTTTCCTCTTGTGGTGTGATGGCTGCCCCTGTCGTATGAAGGCATAATCAGCCCTGTTCCTCGACAGCCCAGCACAGGATGGAGTTTGAATGAAGACAAGGAAATTCTTGCAAATCCCCTGCTGGCACACTTGTCTTCACATTAACCAGCTCAGCCCAGCGTATTTCCCGTCAGCCCTTTAGATTGACTCATACTCCAGCGGATATTTCAGATTAACCTTTTTGAGAGCTTTTGGGATGACCGAAAATCCAACAGCAGAATCAGTGGCCAAAAGCAACGAGCAGCCAATGCGTGCGATATCTCTGCGTGAGGTGTTTGTTCATCTGGAATGAATTATATTGGTTCCGTTTGACAGCTTTAACAGCAGTTTTTAAATGTAAAACACATTTTGTGCTAGATTTTGCAATACATATTGTTTTATTCAGCTACTTTTCTTGTGAGATTGTTAGCATTCAAGCTCTGTTTAATGGCAGTAAAAAGCATGACAGGGTTATTTATTCCCTGCAAAATTGATTGTCAAACCTTGTCAAGCAACAAGGTGCAAATAATGTTTGAATATGGATTTTGTTGTTTACAGCCGGATCTCTGATGAAGACTGCAAAACGCAATGAAAGAAGCAAAATGAGATCAGACAGATGAAGCTAATCTCTTGTCAAGCATTTTAACTCACACATTGCATTGATTATTAAAACAATATTATGATGTCATTTACACATATAAACGGAACGTGTAAATTACCAGTCAAAGGTTTTTATACACCTACATATATACAATACAGTTTTTTTTGAGAAATAGTCATCACTGAATGAAAATAAAGTATGGGAATGATGTAGTGATCTAACGATACAGTAAACCGTCCTGATATCATAATGAAGAAAAGCTTGTATTGTTGTATTTTTTCTTTTCATGATTGGACCTTTATATAGATTTAGAGTGGCTATAGAATATAAAAACATTGTAGTTTAAAATACAAATTCACTTTCAAAAATTGTGTTCAAACTATTTAGTTAATCTTTTAAAGTGTAATAAAATAAAAGGAATAATTCAAATATATATTTTTTGGCAAGTTTATTGTTTAAATTGTTTTAATCTTTTTGTGTGTGTGTGTGTGTGTGTGTGTGTGTGTGTGTGTGTGTGTGTGTGTATGTTCAACTCAATTCAATTCATTTATTTGTGTAGCGCTTTTCACAATACATATCGTTTCAAAGCAGCTTCACAGAAAAAGCATTTGTCTACATTACAATTTAAAGTTATTTGTCCACATTATGCATTTCAGAAATGTTCAAAGGACACAGATCAGCTAACAATGTATTTATCAGTATAATAATGAATTAAATTAGGGCACAATGAAGTGAAATAGGAATTAGGTGTGTGTATTAGGTGTAATAGAATATGCTAACGTGCTTTAATGTTTAAGAAATTCATTATTTTTCACATACAGCACAGTATTGTAGCTCCTTTACATTTCATCTTTCTAAAAACACGTTGATTTCTACAAAGCTCCTTCTTCCGAAAAGCGTAGTGTGCTCTGATTGGCCAGCTGACCCAGTGCATTGTGATTGGCCAAAGACCTCAAGTGTGTGTCGGAAATATGTAACACTTTCTCAAGTCCAAATAAAGTGCTTCTGCTTTCTCATAGGCTGCATTTACACTGCAGGTATATCCGATTTTCTTGATGACCCGCTTACATAATCTCTTAAAAGCAACCTATATCCGATATTTGCATTTACACTATACACTGGTGTAACAGCCCAAGACGTTCTGACATGGAAAAGGAAGTAAAACGGTGCAATATGCAATGGATGCAGACAAAATGGTTATTCAATGTCTCTTTAAAGGTCAGCAAACATTGCTCTCGTGAGGTGGAGAAAAAAGAAGAGAGCCCTTGATCACAGTTTGAGTTGATGTCATTCGCCTCCGTTTCCTTTTTCAATGATGTACGACTCACATTTACTGGGGAATATCCGATTGGACCGCTTACATGGCAGACGCAAATACATGTATATCCGGCAGCCATATCACCCTGTAGCCTAAGACTGGTTTCCCACTGAAGCTAAGCAGTGTTGAGCCTGGTTAGAATCTGGATGGGAGACCAACTGGGAAAACCAGGTGTCTGCTGGAAGAGGTGTTAGTGAGGCCAGCAGGGGGCGCTCACCCTGTGGTCTGTGTGGGTCCTAACGCCCCAGTATACTGCCAATAAGCACCGTCCTTCGAATGAGACGTTAAACCGAGGTCCTGACTCTCTGTGGTCATTAAAAATCCCAGGATGTCCTTCGATAAAGAGTAGGGGTGAAACCCCGGCATCCTGGCCAAATTTGTCCGTTGGCCCCTGTCCATCATGGCCTCCTACTCATCCCCATATATATATATATATATATATATATATATATATATACGATTGGCTTCATCACTCGGTCTCCTCTCCACCAATCAGCTGCTGTGTGTGGTGGGCGTTCTGGCTCAATATGGCTGCCGTCGCATCAACCATGCAGTGTAAATGGGGACCATAAAAACTATAAAAATAGCTTTTTGGCAGCAAATCCACCAAAAGGGTTTGGTGCAAACAGGGATAAAAAGTACCCCATGCCCACGACTAAAAATACAGCTGGAACTTTAATGTTGAGGGCCTATTTTTTTGCTGGAGGTCCTGGACATCTTGTTCAGATGCATGGAATAATGGATTCTAGCAAATACCAATAGATAAAAAATCAAAACCTGATGGCCTCTGCTAGAAATCTTATAATGGGCGTGGTTGGCTCTTCCATCAGGACAAAGATCCAAAATAAACATCAAAATCAACACACAAATGAGTCACTGAGCACAGAATGAAGCTTCTGTCATGGCCATCCCATCCCCTGACCTGAACCCTATAGAGAATGAGTGATGAGCTGAAGAGAAGAAGCACCAACATGGATCTGGGAATCTGAAGGATCTGGAGAGATTCAGTATGGAGGAATGGGATCTGATCTCTTGTCAGGTGTTCTCCAAACTCATCAGGCATTAGAGGAGAAGACTCAGAGGTATAATCTTGGGAAAAGGAGGTTGCAAAAAGTATTTAATAAAAGGGTGGCCAACGTGTTTTGGAGAAAAGCCTTTATTTCATAATGTGATTCACCCCCGATTGTCACTTTTTACTTCAATGAAAGGTTATAATTTTGTGAATTTTTTGAATATAAGATCAAAAGGATAATGCAGATTTATTTTTTTACAGCCATATTTGATCAAATTTACCAGGGGTGCCAACTATTTTGACCACAACTGTATATGGCAATAATGTTTCTTGAATTAAATGGTGAAATCCGTCAATGGCACATATGTCTCTACCAAACTTATGTCAAGCATAAAAGCAGAAGAAGGAGATCATGACCTTAAGTTCAGTCAAGTGTGTCTAAACTTTATTCTGGTGGTGTATGCGCTCAGCATGGGTTTCCACGCAGTCAAAGGCATAGCACGTGCTGCTGTAATTATCTGCCTCAGCATTAAAAATGACATAATGAATCACCCCTGTGCTTTGGTGTACTCAAGTCTGTTGTTAGCTCGTTGGCCATAACGTTAATTACATTTACATCAACTCATAACAGCCCCCGCCCTCAATCTGCGCCTGTTGTCATGGCAGTATCTCCTCTTTCCATTTCATTTTGAACAATGTTGCTTTAATGACTATAATTAGTTTCACTGTGTTTTAACTCTTGACATAACTAATTTTGCTCATTATACAGTAACGGTTTACCGTTAGATCTTTTATATAGCATGCCACCATAAATGCACCATCTCATCAAAGCGCTGCCCACATAAACACTGAATAAATAAGAGACGGATGTCTCTTACAGACGCGCCGCTTGTTGAACTATATCCTCCTCCGGCGTCGGGAAGCAAACCGAATAACAGAGTGCTTCAGCCTCAGCTTTGCGTATTTCTCCCTCAACATGTTAATGTTGTTATGGTAGGTTGGCTGCAAATGTCAAGGCACATCTTGCTATTAATAGAGCTCTAGTTTTACAGTTAACATCTGGGTCATGGGCTTTTTTTTCAAACAGCAGTTAATTCAGCTTGTACCCATCGAAATCCAGTGTTTTTGACAAGCCACTTTGCGCTATGCAAATTTAAATAGATAGACTCTAATAACAGCTTCTGAATTAACGTTGATTCTTGCCGCCGGTGAAAACAAGGCTCATGTGTCAGAATAATAATAGTGCCAGTCCAATCAGAGACTCCATACTGTGATGGAAATACACACAGAACAAACAAACAATTTAATATATTATGGGCTCAAAATTCAGCCGTCGGTATAAGTATAGACTGCATCGCATAGATTTGTAGGTTGTAAAAAATAGCCTAGTCGTTGTTTTTTATCTGAGCTACCAGTCTGAGGAAAACTGAGAAAAAAAGGATGTTGTCTTCCTTTTTGCCAAATAGGTAGGAACACTTCAACACCATAATGCATTGGGCATGTTGCCATCTGAGGCCACTCCCACCAGTCTGCTATGGATATGCTTACAGAGTCAAATACCGCCATGTTTTAGTAGGAAATTAAGCAAACTTAGTCACAATGGTGTCAACTTGTATTGTTCCAAGGTGCACAAATCCAAAGAGTAAACGTTTAGCATGAGTGAGTTACTTTGGTTTTCAGTAAAGGATCCAGTGCATTGTAGGCTGCAAAGAATCGTAAAATAGAGAGAACGGTGCAATGGAAAATCTGAAAAACCTGTGTTTGCAGTAAACATTTCAAACGGGATGACCACGAACACTGTGTTTTAGGTTAAAGAGAGGGGGGAAACTAAATTAACAGCATTGTGCCTACCCCTCTTTGGGGTGGATACTCCGGCACGGCGGCTTCCCCCTCGCAGCCTGCGAGCTTCCACTGAGTCCATCCTGGAGCCAGAGCTGGTTTCCATCGGAGTCCAGGAGTTAACGCAAGCTACCCACTTCATCTCAGATCCAGGAGTGGACCTCTACCTAATACATCTGTGGTCTGCAGATCCAGTTCCCTCTTGAGCCCACACCCTCGATTCTTCGCTGTTTCCGCTGGTCCCATCTGGCTATCTGGATGCTCTGGTCCCATCCGAAATCTTCTTCCTCCAATGTTCCCACCCAACTTCCTGATCCTATCCCTTCCTTTGGTCAGGTCCAGTCCCCTGGATCAGTCAGCTCTGCAGGTTTGGTCCAAATCAACTTCAGCTCTGCCCTCTCTGCTAGCTCTGTGCGTCTCCACTAGCTTGGCGTGCCGCTGAGTCCTTGGCTACACCTCGGATCTCCAGGCCCATGTCTTGACCTCGACCTGTCAGCCTGTCAGCTTCGCCCTGACTCAGCACTGTGGTCCGTCAGCCCTAGTACTCCTCCAGGTTCCCTCGTTTCTCCAGATCAACCTCGGTCAGTCGTTACTCAGCTTCCACCATGAACTTCAAGGTCACCGGCTGCACCCTTAGCCCTTCACCTCTTCAGCTCCACCAGGACTTTTCTTTCTTCCATATCCCCTGTCTTTCTCACTCCCTCTGTTGTCACCCCGGTCTGCCAAGCCTCCATCTTCGCCTCAGCCCCGCCAGCCAGCAGCTCCACCTTGGGCTTCCGGGCTCAAAGCCAAGCGTGGGCCTATGCCTAATAGATCCGTTGTACACGTATCCAGTTCCCTCCCGAGTCCCTCATCCTTTTTCCACTGCTCCCGTCCAGAAATCTTTCTCCTTCAGTATTCCCACCCGACTTACTGGTCCCATCCTCTCTGCTGTTTATGTCCAGTCCCCTGGATCTGTCCGCTCTGCTGCTGTGGTCCCTGCTCCACCCTCCACAGGATACTCCACACACACTGGTTCCACCTCCGTCTGTCGGCCTCCAGGTTCCGCCTGGGCATTCTGCCAAAGCTCCGCCCTGGCTCTTTCCACTGTCGGCTTCACCATGGTGTCTGTCTCCACTGTTGACTCCTTTTTTCCATGCTTATCACCAGCTCCGCTCCCTCCTCCAAAGCCCCCTTCCTCCCTCCTCAGGTGTACTCGTTATGGCGCAAGGGCCCACTTTCCGGGAGGGGAGTACTGTCACACTTAAGGACTTTATATTCTGTTTTGTTGAGTTCCTGTTTCTCTGCTCCGTTCTTGGTTACTTATCTCCTCATTTGTTTTTATGGTTAAGTATAATTATCACCTGTCAGTCACTTGGAATAAAATACTCTTACAATACTCTTGTTCTGTTAAAAACCCTCTGTTGTTCTGACTGTCTGTGGGCAGGGATACACAAATGCGGAAGTAGTTTTCACCAAAACCCTGGAGCATTTTGTAATTTTGTTCATTTACATAAAATGCCGACATTATAACAATACAAAACAGGTTGAAAATCAGTAAAGTTACACTTAAATTCATAAGATCCCAGTTTCTTCATCGACATGTACATCTAACCTACTGTTGAACTGAGAAATTATCTAAAGTTTAGAATTTTCTCTACGGAAATATCTGTTAAATTCTTGACGAATGTATACAATGAGCACACCCTTAATTAGAAGTGTTTATGCTGGGAGGTGTTGCAGCTCTGTTTGTGTGTGAAGCCTTCAGTGTGTATTTTGGCCTTGTTCTTATGCCTCTCTCTGTAGTCCTTTAATATTATTTTAAGCATGCTTAATTGCAAGTGAGAAATAGTGTGCTCTGCTGTTTAATGAATGTTCACTTTTCTGCCTGTTTGTGTTTGGATACTGATTTTTTTAGTGTATCCTAATCCTAGAAGGTGTTGAACATCATAGTCAGACAACATATGTTTTACATCATAGCAGAAAGACAGTTGCTTCATTAATTAAGTATGTGGGTGTAGATGTGGGTGTAAATAAGTAGAAAGTAGGAGTAGAAATAAATGTATATTTTCAGTAACTTAATTTCCACAAAATTCTTGCAATTAAGTCATTTTATTAGTGAAAGGAGCTGTTTAACCTTAATGTAATGTCCATCCAGGAGGTCAAACAAAATATTATATGACCTAGTTTATGTTTTTTATATGAGGCTACCCTGTTACCTGTCATGATTCCTGTCTTGTGTGGTTTCCTGTTTTGTGCCGTGTTGTGTAGTTCTTTGTAGTTTTTCTTGTTGATTAGTTCCTGATATTGGTGTGTCTTGTTTGCTTACCTCATTGTTTCTCATGTTCTTTGTCTGGTGTTGTCCTTCAGTGGATGTAACGTGTGTGCCTGTTGTCAGTTTTGTTTGCCTTCTTTTACTGCGTCTGGATTTGTCAGTTTTGCCGGTGTTTACTTTGGTTTTTGTCTCCTGCTGTTTGGATATTTTGTTAATAAACTGCTACACTTCATTTGGATCTTCCACTTCCTTGTTTCACACTCCGCGTTATATTACCAAAATTAGGGGCATTTCTAAATGCATTTTAAAACCCTGCATGATTTGTGCCATTTTAATATTTTTAGCAAAACATAGAAATAAAATGATAATAAAAATAACTGATAGTCACCAGGTGTTTGCAGGCACACCGATGAAGACGGATGAATAAAGATCTCAACTAAGTTTAATGGCAAGTATATTCAGAAACAGGCAAACACAACTAAACATGATCGTGACCAGACAAAGAGTGAAGACTAAGTGAAGAACTAAACTTGGCGATTCATTGAACACAGGTGAAACAAACAAGCTAATAATGAAGGTAACCAAGGAGACACGAGTGGCGGGAACATGACATATGACAACAAACCGAAAGTCCATGAAATCAGAAACTGAACATAATGGTGACAATACCATGCGGTTGAATGGTTGAGCAAATGCAGTCAATTAAAAAAATAAAAAGAATAAAATAGAAATGGACTTAGATAACTTACTTGTATTCCTGTCGTGCAGTTGAGTCGCACATTTTTTTATTTTTTTATTATGTTTTACATTGTGTGCTTACATTGTTAGGTACAATGCACTTCTTGTGTTGATGTTGTATTATAAAACACTTGTGCTGTTACTGAGGTGGATATGTGTAAGGTTAGGACAGGTGTGGTGGTATAGGTAGGTTGAAGCGTGGGGTTAAGGTGTAATTGCAGTGTAAGTACACACTGAAAAAAAAGTGTGTTGGATTTACATGATTTAATTGTGTACATCGGTCCCACATGAATCAATTAAGTTAAACAAACATAGTTGGTTAATGTAACTTCAACATCATAGAATGAACACATTTAAGTGGCCCAATTAAGTAGTCTCAAAGTGAATTTTAAATGGCTCCCTGACATGACTAAATTTCATACTTTCATTCACTTCAATTTCATATACTCTAATGTTACACAACTGAATTATTTTACTGCACTAGCTAGTTGACAAACTTTCAGCTAGTAAAAGCATACATTAGCACCTTAAATGCTAAGCATTAAAAGCTTCTTCAGCAAAGCAATTATTAACTTTAGCTGTATCAATCCACAGTCGATGCAAATGCTCTACTCTTCTCCACAATGCTAACCCACTGACATTTAAATTGGTCTAATAATTCCACAGTTATTGAATATTAAAACTATTAAACAAAATGTTCAAAAATACCTATAAAATAACAACATTTACTCTCTCTTGATTTAGCCATATGCAAAGCATGCTGGGAACTAACTAGCCCGCCCAGTTTCAGTTAATGCAACACAATTCATGCATGTAATCTCAACACAAACGGATTAAGTAAACTTCAATTTGACTTATTCTCTTGATTTATTTAAGTGGATTGAACACAATCAAATTAAGTTAGGACAAAATGTATAGCGATTGTGTTGCTTTAGCTCATTTTAACTAAGCAATTTGAACAAGCAGTACAAATCATTTTTTTCAGTGCATGGATATATTTTTAAATACAAGTAGGCTATAATGTAAAAGCACGTATGCACACATGTTTGCATTGTATCAAATGATTAAATTAAATGTTCGTACAGAGTAGTTAAAACTTTAAAAATATGTCATTTTTGTTTTACCAGTGTGGTGTGAGAAGCCAAAATCAGCACTTTAAACACATCTGACGTGGCAAGACTAGCTTCCATGATTTTATGTTAGATAACAGATTATCTAACAGATCTTTCAAATAGAAACAGTTCATGAATTTTGTGCCAAGAATTATGTTGGAAGGGCAGGGTGCACTAAGAAGAAGTTTCACCAAAAAGCCCGCTCTGTTTAATACCTCTGAACCGTCGCATTCGTCCGAAAGCCTTTCAGTGCTCAGGGCAGATTTGCTTTTAGTGTGGCAGGAGTATTGCCGTTCTGAACGCTTGACTGTATTTGCATAGTGAAGGATTATGGCGGGCCAGCAGAATGCCCCCGCGGTTTCTGAAAGGATCCCTGGAGAAATGTTGAGCGATTAGCTACTTTAAATATCCTGCAGAGGGACTGTCTTCTGATATTAGGTCCTCTTGGGATCATTAAGATGATGAGCTCAGAGGGTCAGTTTTATTTAACGAACGTTAGACCTTCCAAATCCTGTGTTTCAAAATAAAGACCATCGCAGCCGTGGTAACACACTTTAGGAAAACGGTTATTTTTGTTATGCAAGTATAACGGGAGGAAGCAGAGAGAATGCGTTTGTGGAAGTTGTGAGAAGCCTGGGGTGCTGGAAAGGTCTGTGTGTGGAGTTTATTCCAGAACTGTGTGTCTGTATTCTTCTGTTCGGATGATAGAGTGCCTACACTTCACAGGAAGTAGATTCCCTCTCAGACTGCAGCGATGGAGGCTTACGGCAGAGGCGATAAGACACAATAAGAAGCGAGTACACCTCTTCACACCTGCTTAAAGTGCTCGATCAGCAGAAAGCAAGCATGTGAGTTGTGAGGAAGGAGAGAAAATTAAAGGAGGCTCCGCTGTCACAGTCAAAAATGTGAAAATTCGTTGTTTTATTATTAGTGGTTCTTGTTAAGGCAGATGTGAATGACAGCTCAAAATTCAGCAGCTTTTTAAAGAGAGTAGTGCTATTGCTTTTTTTCATAGGAACATCATAGAGACTATATATGCTCTGGCATCCACCCACAAAATGTATTAAAGTAATGCATAATACAAAGATAATGTCTGTGGTAATAGTGCATTCACTGGTTTTAGTAGTGGTAATGGTGCATTTGAATTGCAATTAACAAACAAATGTAATTCCCAAAGATGGTTTGACAGTTTGCTTTGATCAACACACCCAGCATTCATTCTTCCCATGCCAGAGTTTATCATTTCCAGCATGTTTCCAGCACTCAGCTTCCACAATTGCATGCATTCAATTACATGACAGACCGAGCATGCATTCACGGGATGAGGAGGTAAACGCGCATGAATGCATAATGTACACGCTGTGGCATATTTGTTAAATCAAAATATTTGCACCATTTTACAGACAATAAGACAAACAGCCTTTGCAGCATTAAAGTATTGCAGCTGTTCTGCGTCAGGTTGGGATATGTTAAGCAGTTTACCATACTTAGAAGTTCCATCCGTTAGAATAGCCGAAGGAACCCGATATTTACAGTCAACATGTTTTATGCTGTGAAATTTAAAGGGTTTTGTCTTACTGGCAGAGTTTTCAGATGTGTGTGTTTTATGAAACACACCAGCCCTGGCTGTAGGCTTTCTAAAAAGGGGAGGCCACTGATAATTGGATGTGTGTGTGTGAGGGGAGCAACACAAGCTATGAAACTGGGTCTATTAAAATAGCTTAATACTATTTTTTTTAGGACCATGGTATTTTCTGAAGTACCAAAGAGTAACACGCACATGCCATGGTGCATGACTATGGAACGCATTCAGCACCATTCACAGGTGAATGGACAGTTATTATGTCTGATGGCATTGCTTGTGCATGGAGGTAAAGTCGGCCTGTGCACAACCCTAGCCCTGGTTCTTTCTGACCAATCTTAAAGTGTATTTCTGTTGCATTCTCTGCTTAAGGACTGGACTGTGCTGTTCTTTTTCCTTGATACAGAGCTGCATGAGAGGCTATTCCCCAGCCGCTGTGCTTGCGGATGGAGACTGGCTTTTTCCATTTAAAGGAGTATTGCAGTCTCTTTGATGAAATATAGACGAGCTTTATGCATAAAGCCTTTGCTCACAGGTTTTTAGATGTTTGAAGATCCGGTATCTGTGTTATGAATCTTATTTGTTTTTTTTTTTTTTTAACTACATTTATTTTAATTTGCTTTGTAGACTAAACTGTCATTATTCAAGATTAATATGCTTTTCTTTAGTGCTCAAAGCAATGTTAATCCAAAATTTTACAAACTCTTAATTACTTGCTAAATGTAAATGTAGTCCTGAGGGGTTTCACTTTCAGCTCGTTTGAGTGAAACACAACAATATATGTAGTATGTTTGCATGTAAAAAATTTCATTTTAATGAAAAAGTAAAATTAATATAATGGATGGATGGACAGGTGGACGGGTGGTTGGATTGATCGATGAATGGGTAAATGGATAGATGGGTGGGTAGATGGATGGATGACGGGTGGGTGGATGGATGGATGGATGGATGGATGGATGGATGGATGGATGGATGAATGGTTGGTTGGTTGGTTCCTTGGATGGATGGATAGATGGACAAATTGGATGGATGGATGGATGGTTGGTTGGTTGGTTCATTGGATGGATGGATGGATGGATGGATGGATGGATGGATGGATGGATGGATGGATGGATGGATGGATGGATGGATGGATGGATGGATGGATGGATGGATGGATGGATGGATGGTTGGATGGTTGGTTGGTTGGTTGGTTTGGGTGGATGGATGGTGGGTTGGATGGATGGATGGATGGATGGATAAATTGGATGGTTGGTTGGTTGGTTGGTTGGTTGGGTGGATGGATGGATTGATGGATGGTTGGAAGGTTGATTGGTTGGTTGGTTTAGGTGGATGGATGGTGGGTTGGATGGATGGATGGATGGATGGATAAATTGGATGGTTGGTTGGTTGGTTGGTTGGTTGGGTGGATGGATGGATTGATGGATGGTTGGAAGGTTGATTGGTTGGTTGGTTTAGGTGGATGGATGGTGGGTTGGATGGATGGATGGATGGATAAATTGGATGGTGGGTTGGTTGGGTGGATGGATGGATGGATGGATGGATGGATGGTTGGAAGGTTGGTTGGTTGGTTGGTTTGGGTGGATGGATGGTGGGTTGGATGGATGGATGGATGGATAAATTGGATGGTGGGTTGGTTGGGTGGATGGATGGATGGATAAATTGGATGGTTGGTTGGGTGGATGGATGGATGGATGGTTGGAAGGTTGGTTGGTTGGTTGGGTGGATGGATGGATGGATGATAGTCTGTAATCAACTGGTAAACTTCCCTCACTTCACTCATTTCCAGAAATAAAAAGCAATCACTTTGAACATGTGACTTTTAAATCCATGGTTTCTACTGTAAAAAAACTGGCCAGGTGTTGTTCTTCTGGAAACCAATAAGATGAGCAATCCACAGCCGTGTGTCTTCAAAGCGGATCATCACGTCAGCTTCACCCATCACGTTCTTATCTCAGCCAGCAGCATCTAAACATTAGGATTCAACCTAAAGGCAGCCAAGAGGGTGGTGTCTGTCTAGCTTCCCATTAAGACCCTGAGAATGAGTGATGTGACGTGACAAAACTAGAGCGCTCTCTTTATCCCACATCAGTCGCGTGCCATGTCGACACGGTGTAATCATATATTTATTTGTTATTCCACATTATAGACGTGATAGATGATGGGTGGTTGAGTATATACTGTAGGCTGCAGAAACTGTGAGCCTCTGAAATCCTCTTGTAGACTCTGCAGTGTGTCTGTATGTTGGCTTTATCACCGGGAGCAAGGCCAACCACATGAGACGATCAATATTTTCTGTTTTTCTGTATTTCTATATTGTTCCCATGGTGAAAATACAGCAGGTGTTTAAAGGAATACATCACCTAAAAATTGAAATCCTGTCATCATGTCTTCTCCCTCATGTCATTTTCTAATCTGGCTTTCTTCTGCGTAGAGCGTAGATGGTGTGTTCAAGCGGCGCTTTGCAATGAAATTGAATAGGGATTGACATGAGCTCTAAAAATAATGCATACAACTCGTGAGCTATATTTTAAATCAGAAGTGCCAATGCTATCTGAGAACTGTGAGGAAAATAAGATTATATGTAAGTAATAATTAGCAACCATAGAAGGCTTGTACACAAATCATGAGCACTGTTATTGTGGTTTTATGGTGCAAATTTGTCATTTTTGGAGTTTGACATTTGTCTGTCACCTTTTACTGTCACTGCATGTAAATGAACATGAATTATTCTGGCTGAGATCTCTGTGCGTGATCCAATGAAGGAGTAACAAACAGACGACAGATTTTTCCTTTATGGATGAGCTGTTTGCTTAGAGCCCGGGAATCCCCAGAGGACTGCAGTACAGCACTGGGGGTCTGTCTTTTTTATTGTTATGTAGTAGAATTAATAATTATAATTTTATAACAAGGTTTAATTTAAAAAATGACAAATTATAGTTTCATGGTTGGAAATGATATTATTGACACATCGTTTGAGACCTTTTCTTTACTGCACAATGCACATTTCTTAACATTAAGCCTAAAATGTGTTTTAATGTCATTATTAATACGGATAGTATGATCTCTGTTTAATCGTCTTTAAATGCAAGTTATTTAAGGTGTAGCTAAAGTATATCATGCAATAGTTTCTCTTTAACACAATCAAATATACTTAAGTATATCTTTATTTAGACCCCAGGACTATTTTCGGATACCTAAAGTGAATTAAGTACAAAATGTTGTGAATTTATGTAAATATGTAAATCTATTTGTAGGATAGGCATAAAATAAATGTATTTCAAAAACGTTTTCTTTTTTTTTCACTAGGATATATTCAAGCATTTCAAACAATAGGCTTAATCAGCGCACCCTTTTTCAGCAGATTTAGTTCACAAACAACTGACGGTTGTGACCTCAATATGATTTCCATTTACAAAAATAAATCCTAAAATTCAGCATTTGTCACTTGTTTTTCACGGCATCAGTCATGCTCACGCACTTGAGCTCTGAGGATCTCCCATTCTTGGCTCATTTTAAAGGGTTAGTTCACCCAAAAAAGAAAATTACCCCATGATTTACTCCCCCTCAAGTCATCCTAGGTGTATGTGACTTTCTTCTTTCAGATTATATTTAAAAAGTCCTGGCTCTTCCCAGCTTTATAATGGCAGTGAATGGTTGAGTCGTTTCTGTTGTCCATAAAAGTGCATCTGTCCATCATAAAAGTGCATCCATCCATCCATCCATCCATCATAAAAGTGCATCCATCCATCATAAAAGTGCATCCATCCATCCATCCATCCATCCATCCATCCATCATATAAAGTGCATCTATCCATCATAAAAGTGCATTCATCCATCCATCCATCCATCATAAAAGTGCATCTATCCATCATAAAAGTGCATCTATCCATCATAAAAGTGCATCTGTCCATCATAAAAGTGCATCTGTCCATCATAAAAGTGCATCTATCCATCATAAAAGTGCATCTATCCATCATAAAAGTGCATCTATCCATCATAAAAGTGCATCTATCCATCCATCCATCCATCCATCATAAAAGTGCATCTATCCATCATAAAAGTGCATCTTTCCATCATAAAAGTGCATCCATCCATCCATCATAAAAGTGCATCCATCCATCATAAGTGCACCCATCCATCATAAAAGTGCATTTATCCATTATAAAAGTGCATCCATCCATCATAAAAGTGCATCTGTCCATCATAAAAGTGCATCCGTCCATCATAAAAGTGCATCTGTCCATCATAAAAGTGCATCTAGCCATCATAAAAGTGCATCCATCCATCATAAAAGTGCATCCATCCATCATAAAAGTGCATCTATCCATCATAAAAGTGCATCCATCCATCATAAAAGTGCATCTATCATCATAAAAGTGCATCCATCCATCATAAAAGTGCATCTATACATCATAAAAGTGCATCTATCCATCATAAAAGTGCATCTAGCCATGATAAAAGTGCATCCATCCATCATAAAAGTGCATCTATCCATCATAAAAGTGCATCCATCCATCATAAAAGTGCATCTATCCATCATAAAAGTGCATCTAGCCATCATAAAAGTGCATCCATCCAATATAAAAGTGCATCTATCCATCATAAAAGAGCATCTATCCATCAAAAAGTGCATCTATCATCATAAAAGTGAATCTATCCATCATAAAAGTGCATCCATCCATCCATCCATCCATCCATCATAAAAGTGCATCCATCCATCATAAAAGTGCATCTATCCATCATAAAAGTGCATCTATCCATCATAAAAGTGCATCCATCCATCATAAAGTGCATCTATCCATCATAAAAGTGCATCTATCCATCATAAAAGTGCATCTATCCATCATAAAAGTGCATCTATCCATCATAAAAGTGCATCTATCCATCATATAACTGCTCCACACGGCTCCTGGGGTTAATAAAGGCCTTCTGAAGCGAAGTGGCACTTGTGTAAGAAAAATATCCATATTTTTAGTCTTTATAGACTAAAATAACTAACTTCCAGCTGTCAGCGGTACGCATGTCGATGACTTGCGCTAAAAGAGTAACACTTGTTGTGACGTATATAGGCGTCGCAAGCTTTGATGGCTCTTGCGGATTGGGCTGGGCAACAGACTCAAGCCCCTCTTCTCTTATATCAAAATCCTCCACCATTTCTCTTAAAAACTTTCTCGTTTTAGACTTCTAATGCATGAGCGGTGTTTTGTTTTGCTCTGTCATCTGTGCTTCTGCGTCCGACAATACTCATGCGTCAAGGGTTACTCTTTTAGTGCAAGTCGACATGCGTACCGCTGATCGCCGGAAACTAGTCATTTTACTAGCCTTTATTAACCCCCCGGAGCCGTGTGGAGCAGTTATATGATGGATAGATGCACTTTTATGGACTTAAAAAACAACCCAACAAGTCACTGCCATTATAAAGTTTTTTTTTATATAACTCAGATTGTGTTCGTCTGAAAGAATAAAAAGTCATATACACCTAATGCGTGAGTAAATCATGGGATAATTTTCATTTCTGGGTGAACTGTCCTTTTAAGTCAGACTTCTGAATACAGGACTGGAGACTCGCTCGGACCGGATCATTTGAATCATTGAGATGTTGATTTGAGAAACGATCCAATCGGATCGTCAAACTCACCAATGAATAGTTCAATGCAATTTGTGAACCGGTTTAAATGAAAAGCATCAGCTCGTTCACAAATCGACACAGCTATCGCAGTCTTGAAGCGAGTGACGATTTCTTCATTTCAAAATGACGAGGAACATGTGATCGTTATGGAGTAAAAATTATATTATGCTTTGGAATGTAGTGAAGTAATAAATTCCCAAATTGAAAATACTTATTGAAAACATCATCCTGCTCCAACTACTCATGACCACCTTTACAGGAATTGATCATGTTTTATTGTATTTACTGTAGTAAATTTTGACACACCTGTTTTCTTTTTTTATTTAAATTATTTAAATAATCTGTTAAATTAATATATTTTTCACTGTAGATTTATATTACAACTGTAGCATGTTGTAGCTATTGTTTCTAAATGTGTAAGTTGCTATTTTTCATAACTAATGCTATAGATTAATACAAAAAGAAAAAGTCAGCATTGGCGTAAGCATGAGAATTTCCTGTAATTATAGCCTTATTATAGCAAATGCTACAAGAACTGTAACTTTTTCATAAGGGCAAGTACAGCGTATAAGAGATTAATGTCTGGACCTTCCTGAATTATTGACCAAACAATTAGTTTTCCACATGTGTAAAATATCTTCTGTTCTAATGATGACGGATAGGAAAAACTGATGTGTCTGGAAACATATTGAACCTGTTGAACTGTTAAGGAGTAATGTCAAACTGATGCTTAAATAATATAAAATGCATCATATATCCTATAATTGTAGGCTATCACTGTATTGCAGTTATGTTATCAACCAAATGTGCATGTGTGGATGACACTTAAAGACAGCGCAAAAGACCATTTTGCAATAAATAAATAGATCTCCTGAGGGTTCATGCCCTGGGACCCTGCTATAATGGTTCACACTTCAAACCTCATGTGTTCGTTCAAAAACCACGCCCTTGAGATATACAGTATATATACAAGGCCTGAAATGAACACTCACAAGTAAAAATTAAATCTGGAGCTGTCAATCATCATGACGCTGTCCTGTACACTTCCTCGTTCTGAGCTCCATGAAGACCACGTGAATGTGCACGTGAAACAAGAAGCTAATAAACACATTGGTATGTTATTTATGCCCCACTAGTAGTTTTAGCTGTCATAGCAAAATTGGAATAGAGAATTGTACATTTTCTCTGGAAAATTAAAAAAAAAATCACACACAGACATTTGGAAGTTAATACATACATTCGATGGTGGTTTAAAGTGAGTTTTGAGTAAAATGATAATATTAATATTTAAAATTGTGTTATGCAGCTTGATGCTAATTGTAGCTCTAATGCACATGTTGTGCCAAGAGCTATACTGCATAAACTAATTTGTTAAAATAATTCACACATGGTCCCAAGAATATGCTTATTTTAGAAAGACTTCAGATAATGGGTGGATTCATGTAAAGTGGGATTAAAGTGCTGAGAACAATAGAAACGTGAATGGAGCAGACATTAGACAACAAAGGGCATTTCATTAGCATCTTATCAGCCTTCTCTAAAAGCTCAGCTGACATGATCTTAGAAAATGATTCATAAAATTCATAGTTTCAGAGATAACATCTTCAGATTTGAAATGAAGCATAAGCAGATTTGTGGCTTCGGCTTCATTGTGTTTGAGTTTCTACAACACAGACGCATCATATTTTTATACATTTAAAATATATATTCTTAATATTTATTATTTTAGTTTTTATGTTTGAGCAATTTTTGAGTAATTCTAAGTCTTGAACGGTGTTGGCTTTATAAAGGTTATGTGTCTACGCAAAATGACTTAAGCAGCAACCTTTTTTACTTTTGGTATGTTAATTTTGCCCCACTTGCCAAGATGGGGCGCTGGGGTCTCTACCAGAAAACTACTGTTACATGTCTTTAATAATGTTTTACATTTATATTAGTTAGGCTAGTAGTTTTAGCTGGAATAGAGAATTGTACATTTTCTCTGGGATCAAAAATGTTGGTCATAACTGCCTGTTTCATGGCTTGTTAAAAAATATTTACAGTATGGCCATAAACTGTACAAGTTAGGCCGTGTGGGTGTGTGTGTGAGAGAGAAGAGAGAGAGAGAGAGTGTGTGTGTGTTTTATGGTCCATAATTATATAATTCAAATCTAAGTGATAAATGAGTTCAATCAAGAGTAATCTAAGGCCGCATTTACTCTGCAGGTCGTGATGAACAATTCCGATTTGGTGACTATATCCCATTTTTTTGGACAACCCACTCAAATCATCTTTTAAAAATGACTCATATCCGATATTTGCATTTATACTATACACTGGGGAAACAGCCCAAGACGTTCCGACCCGGAAAAGGAAGTAACACGGTGTGATATGCATTGGACTCAATGGATGCAGTCGAAATGATTATTCAATAAAGGTCAGCAAACATTGCTCTTGTGAGCCCTTGATCGCAGTTCGAGTTTCGTCATTTACTGGGGAATATCCGATTGGACCGCTTACATGGCAAACGCAAATGCAAGTATCCGAATCACATATCGGATTTATTACCACATATGAGTGAGGCCTGAATCCGATCTGAGGATATCGGAGTTCATGCGTTATTTTCCTGCTTACACGTTCACGTCATATCCGATCTGTGCCACATGAGAGGGAAAAATGGGAATTTGGTCACTTGAACCATGCAGTGTAAATGGGGCTAAAAGTAATCAAAAAGTAGTCACATTACCCAAAATGAGAAATATAGATTATGTTAATAACTATACAGTTTTTTTTAATGCAGTTTGTAATCAGTAACAGACAATCTGCACTGTATGTATCAGCTTATACTTGTGTGGGTATTTTGAAGAGGTCACTGGGATGCAATCATCTACATTTGTTCTTTGCAGAAGCATTCCAGAGGTTAACCTGCGCTCATAATTCAGTTAATGAAGCGCACATGTGTCAGCAGTGTGTTCACATTAGAGGTAGTGGAATGAGTTTACTTACGTTATATTTGATGACGTGTCACCTCCCGTACGGGTGTTTCGGTTAAGGAGATTCCCGAGATTCAGGACTTGCGGGACACTGTAAAGCTCCCTGCGGTGTGAATGGCTGTGGAAATGTGAATGGGTTGCCAGGATAAAGATGTTCAAAGTCATGGCATCACGTCACTGCTCAACTGGACGCTAGCTGTCACTCACGTCTGCTCAAATCACTGCATGACTTCTGATCGCTTTGCCGGTGTAAACACACCATTAGTCTTCCTCAATGTAAAACACACTGGGATGTTGTGTCTGTTATTCCCTGCACATTTCATTTCACATATTCAGGCGTGTTATCATGCCATCCATTGTCCGGTTGTGTTATCACACAGCACAGAGTCGGGTCGTCTGTTATCTTGTGCACCTTCATCGTTTTTTCATCTCAGGACATGCGCATTTGAACCAGGTCCCCTAAAGCTTTGTCCTGTGCGACCCTTTCCTCAGCTGGGTTATTATGGGCTGCCAGTGTTGTCCTGTTGTGGGTCTTGCTTCACCGTTTTCCACACTTCCAGTAGGGCCCTATGATTTCCGTGATGTGGAAAACACGGATGAAATCCAGTCACAAAAATTGATTTTAATGTATAATGCTGAATGTCATGGAATTTGGCAAGTTTTGAATTAATACATCAAAAGTAGGGCTGTACACTTAATCAAATTATGATATGGACTAGTGTCTGTGAATATCAAACAGCAAAAAGACTATTAGAATATGAAGTGTGCAAGTCTTCATGTACTTCTTAAAGTAATAATAATATTTTTTTTTCAAGGAATAATTATAGAATTTTTCTTCCATGTTTTCATTTTAATATTAAACACCTACACAAGATATGAATTATATTAATTTGTAATGCCTTCATTTGAGTACCAGTGTATTAAATCATAAATACAGAAGTTAAAACAGACAACACAGGATTTCTGAAAAAACAAAACATTTTATAAGGATCTATTATTGTTTAAAAAAAAAAATAATAAATTGATTATGAAATGAACTAAACCAGTAAAATTGAATCTTGGGAAATTAAAATGAGGGGGTTGGGGATTAATTTGATAGAAATAAATACATTTCATAGGGACCTAAAAGAGTCAAACTTTGAATACATTGTTGTTAATTTTTATACAGTTCATGATTTCAATTATTTTGACATGCTTTTTGATTATTAAAATGTATTTTAACCATTTAAATGTTCTATTTCAAACGGCCCTGTTCCAGTGTAAATTGAAATGTGATGTCACATGATATATTCGTCTTTGGTTTTAGGATAATATTTGACCAGCCGCTGGCTTTGCAGATTCTGTGCTTTGTTTGAGAAGGTTATGATGGTGGCGTGTATTATGCAGCGGTATGTGCGCTGGCTGCTGAGTCCCAATGCACACTCCCATAACACTCATAATTCACACTTCAGGGACAGAGATTCACAAGTCTCAGAAGTGAGGTGTGCCATAAAGTTTAATGCAGAAGAATACTATTCAAATCTCCAGCAGAAACGCCTGGCTGCCAGTGAATATCATCAGGCAATAAGCGGTATTACATCATACCATGAGTTGTGTTCGCTCTGAATCAAGTGACTTGCGTTACAATACAAATCATGTTAACCTGCATTTTAAGGAAATGTAGTTTTTGGCTAACTAACTAGTTGTCCTAGCCAAGGGGTTCTGGGGTGTGACCGTAAGATAGATCTGCTTTCTGGAATCAACAGTTAAATCTGTTTGCATTGCATTCATTCATCCAAGTTGGGTTGAAAATGGACAAACAGCGGTTGGGTTGTTTTAACCCAGTGAATGGGTTGTTTTAGCCCAGCGGTTGGGTTTTTTTTATCCCAGTGAATGGGTTGTTTTAGCCCAGCGGTTGGGTTGTTTTATACCAGTTGAATGGGTTGTTTTAGCCCAGCGGTTGTTTTTATCCCAGTGAATGGGTTGTTTTAGCCCAGCGGTTAGGTTGTTTTACCCCAGTGAATGGGTTGTTTTAGCCCAGCGGTTGGGTTGTTTTACCCCAGTGAATGGGTTGTTTTAGCCCAGTGGTTGGGTTGTTTTAACCCAGTGCATGGGTTGTTTTAGCCCAGCGGTTGGGTTGTTTTACCCCAGTGCATGGGTTGTTTTAGCCCAGCGGTTGGGTTGTTTTACCCCAGTGAATGGGTTGTTTTAGCCCAGCGGTTGTTTTTATCCCAGTGAATGGGTTGTTTTAGCCCAGTGGTTGGGTTGTTTTAACTTAGTGCATGAGTTGTTTTAGCCCAGCGGTTGGGTTTTTTAACCCAGTGAATGGGTTGTTTTAGCCCAGCGGTTGGGTTGTTTTACCCCAGTGAATGGGTTGTTTTAGCCCAGTGGTTGGGTTGTTTTAACCCAGTGCATGGGTTGTTTTAGCCCAGCGGTTGGGTTGTTTTACCCCAATGAATGGGTTGTTTTAGCCCAGCGTTTGTTTTTATCCCAGTGAATGGGTTGTTTTAGCCCAGCGGTTGGGTTGTTTTACCCCAGTGAATGGGTTGTTTTAGCCCAGCGGTTGGGTTTTTTAACCCAGTGAATGGGTTGTTTTAGCCCAGCGGTTGGGTTGTTTTACCCCAGTGAATGGGTTGTTTTAGCCCAGCGGTTGGGTTGTTTTACCCCAGTGAATGGGTTGTTTTAGCCCAGTGGTTGGGTTGTTTTAACCCAGTGCATGGGTTGTTTTAGCCCAGCGGTTGGGTTGTTTTACCCCAGTGAATGGGTTGTTTTAGCCCAGCGTTTGTTTTTATCCCAGTGAATGGGTTGTTTTAGCCCAGCGTTTGTTTTTATCCCAGTGAATGGGTTGTTTTAGCCCAGCGGTTGTTTTTATCCCAGTGAATGGGTTGTTTTAGCCCAGCGTTTGTTTTTATCCCAGTGAATGGGTTGTTTTAGCCCAGCGGTTGGGTTTTTTTACCCCAGTGAATGGGTTGTTTTAGCCCAGCGGTTGGGTTGTTTTAACCCAGTGAATGGGTTGTTTTAGCCCAGCGGTTGGGTTTTTTAACCCAGTGAATGGGTTGTTTTAGCCCAGCAGTTGGGCTAAATGTTTACCTGACCTGCTGGGTAGTTTTATTTAACTCAACTATTGTTTGAAAATGACTGAACTGCTTGCTTAAAATGAACCCAAAGTATGTTGGAAATTAATATTTATTAATAAGTTTAATGAATAATAATTAAACAATAAACATGTATTAAATTGCTTATTAATAAACGATCACCTTTTGATTGTTATTGTTGCCTCTAGTTATTATGTGTCTGATTTTTAATTTCTAACCTATTTTGGGTTCATTTTAAGACAGCCATAGTCATTTATAAACAATACTTTTGGGTTATATAAAACTGCCCAGCACATTGGGCAAACATTTAACCCAACCGCTGGGTTTTTATTTCATTTTCAACCCAACATTGGTTGTTTTTAACCCAGCAATTTTTAGAGTGCAGCGTTGAGTAAAGAAATTCCTCACTATACAAACAATTAAATCCAAACAGCCTACACAAGCATAACCATGCTGCTGTGTTCACCAGTGTGTGTATGTGTGAGTGCCTGAATGTGAGCACTCAATGAGATCCAGCCCCAGTGGCCACAGGAGACAGTTTGGAAACTCGTGCTCACATCAGGTGGAAACGGTAATGCGTCTCGGCAGACCACTTGTGATCGGGTCACCAAAAACGCATGTAAATACCAGGTGGAACAAGGCCTCAGGTGATGGGAGCTGATTTCACCACATTAAACACCAACAAGTTGTTTTATTTTAGACAAGTGTGAACTTTAATATGGAGAGAAGGGGTTGGTCGACGAGTGGCTGAACAATACATCAACTAGATTTACTGAGTGGTGTTTTCCCATTCATAAGATATTCTGCTCTCTAGATATAGCTAGACTCCTCACGCTTTATGCCACTGAACGCTTATGATGTAGTGTTTTTATTATTGTTATAGCTGTGAAATATCAGAAGTTATTATTTCAGTACACATCCAGAAGATTTCTTCATTGATCATCTGGCTCACTCAAACATTACATTTTTTGTCAGATTTGGCTCAAGTTATTTAAAATGTGAAAGACAAATGGAATATTTTGAATAATGTCCTGATTTCTCGTTTCCACATGATGGAAGTGAACGGGGCTGACGAACGCCAACAATGATTTAAAAGTATCATAAAAGTGGTCCATACAACTTTTGTATTAAATTTCTAATTTTCTGAAGACACAATAGCTTTGTGTGAGAAACTGAATGAAATTTAAACAGTTATTCATTAAAAATGTACCTAAAATCAGTCACATCTGCCTATATTCAAATATGCTGTTTAAAGAGACAGCATGCCAGGTTTAACATCAGTAAGATCAAATGTCATTGGTTCTTGCTTGTATCATTTGGCCCTATCCTTTTTATTTTTCCCTAATTCAGGAAACCGTGAAAGACCTTTGAGCATCTGTGTATATACGACGATAGTTTTTCTCAAATAAAATGTTGAAATGCTGCTGAAGAGACTCTCAGGAGATAGAGTTCATGTTCAAAGACACCGGGAAACACCACGAGCGTCATGCGTGCTTCAGTGTGTGTGTGTGTGTGTGTGGTACACCAAACTGAGCCGCTCATTCACACATCACTCCATATTTAAACACATTAATTTTCACATACAGTTCCATGTTATACGGTATTTATGAATTCTGTTTTTATGACTGGATTCTGTTTTCCACAGCTCAGAATTCATATGTCTCTAACCAACCATGGCCATGGCACAATGCGTCTTGGCTCTCCAAGTGTACAAAAAGGGTTCATTTGTGTTGGGTTAGTATTCATTTAAACAAGCTTTCTGGAGGGAAAAATCTCAATCCTGTTTAGTGCGCAAATCAACTGTTAAAATCACTTCTCACTCGAGCAGTAACTGAAGAGGACAAGTCGTGACTGAGAAAACAATATGTTTAAAGTGTCCCAAGATTAGGCTGGATATTTCCTCTCTTCTCTCTGGAGATCAGCTGTAGCGTCCACAGGCTCCAGCTGATTACAAGCAGCCGCAAGTGTGTGTGCCGATGATGAGGTGGAGGATGAAGAACTTCCTGCCAGGCTTTGTGCAAATCAGCTCAAGTTTGGATAGGAGCTGTGGAGTGATAAGTGCACCTCCAGGAAGATTCATATTGCCTCTGTCTGGTGGATACTGCTCCACTAGATACATTATAAATCATTTACAGAGTCATTTTGGAAGGCAATATCCGCTACTAAACTCCGGCTTTTCTCCTTGTTATTATTCCAAGCCCTCCGAGGGATGGAGGTCTGAGGGTCTTAAGCTTTAAAAATTGAAAATTGATCAGTAGCTGAGCAGGGAAGAGTTTCTCTCCACTGGGGACGACCCTCCTCATCATTAGCATTTACAGTGTTAGCACAGGCACCGCGAGCCACTTACAAATACCAGCTTTCCAGGGATAGGGATGAGGACCTTTAATACATTTATGTCCAATTTGGAAAGAGAAGTTGATATTTTGTCTTGACATGTTTTATTTACTGATTGAGTGGCTCTCCACTGGTTTGGCTTCAGGACCTGGATTTTACATTGGATGATCCAACATAGCCCTTAAAATCAAACACTGAAATGTATGAATCCGACTATGAACAGAATAAGCTTAACAATTACCACGTCATTGGCTAGTAATCAGTATAACGCGTTGGCAAGCGGTGACTTCTTTAGCTGGGTATGTTGGGAGGCGCGATGTCAAAAAATGTGCCCGGTGCCGATCCGTTGGATGGGTTTAATAAGCGAGACACTCGCATTCGCTCAAGACTGTGTTAGCTTCTCAAATGACACATAGCTACACAGCTAAAAGTAATATGTCCTAATGAAATTTGTCCTAATCTGTCTGACCTTTTATTGAAAGTAGCCTTTATTTCCCTGTTGAGGCATGCCTTCCCATGGTTCCGTCAGAGCTGTGATTTTAATGATTGTCCCTGTTTATGCCTGGTATTAAAATGTGTTTTGGTCGATTGGATCTCAGGGGTAAATGGGGTCTGAAATGTTTTGCGCTTGTCCACTTTGGTCAACTTCCAGAGGTAGTTAAACGCATTGCTTTCGTAGTGAAGATGCTCATGTGGCCGAATGTGGCCGCTATTCCCCGCGACTGATATGTGCTAGGCAGATGTGATTTAAACTCTATCGGCTGAAGACCCAAGTTTATATGTAAATTCCACAAGCATTTTTTTTTTTTTAGTCCATTAGATGGAAAGGTCTGAAAAAGCCCACCCATAGACCCTCCCCTTGAAGAAATCAGGACAGAAGTGGCTGAAAGTGGACAAAAGAGATTAAAACACCAGGTGTAAACAGGAACGTCTCTCTCGTCCAGTTGTGATCCAGTCGACCAAGCGCATCTTAATACCAGGTGTAAACAGGACCTTTGAGTTTGGGGAGGCGTGATACAGCGCATCGGCTGAGGACACGCATCTAAACCAGAAACACCATGGCAGGCGTCAGTTTAAATGTATATCGGAAGTAGTTTATCATTCAGAATTAAAGATAAGAATGAAGTATAATAAGTAAAAATAAGTATAATTATACTTATTATTAATTCTTATATTAATAGCATATTATAAATCAAATATAAGTAAAATACAATTATAATAAATACAAGCATAATGAAAAAAAATATAAGTATTATTTAAAAACATGTTGAAATAATGCAAATTGATGACTTTAACAAATGCATTGACTATTGATGAACAGCCTTGGATAGTTACAGTTGGTCTGTCTTAAACAATTTTTCATTTTGTTTTATGAAAATGTATAAACTGTTAAAGCTATGGCTTTTTTATTTGATTTAGTCTATTTAGTTATGTGTCAAATACAATGTGTTTTTCGATGATCGAGCTTTTCCGCTTGGGTGAACGATTCACGGACAGCTTTCCCTGCGTAAAAAATGACCACCGTTTGGCAAATTAACAAATGACAGACAGTTGTATATGTATTACCAAAAGTTTATCATGTAGGGCCCTATTTTAACGATCTGAGTGCATGGTTTAAAGCGCACTGCGCAGGTGCACTTAGTGCGTGTCCGAATCCACTTTTGTTTTAGGCGTAAAGTGCAATAATCCAATCAGAGTCTCCCTTTCCCTTTAAAAGCTAGTTGTGCTTGACAATGACTATCCATTATGACATAGGCATTTTTATATTTATGTATACAATAATAATATGTACACAGTCGTTTTGTGGCGCTGGACGTGAAAATGAGAACTACGTTGGGCCAGAAATGCCAAAAAACACCTGCGCCTGGCATCTCGTTGCAGCCGGTGTATGATATGGTCCTTAAGCTTTATGGTACACCACAAACAAGGGATTTTATAGTAATTTATAGTTAGCCTAATGTTAATTAGCGAGCCTAAAAATGGTTTACATGGGCCGTACGCCGCTGGTATAACACTTTCTTTGTAGTTTAAATGTTTGGTTGGCACAAACAAGGTTCATCCTCGCTGAACACAAAAACCTTATTTAATGTATAGTCTGGTTTGTATTTCTTTTTACCTTGCAGTTTTGTGTGTGGATTTTGAGGATGAGGGAATGTCTGGCTGCGTCTGAAAGCTTAGCAGTGACTTGTTGCCTCGCTGCCCTATCAGACAATGACTTCACAGGCCGCTTTTGCACACGAATGTACCTCACAAAACTGATTTCTGACAGGAGTCTGAGGCAGCATAATGCTCTACAACAAAACAGAGCATGCTTTGGGGATAAATAGCAAATGTTTAATTACTACAATACAAATTTCCAACTAGAAACAAGCCACAACTTTCAGATGGCATATTTATTTGCTAGCTCAACTGGCATAGGATTGCAGGATATCAAAGACAGCGACGGATACATCTATACTGCCTTCGAAAAATCCATCAGATGAAGGTAGACAGGATCATTGGATTTAGACTTGCTGTGTTCCTTTCCTACCTCTGAATCCTTCCCGCGGAGGAAGCATTTTTCAGCTTTCAGTCGCAGCCTCTGTCCATGTATTAGCATCTGTCTAATTTGGCTGCAGGCTAATGTTAACCAAGTGACTGATGAACCAAAATACTGTTGCTTTTGATTGGGCACACAGGCTTTGACATGAATGTGAAGCATTTGCTCTTTTGCTATCCTAACTCTACTAGCATTTAGCAGTGTTTTTGCCCCATCTGAACATGTGATCCACCAGTGAGTGTCGGCATTGTAAGACATGTTTACATCAACCTGCAGCCGAACTTTAATTTGCAAGTAGTTATGCAGGTCTTTGGATGCATTGAAAGCACTATTTATTCATGCACGCATACAGAAACACAGAGAGAATAAAAGATGGTCCCGTTTAATGTTTTCCTGTCTTGTTTTTCTCCTGCAGGTTGAGAGGACCTGACGAGATTACTGGACAGTGAATGAGAATTCGTCCGGAGGGGTTTTTTCTTCAATGACAGGAGTAACCAGGCTGTGTTTGAGGGTCTGAAGGCAGGAGACACGTGCTGGAGGAGTTTCTGAGTGTCGGCATCTAGCAGAAGCGGCCATTTTAACGGACCATGTGGTTAGCGGTGCGAAAAAACCGGCTCCTTTTGCACCAGCAGGACGGCTGCGGTGGCAGGGATCGCAACGTTTCTCTGTGGATATGGATTTTTTGTTGGTGTATAACGCTCGTTTGGGGACAAGGCTACTACCCCACTGTGAACACGCAGTACGGGAAACTACGGGGCGCACGGGTGCCATTGCCCAGCGAGATCCTGGGACCGGTGGACCAGTACCTGGGAGTGCCGTATGCCGCCCCTCCGGTGGGGGAGAAACGCTTCCTACCCCCTGAGCCGCCCTCGTCTTGGTCGGGGATCAAGAACGCCACTCATTTTGCGCCGGTGTGCCCGCAAAACATTCACAACGCCGTTCCGGAGATCATGATGCCAATCTGGTTCACCTTTAACTTGGATATAGTTGCCACTTACATACAAGATCAAAACGAGGATTGTTTGTATCTAAACATCTATGTTCCAACGGAGGATGGTGAGTGTGTCGGGTATAACGAAGACAAAATCTCGCTATTATTACATTCTGTCACTTCCTGTGTTGTGTTTGAAGCATGAGTTGTCGTCTGGCGCATGCTGTGTCTGTGTACACCATTTCCGTTCCTCATCCTGACTTGAAGTCTTTCCATCAACTCTTCCCTTCCATGCCACTGTTATGGGTTCCTCTTTTGTGTTGTTCAAGAGAGCAAACCAAAAAGAAAGAAAGAAAGCCAGTAGAAAGCAGTAATCTTTTTAATGTAAGAGCTCAGATTCTAATCTGACATGAAGTTTGGATGTAATGATCTTGGTGCACCTCCCTCTCCTCACTGTCTTGACTGTTCTGGGGGATTAGCGATCCGAGATTAGCTTGCTTGATGCCAGAATGAGGCTTTTGTAGAGTTGCTCAAATGTTCTGGAACACAAGAGGCCTGTGGCATCAGTCCTAACCATGTAAGACCCTTTACTGTCCCACTTTCTTCTCTTACTGTTCAAAGCCTGTCTTGAGGAACTCGAGATCTTGAAACGAATTTGGTGATCAAGTTGTGCATTTGCATTCACAAGTATCACCCCGGCACAAAGAGCATTTCTTACAAACTCTTACAGATTTGAAAGCAAAAGCGCTAGCTCTGTTCCAAAACCAAGTGAGCTGTCTCTCTCTGACGGAGACTCTTGACGGATAGGAAATGTGAAAAGTTCATTATGAGGGCATGGCAAGACAGTGTCAGTTTGAAACCAAGAGGCATGCACTGAAAAACACCACTGTGCCTATTTTAAACTCTCATTGGTCAACTGATGCTTATGTCACAGTACAGTTTGTTCTCAATGGGTGCTAGCCGTAGTAGGATTACCAAGTATTGTTTGTTTATCTGTCGCTGCCAGATGGGAGATGAACTTGGTTAGCTATTATTATTTACCCAAGCAAAAACAAAAAACTCTTAAAACACAATGTTTCCAATACCTCGCAAAAAGTGGGGTGGAAGAGCTTTCTTAAAACTACGGATCCCCACACATGACAATTGTGCGCACAGTTTACTAATTAATTCCCTCGATTTGCTAAAACGTGCACATATTTGTTTTGACGATAATATAAATCATGCACATAATATAGCTAATCGAAGGAACAAATTAGTAAATTGTGCGCACAATTTATAAATCGAAGGAACAAATGAGTAACTCATGTGCACGATTTAGCCTACTAGTTTCTTCCTGCATGCCATGTGCGGGGCTCGGTATAAAAGGACAAAAGGATGACCTGAGGATACCTGCACAGTTTCGACACAGTGCCACCTAGTGTTCAGGAGACTTGAAAAATGGCTATGTTTGCTTATAACTTCTGAGCAGTTTGGTCAAAAATCACAAAACTGATCTCTGTAGATTTGGTGTAACGTGCCGAATCACCCATTTTGAATTTTGTCATAAAATGCTATATTTTATGAATGCATTGGCGTATCGTTACGAAATTCAGTAAGTGTCTTCGGCACAATGCCTCCGAGGTTCTCAAAAGGTTTTGGGGCAGTGCCATCTTGTTTTTGGGAACCCCTATCCTAGAACTTTGGTCTTATTTTCACCAAATTCGATTCAGATCATCTTCAGACCTATCTTCAGATTTGTAGACAGGTTGTCGTTACACCCCCTGATCCTTATTTTAATGCAGCCTCACAAGTGGTTAGTTTAACGTTAGCATGTTTCTAAGCTAATGGCAAAACACATAGTACACAAATATTGGGGTGGGGATGAATATTTCACTTAGATTTTTTTCAATGAGCTCAGTGCACTCTGTTGCCTTTACTGTGATGGATAGATTCGTTATTGCATTTTGATTTGGTCAAAATTAGGTATCTAAGAATACAGCATAATGTTGCCTCCTAGCTTTTGGAAGCGCCATCGGCAGCAGACATCTGATGCATACAGAGAAATGCTGTCTAGGTAGTGCACTATGTTTTGGAACAGAGCTATTGTCTAATTGAAAGGTACAACTTAAGTCATAAACCCAAAATGGACCTAAATGTTGTGGAGCACACTTACAGCAATTCTCTGCACCTGTTTGGTCCCATTCTCTACGCACATTTGATGCATTGTACAACATAAGAGCCGTGCATTTCTCATGGCAAAACTTGGAGTGATGCAGCGGTGCAGGGATTGCGATGAGGAAGAGTTCAGTCAGTTCCTCTTGTGCTTGTAAAGGGTCTTATATAGCAGTGCATGTGAAACTAGGCTTCCGGTGTTCCAGGGTGCAGCAAATCAATTCCACCTTTTTTTGGAATATTTCCTGCCCAAAAGACAAAGCACCCCAGCTAACGTTCTGGACAGGTTCTCTTTGTTGTTCCTGTGGGGAGGGGGAGTGACGTTGTTGCATGTTCTCCTCAAACGTTTCTTCCAGAGCCTTCTGTTATTTTGTAGTCTTTTATTCATTTTACAGTCAAAAGAATATCCAAGGAATGTGCCAGAAAACCCAACAAGAAAATATGTAGAAAAGGAGGTATGTAAGCAAGCCAACATTGGAGCCAAATACAGAGAAGAGAGCGACTGGTACGTCCTCTCTCGTACCCAAGGGATATCTCCATCAACTGCACAGTCTTGTGCGCTCAGCAGCGTTAAAAAAAAATGTCTGTATATATCTTTCAACATAGGTTTTTTTTTTTTTTTTTTTTGTTTTTTGAATGTGCTATTTCAAATGACTATATACAATGTGTATGTAGACAACTCCCAGTTTTACTGGTTGACATGCAAGTCATTCTCATGAAATGGTGCCATTGATGTTTGTTTATTTATTATTATTATTTTTATTTATTTATTTATTTTTAAATTTTGTTTGAGAAGGTTAATATTATTGAAATAATAGTGAATAACCACTGGCTGTTCTCTTTCAAAAATGTCTGGTGTTCAGATGTTCAACTTTGTTACGTTTAAAAACTTCACAGGGTGAAAAAAATAAAACAAAACACTGATCTCTGGCAAATATGCTTGCACCGCGTCAACTCAACAGTCAAGAAGGCATCAAAGCATGAATTTGAGCATATATAAATATTATTGTGCTTTGATTCCTTCTTGAATGTCGAGCTTGACAAGGTCAACATAATTGCTTACTAAATACTAAAGATTGCAAGAGAAACCTTTTTTGAACCATAAGACATTTTTTAACCATGGAATTACTATTATATTATAATAGAGAGTACAGGAAGGAAATATAAATCAGAAATTTTACAGAAAATTCATACAGCTTTTTAGAAAAAAATTGTGTGAAATGTTTCTAGATATGATAATGAAAGCACAATTTATTATTTGTATTATTAGGGGTCAAGCACCGGAAGTGTGTATGCACCTATTGTAATCGTTAGTGGTCTTATCATTATTCAGTCTATGGCAGCCCATACACGCTTGCATTTTCACGAACATTTAAACAGATCATCGGACCATGTTGACAAAAAAGTGATCCAATAAATCATGAACGAATTCTGCAAAGAGCATGCCAAAATAGATGCGCAGCTATATCAACATTTTAGCATATTCAGACAACCATGACCCTGAATACATGTTTCAGCACAGTGCCACCTAGTGGTCAGGAGACTTGAAAAATGGCTATTTTTGCTTATAACTTATGAGCAGTTTGGCCAAAAATTCTTTAGATTTGGTGTAGCGTGCCGAGTTGAATGATACCCAATTTTCCCATATCGGCCATTTTGGGCATCAGCCATTTTAAATTCTGTCATAAAATGCTATATTTTACGAAAGCATTGGCGTATTGTTACAAAAGTCGGTAAGTGTCTTCGGCACGATGCCTTGAAGGTACTCAAAAAGTTTTGGGGCAGCGCAACCTTGTGTTTGGGAACTGTTCTAGACCATTGGTCCAGCAGCTATATTTGTAATTGTTTTAGTTGTTGTTATTCGACGAGTACAAGCAATTTAAATGTAATGGTGATTAATGTAACATGCAATTTGGCTGCATTGTTTACAGTTTATTTGGTAACACTTTACAATAAGGTTGTATTAGTTAATGCATTAGTTAACATGAACTAATGATGAACTGCACTTATAAAGCATTTATTTATCTTTGTTAATGTTAATTTCAACATTTACTAATGCATGAATAAAATCTTGTTGACATTAGTTAATGCACTGTGAACTAACATGAACAGCTGTACTTTTATTAACTAACGTTAACAAAGATTAACTAATGCTGAACAGAGGTGCTGTTCATGGTTAGTTTATATTAACTAATGCATTAACTAATGTTAACTAATACAACCTTATTGTAAAGTGTTACAGTTTATTCTTATATTTCATTACACACCAAGAGTTCAGTCTCTAAAATAATAAATTACTATGACTTATTACTCTTAATTATACATGTAGTAAGTCATAGGGACACACACAATGATAATGTTTCCTGACAATGACCTATATATACATTATATACGTAATGCTGAACTCATGTTTTATTAGACAGCGCATCCAATTTATTCAGTGTTGTGTCATAACACAAAGCATCATACAGTAAGATATGAGTCACTGATGTCATACAGCTTGATGCATGTCAGAACATGTAATATCATATGACATGAGTGATGATATGTGTTCCTGCAGACACAATATGGAGCCTCTGCACCAATGTCAAAATCAATGCATTGCTTTCAAACGCAACAGCCATGAGGATACACTTCCAATAAATGTAGCATGTGTTTAGAGACGCATATAATAGATGACCTTGAAGCCAACAGATAAGGACTAAAAGCAACCTCTGAAATGTTATCTAGATAGATGTAGGTTTTCAAAATATTTTTCAACAGACAATTTCCAGGTTATTTAATGATGGGTACAGCTGCTTTGTCAACACATCTCCTATAATTATGCAATAATAATTATAACCTTGAAAATACCAACAGCAAACATACAGTATGAATTTAGTGTCTGAGTAAACACTTACACACTCAGTAGTAATAATGACATCAGCTGAATTTAGGGATCCATTCTCATTGCGATTCATTGAACCGCATTGGATTTAATTGAGAAATGTTCTGACTAAAGCTGTATAGGCAGCATCTGTGACTTCTTGTCAATAACCACAAAATAATTTAGACTCACTCCTCAGTTTAAAACAGACAAACACAAATAGTACAGTGCATTAGCAGTAGGGGTCTATGGGGAAGGTGTACCGGAGGATTTAAAAGCAGAAGCTTGTATTTTCGTTAAAGCACTTAATTCTTCCATATAATAATGTGTGTTGTTAAGATGCTATCTAACACACTCTTTTAGTGGCTTGACTACTGTCTAGATAGATGAACTTCTGATGTTATTTCTGTAAACAGCACTTTACAGGCAGTTACGTTATTCCTCTTCCTAAGACCCTCGCGTGTATTTTGTGAAAGTTGGATATACTGTAGGTTTGCTCAGACAGGATTGTTAGTGATTATATTGCATTAGTCTAATGTTAAGGTTTAGAGAAGTGCAGACACTAAAATCATCATAGCAGGCCCTTTTCAATATCAACCTCCGTCATAAATATATTGTGCTTTTTCAAACTGAAGGACGAGTCTAAATGATATCACAGATGCTGTCTTGCTCGTCACCGGGGCTTGTATTAAACCCGGATATTCCTTTATATTAGCATTTTGGGCAAACTGGAATATGGATTCCCATGACCTTCTCTAACCACTCAATTTGCATTTTTAAAGAAAACTAATTAATTGTATATTATCTATGCATATTGTTATTATATTTGTATTAATAAATCTGAGTTGTTCCTTATAAACTGTAAGCTCACCAATACCTAAAACTGCTGAGTAACGAGCATTTGAATAAAACAAAAGTGTTATAATGACAGCAAAAATCTGGCAGTAATTTGTGCATTAGTTAGTACTTGCATTATAGCACACTTAAAGCAAAAGGTTATAATGAAACAAGTGCTGTTCCTCTGGAAGCTTGTTTCACCACAGGATCAAAAATCCTCACAATTCAGACTTTTTTCTTGCAATCCTGAGTTTAGACTTCACATCTGAATTGTTAGATATAAACCCACAGATTGTCATATAGTATGAATTGTGTGATTATAAACTTACAATTGCAAAAAATAATAATAATACAAAGTTACAGATACAAAGTATAGAGCGCAACAGTCAGGTTCCAGAAGTAAAATCTCCTTTCAGTTTCTCCATAGGGAAATTGATTTTGAACAGTAACTTATAACCCATTAAAGACAGACCTACTGTTAAAAAAATCAACTTGGATGTCTAAGTCATTTCACCTTAAATTACATCTGCCTTTTAAATGAGTTGAACGAACTTATTTTGTTAAAGCACTGTAAAAAAATATGTTCTCATAACTTATTGATCATATCATTTTCAGTGTACTGTGAGCTACTGGGTTGTAAATCAATAATATGTGCTTCTGTTGAAGCCGTCTGCATGCATTATTGTAACTTATTCTTAAAACAACTGTTTAATTGCAGAATTCCTGGTAAAAACTACATTACCCATAATGCTGTTCAGACAATTCCACCAATCAGAGAGCTGAAAAAGCAACAGGCACCAAAATAGCTTTTTAGCTCCGCCCACTCCCATGAAGCACTGAGTCGATCTCACTACTCTCTCAAAATACTTAAAATGTTTGTATATAAATATGCATATATTGCAATATATCTTCGCAATGATTCATGGGATTGTAGTTCTTTCGCTCACTAAAGCCATTACAATGATTTACTAAAATATTTTTGCTTTAAATTAAAAGTTTGTAGTGTTGTGATTTACCTGGTAGCTGATTGGTTTGGTTCATGGCTTATAATGCTTTAACAAAGACTTTTTTGCAATCCCTATGGGAAAAATGAATGGAAAAAAATACATCTGGAACCAGCGCCTCTGAAAAAAAGGGGGCACTAATATACTCTATTATCTTTTTTTTTATTATTATTTATGGAAATAAGCTTCCATAGAAATGAAAAACATCACGTTCAAAATGTTAAAACCTTTAAAGTGGACTCAGAATAATTTTTTATTTATGTTGCACTGCTCGATATGACAGCTGTCTTTGACGTATACTGACACCTAGAGGTGTGGATGAAGCATTAGACAAAGCAACAAGCACAAATATACATTTAATTATTCCACCAGCAAAATTGTCCAAGAACTGGGGAGTTACAAAAATGAAGCGAGGTCATGTGATCTCAACATGGCCGCCCCCATGAGGTGACCCGTAAACAAAATATCATATTTATAAGTGTAAAACCTTACAAAAATGCAATATTTGTCACATTTGTAGAAGAGGTGTCTGAGAACTAATGGCATTGTGTTCTGCATCAGATTACGCCAACAGCTTCCAGAATCCGAAGTATAAAAATGCGCACTACCGTCACAGTCTCCCGTATCTTGTTATGAGAAGTGTAAATAACAGCAAAGCATCAAAACCAATGTCTTTACACAGCAGCAGCTGCTGCTCAACTATTAACAACAGCGTTCAGGGGGAAACTACAGTTTGGAACAAATTTGCAGTGAGTTTGCGCTGTCGGTTAAATGATCTATGTGGTGTGAGGGAAAGTCTTACGGGAACAAGCCCTCCCTAGAGGAGCCGTCTGTCTGTATATGGGTCAGGAGCGAGAGGAGCGAGCATTTATTTCCATTTCTTCGTGTACTTAGATCTGCTGAATCTACATGGCTGATAGCTTAAATTAGCATTAACCTGAATGCTATTTTTGTTTAACGGCAAATGATCGGCTGAATTAAATGGTTGTTTTGTTTGCGCTTTCAGAAGGCTACACGTTGATTATCTTAATAGCATGTAATATATTAACATAAGAGTTTTGTAACTCGTAACGCAAACATTTGCATTGGAAAGCACGATGATTCTGAACTCCAAAATTAGGGGTTTAGTTGTTAGAGTGCAATCCTTTTTGAGCACACCAAAAAATAACCTATTAGTCTCAACATGCAGCAACATGGAATCTTATGTAAATTCCGACAAATTTGCATAACATAAAATCATCAGTAAGGGTTGCCAGGCAACAGTACGCTTGTGCTCTAAGAGCCTGTTGATGGTCTATCCACTCTGCCGAGCTGTTTCAATCCAATTTGCCGTAGGGATTTACAAAAGAAAATTTTATCAAGACATTATGTTAGGTGGAAAAGCTGAAAATGTGACAGGGAACGGAGGTACACTCAGGCTGAATCACACACACACACACACACACACACACACACACACACACACACACACACACACACACACACACACACACACACACACACACACACACACACACACCTTTAAAAGGTCTTACATTTAGTGAACACATTAAAGTTCCCCTGAAGAACATTACTGTGCACAAACACTTCGATCCTTTCCCAGATAGCTGATTTGGTAAGAGCTTTTTTTTTCTTTTTCTTTTTTTTTGAGGGATGGAAAAAAATAAATGACAAAACCTTAATTCCACATCCGCTTTAAAATCTTATTTCTAATCCCACAAAATTGATCCATTGACATTTTATGAAATTGCCTTTTCATTTTTTTTTTTGTATTTTTGGAATTATTTGATCTTCAGAACTTGACAATTTTAGATGCAATTGTGTTGTTTTCATTGAAATCCATATACTTCCATAATGTGGCAAGCATATTTCCAAGTGAAACAGCACATTCAGCGATTTCAAACAGAAAAATGAATTGTGGGGCTGGGATGTTTTTTTTTTTTTTTTTTTTTGTAAGAAGGAAAAGCGTCTATAACAGTTTGTTAGAAGGGGAGGTTAAGAAAAAAGGATTCAGAGATGGAGCGATTTACTACAGTTTGATTGTAACTCAAGTCCACTGCAGGCGAGCTGGAGTTTACAACCCATATGCAGTTTATTCACACATAATGCAAAGTGAACAGAACAAGACTGTGACGTGAACTAAACTTGACTAAGAACATAGCGAACAAAAAATGTGAACTTGACTTGACAAAACTAGAGTCACCGACAGCGGGTTACAGCATCAAAGCTGAGCAAAAGAAACATGAGGTCTATATAGCCTATAGGCAGTGACTGATGACATGAGATACACCTCAATAAAAAATAAAAAGACATGAAAACATGACAATGAACCCAAAACTTATTGGATTTCTTTGGAATAATAAACCCTTCACAATAAGGCCAGGAACATAAAAGGGGATTATTATGCCCCTTTTCACAAGATGCAGTATAAATCTCAGGTGTCCCCAGAATGTGTCTGTGAAGTTTCAGCTCAAAACACCCCGCAGATTATTTATTATAGCTTGTCATATTTGCCACTATTTGGGTGTGAGCAAAAACATGCCGTGTCCCTTTACATGCAAATTAGCTGCTGCTCCCCGCCTACCTTTCCTGAAGAGGACAGAGCCTTTAAAAATGCATGCTTCGTATACTACGGCAACAACAAAACTGGACAGTCTCACGCACAAAATGTTCGAACAGGAGTCAGACACTGACGGAGAGACTCAGGAAGAAGTTACGTTTCTGAATAGTTAGTTGATAAATTTATGTAGTTATCGTGGAGTTGATTCACCTCAACGACATGTTAATCTAAAAATCTTTCAGAATCCATTTTTGTGCAAATCCTCCTTTGAACTGACCCTTGTTTGTGAAGCACTCCAGCGTAAAATGATTTGCTCACATATATAACGACGTTCTTCAGCACATTTCTTAATTTCATAATCCATAAATGTAATTCAACCACAGTGTTCTCAGTGGCTCACATGCCGGGAGTCTATGGAGGCTCTTATGTTCGCTGGTACATCCAATAACAGAACATTTCTCTAATGACATGTAAATCTCCAGCAGAACTGGCGGACTGCTGCGGCTCACTGAGGGCGGGGTCTATGCTAATAGGGAATATCGTCATCAGTCGTGGGCAGTTTTTGGGGAAATCTGGAACCGCACGTTTAGAGACTGTTTAGGATTTATGTGGATTATAAAAAAGGAGTGGGTGGATTTTTATTATAGGTGTGTTTAAACACACATCTGTGTTTAAACACCTTATAAATAAAATATAATTTTGCATAATAGGTCCCCTTTAAGTACTCAAAGTCAAATCTGGTTTCATGTTGACCTTAAAGCAGTGGTTCTACTTTTGTGAAACTATTGTGTCATGAAAATGGGTCACATGTCTGTTCTGAAAGAGTCATAAACAGCAAGGGAAAATGCTAATTGTCAATAATAAAATGATAATATGCATTTAATTGGGAACAAAATAACACAATAAATTGGCTCATCAACTTTCAAAAGAAGGCTGCTCGCCAATCAAATCCATCAAATTGCACAAATTCATCCAATTAGATCATACCGTCAGCCTGCAAATGCTAGCAACTCTCCAAGTTTAGCCAAGGACATGTTGGGTCAGGACTTGATGAATGTAAAATGTCTGACACTTTATACACTCTAAAAAATGCTAGGTTGTTTTAACCCATGTTTACGTCAAATATGGACAAACCCAACCATTTAAATTAAAAATGTAAACCCAACGGATAGGTTTGTCCATATTTTACTGTTGAAACAACTCAGCAATTTTTTTTAGAGTGTAATAATTGCTCTTTTAAACATTTTATGACTGCAAATTATTCGATGGCAGTAAAGTATAACACCTGGAGCATTTTCAACATTACAAAGATCCGTATTACAGCACAAAGAAGAGACTTTTCCAATGCCAAGATTCATGGAACCATTTTCACAGACAGTTGGTGAACATTTTTGGGTCAAATATAGACAAACCCAACTTTGACATCCATTGGCCAGCAGCCATATCACCCTGTAGCCCAAGACTGGTTTCCCACTGAAGCTAAGCAGTGTTGAGCCTGGTTAGAATCTGGATGGGAGACCAACTGGGAAAACCAGGTGTCTGCTGGAAGAGGTGTTAGTGAGGCCAGCAGGGGGCGCTCACCCTGTGGTCTGTGTGGGTCCTAACGCCCCAGTATAGTGATGGGGACACTATAGTGTAACAAGCACCATCCTTAGGATGAGACGTTAAACCGAGGTCCTGACTCTCTGTGGTCATAAAAAATCCCAGGATGTCTTTCGGAAAAAGAGTAGGGGTGTAACCCCGGCATCCTAACCAAATTTGCCCATTGGCCCCTGTCCATCATGGCCTCCTAATCCTCCCCATATTCTGATTGGCTTCATCACTCGGTCTCCTCTCCACCAATCAGCTGCTGTGTGTGGTGGGCGTTCTGGCTCAATATGGCTGCCACATCATCAGGTGGTGCTGCTCATTGGTGGTGTTTGAGGAGATTCCCCCCCTTCTATATGTAAAGTGCTTTGAGTGCCTAGAAAAGCGCTATATAAATGTAACAAATTATTAAGGACCCTTATATATATATATATATATATACAACAATTCACAATGACATTTCATTACTGACGCAGGCTCTAGTGTCTACTCAATAAAATAATGATAATCATCATACTTAGTATAGATAACTGCACACGCAAAGAGCAATGTCTAGTAGATAATATGTTAAATTAAGATTAAATTTAATAGGAAACATATATTCAGTATTGAATTTTCCGTGCACTCTCTATGACTTTTTTATTCATTTCCATTTATTTTCCAACCCTGGAAATCACCCTTTTAAAGTTCCATGACCTCTAATAAAATTGTACCAAATTAATGTTATTCATATACTTGGCCAATTAAAGCTATCAATATTTATATACAGTATAGGGTCGTATTTGTAAATTATACTTGATATAGTTTAATGTGGGAGAGACAATGAAACGTTTAGCTTCTTAATCGGAGCTTGGGTTGAGATCAGACAATCGCTGCATATTCCCTAGAGTCACAGATCCCTGCATTAACTAATGCTAATTTATTCAACTTGAAATGTTAAAATGTGTTAGCATAAGTAGAAATTAACATTAACCAAGATTAATGGCTGTAAAAGTGTTCATTGCTATGCTATTGCAGTAATTATTGTTAATGTATAAGACCAAAAACTATTCATATTTTCTATTCTGAACATGCTGAATATTTTATATACATACACCATATATGTGATGCCAGCGGGAGGCACTTTTAATGAATTGTGTAGTCTAAACTTCAGTGCAATCTAGTTCCGTTTATAAATTCAGTTTAAGATCTCCCTGCTGCTAACAGAACGTTTAATGCCTAAAGGGTGTTTTTAAAGATTGCATTAATATCATTCCCCAAGTACATGGTCAATTATGTTTATTTGCTTCTATTAACATAAAATTCCGACGTTGGCTACACATTTCCTATGAAACACACATGCATGATGAAATCTCCCAGGGAGCTGTTTCAAATTATGAAGAGAGAATTCCTGCTTTGGTGCAGCTTAATTGTTTGAGAGACGGGGTCAAACCAGAGAACGCTTTTACACGGGATTCAGAGAGTAGCAGGGTTTTTTCCCATGAGAAGGATTGGACAGGCCGTCATATTCCGGCAGTCTGCCAGCATGAGGGAAAATGCTAAGTGTTGGAGGCTCCGACTGAGCAGTGATAGACAATAAAATGGCATGGAAATCGCTTTTGGATCGCTCAACTTTACCGAGGTTTGTGTGCGTGTGTAGCCGTAGGCTAGAGAAATCGCATGGCAAACAGCAACGGCATAAACGGAGAAAGGGGTGGGCGGAAGTTAAGGAAGAAAGGCACAAGGGAAGCGGATGTCCCCTCTGCTTGATATGGAACAGCTCTTTTAAATGTGTGGCAGCCCATAGGCCTGGCGTGAGCCGAGTCTTGCCAGTGGCGCTTCATTCAGTTCGACTTGAAATGCAAGACACAGCTTATCCAGGAAGTTTTCCTTCGGATCCCACACTGCTCACTGGCCCAGTATATCTGCCTGTTCAGAGCGCAGACTCTTTGTTCTTAGTCTTTCTATAAAGAGCCGGTTATTCTTCCCAAGGTCGGGCTTTCGTGATCTATACATCGCTGGCTCATCCACTCCCAAATCAGAATGTATGTCTTCAATAACGTTCCTTAGAAACTGCTGAGGTTTTCCATACAATATTTCAGCGATCTTAATGTAATCATCGGTTCCCGAGCGCCGTTGTTTTTTTCATAAGCGCTCTTCGCAGTCACTCTTGGTTATTGCCGCGGCGGTTAACGGCAAGGACAGCTCATAATGTGGTCCTCTATTTATCCAGCACTTGTAATAAAAACAAAAGGCTGTGATATAAAAGTCCTCTGGGCTCCTAAAGCCCTGGTGTAAATTTTTGGCTGTCCTTTCTCTAGGATTAGAGTCTCCTTAACCTTTAAAGTCGACATCAAGTCAAAATTGGCCCTATTCACTTTCTCAGTAGCACGTTCCTGGTTTTATTGTACACAATTCATTATTTCACTTTACTCTAAGTCTTCAGAAACGACTTTCCTTTGTGCTATCATCCCCTAGGCCACGAGTGGGGACAATAATAACCAATAGTCAAAGCGTTATTTACACATTGCTTTAGATGAAAAGACGAGGTTATGGCAATAATAGCACACTCACGGGGTGTCTGATCTTGTTGCATGTTACTAGAAAGATGGCAAAAGTGCCTTTGGCTTCTGTTTACTGACTCAATGCTTTCAATGAGAAATCTGTGGCGTCAATAAACTCACACAAAGGGCATCGATATTTTAGAAAGTAAAACTCGTTTCTCAAAATGGCTTGATATTGTTGCAGGTTAAATGAGTCATGCTTGTGTATTTTTCAAAAAGAAATATCGATTACGCTTTCAAATCTATGCATTTAATCACATGTTCCTGTATGTGGAAAAGATGGAGAGATGGTTTTATCTGCATGGTATGTGTTCGTTCATGAGTATTTGTGCATTTACTTACATTTACATAGACACTAAAATATATGATGTTGACGCATTGACAGCATTTAAAATGTAAATCATTTACATACAATAAAATGTTAAAATGATCATTGTGCAAAAGTAGATTTCTGAATATGCTGTGACTCAAAATGAACCTCAAATGCACTGAAAAAATGATCATAAAAGTAATTTATTTAATTCTTCCTCTGTAAATTCAAATCTATAAAATAATATGATTGTGTTGGATGATAAACAGACCCAAATTCAAGTCTTTATTTAATGATCTCCTCAGTCGTCATAACCATCAAATACCGCTTTATGATGAAGCTTTCTGTTTACGCTCTCGTCTGCTTCATCACAGATTGTGACATGCCGTGTTTCAGGTGATGTATGTATTTGAATGAGTTATGCACTTGTTCACAAAAAATGATTAGGGTTAGGTCTAACGGATGAAACAATGTTTTTAATATGTACAATGTGATTCATGATATAAAGAATCAAAAATATGCTATATTTCTATAGCTGTAAACAGTGTTGGGGAAAGTTCCTTTTAAAAGTAATGCATTACAATATCGCGTCAAAAAAGAAACTACTTATTATGGAAAGTAATGCGTTAGGGTTAGGGTTAGACTTTTTCTCACCTGGGCCGGGCTTGCATGTTTGTTATTTAATAATAAAAAAGTCCCTTTGACACCAGTGAAATGAATAAGACTCAAGACTGAAAGAAATATGCAAATTCCAACCTGATATCACAGCAATTCGCACGTATTTTATGAGGTGGATAATTTGAGCGATATCATAACAATTGGTATGATCGTTGCTAAATCGTAGTTATTTTACGAGTTGCCCAATTCATATGAATTATCTAACCCTAACCCCGCCCTTAAACCTACCTGTCACTGGGGTTTAGACAAATCGTACGAATTCGTATGAGTGAGGCCTTACGAATTAGCCACCTCGTAAAATACATACAAATCGGTCGTGAGATAGCGTTGGCAAATTCACGCCTGTAGAGGTCGATAAATTGCGCTACTTATTTGAAAAAGTAACTTTAAAATTACTTGTTACTTTAAAAAAGTAATCTGATTACATAACTCAAGTTACTTTTATTGTGTTACCCCAACACTGGCTGTACATTAGTAATACTGTTTATGTTTTACCCTGTCAATACATCCATATTTCAGCATCTATCCAAAAGTACAACAAAAGCAATGTTTTTGTAACTGTGAATGGTAATGCATTAACTAACAATGAGCAATACGTTCATTACATACTTATTTATCTGTGTTAATATTAATTAATAAAAATACAACTGTTCATTTAGAGTTCATGTTAGTTCAGGCTTATTAATGTTAACAGATATTGATAAATATATATTGTTATTAGTACATGTTGAGATTACATTGACTGAGATTAATAAATGCATTGTTAGTTTATGTTAACTAATGTTAACAAATGAGTTTTACCCTGTAAGTGTTACGTATGAATACCTTCGTATAAACAAAGAGACCGAGGCTGGTTTTACACGGATGACGAATGGTCAGGTTTAGGGGTCATGAACACAGATGGCAGCAAACAGGTTGGACAGTCACAGGCCAGCTGAGCAACTGGCATTGAGATGAATGGGAATGCTAACGGATAGCTTTCTACAGGCATTATTCAGTCGCACTGTATTTTAAGAAAGTACTGGCTAATATATGGTAACTACATGAGCCAAGATTAGGTTCAGGGGTGGTACTTATCACCCAGTTATTGTAATTATTATAATAAGTACATAATATGTACATGGGGAACAAGATTGTACAATAAAGTGCTACCCATTATTCTTATTCTTGACCCGAGCCATTTTGGTACAGAACGCCCACTTTCCACCATCTCATCAGTTCCCGGATAGAATAAGTTCCACTCTGCATTTTGATCATATTGCACTTGGAAATACCTCACATTACAGAAGTAAAATGGGTTGTGAATTACATTTCATGCTGACTTGAAACTGTTTCCAGTCAATTATTCACCTCAATTTGATACTTAAAGTCCCCCTGCAGTCAATAATTGTATCCTGAAATAATTTTATCTTTGATCATCTAAAGGACATATTTAACGTTTTTTCCTGTGAAAATAATTTCTACATGCTTTAAAGTAGATTGACTCTAACTCTACTCCTTGCTTCATTTAGTATGCGTGAAACTTAGCCCCGCCTCCACTCAATCACCTGATCCACTTGCTTATCTGTAGTAAACGCCGCAATACTGGTTTAATTCAGCCAGAAACTGATTCAGACGGATAAGAGGAAAGGTGAATTATACTGGCTTGTCTACACATTCCATGTATCCAACTGGTAATGCATTTTATGTATCGCGCTCTACAGCGTTGCATACATAACATCATAGAACATCATAGAAAGTCAGTGGAACAAAGCCCCGCCCCCTTGTGACGGGATTGGTCACATGTTTGTGACAGTAGGAAACAGCGTTTTTGAGACTGCCTTCGGTTTAATGCAGTTTTAAAGAGGTGATTGATTATGATTTGACTTGTTTAACTGTAGTGAGTGTGTAGTGTCGCTGTTTGAGCTTAAACACCATCTGCAAAGTTAGGACACTCAAAGCTCAAAGCAAAGGGAGATATTTTCTTTTACAGAAATCGCTTTTTAAGAACAACAACAAACGGCTGGTAGGGACTACAACGAGCGTCTTCACGGGTCAGTGACATCACAAACCCTTACATTTACATAAACCCCGCCCCCGGGAACATGTGGAGAAGAGTTGTTGTAGTCAAGCACATTTGGTAGTCGCTCGAGCTGTCGTCCATCTTTCACAATTATTGCAATACAGTACGAACACAAACGCATTAGCATGTCATAAAGCAAGATGACATCATCAGTTATAACCATAATTAAACTAAACTATCCCTGTTTTTTCTTAACTAAACTATCACATTCATCAGCAGAAATTCTCTGGTTTATCTCACAACAGTTCCCACACCAGCGCTTTATAGATTATCCTGACAGAATATGCTAATCAATGACTTGACGATCGTTAGCTCATAAACTCCTCCTCTATCCCTTCAGAAGCGTCCTGTCTCAATCTAGACTTCTTCTTTTGTCTCTCCATCATTGTCCGACTCCGGTTTGATCATAGAAGGCTGAACACTTTCTGTCATTTTCAGTGTGTGTGTGTGAGGTAATCAGAGCTGCTTACATGAGCTCTTGAAGCTCCGCCCTCTTCCTTAAAGTGGGCGGGAGCAGCAGCTAATTTGCATTTAAAGGGACGCACACAAAATAATGTTTTTGCTCTCAAAAAGTGACAATTATAACATGCTATAAAAATAATCTGTAGGGTATTTTGAGCTAAAACTTCACATACACACTCATCAGAGACGTATTTTATATTTTTTAAAAAGGGGCATTATAGGACAGAAAACAGGAGAAAACACTCATCAACAATGCTGTTGACATGAATTTGCAAATGGTTTGTCTGAAAGCATATTAAAAACACCACATAGACAGCATTAAAAACCTGATTTTGACCACAGGGGGTCTTTAATATTCCTCTGTATATGTCACATAGAAATTCAATTCCAGAAGTAACAAAAGATAAAATATGACAAACGCTGAGGAATGAGAGAGATTGTGAAACAGAGAAGCCCACTGGATGATTTGAGACAGACAGTGAAGTGAATACCATCTTGGTTTGTTAGAAGTCAACATTTCGCCAATAGGTCCCTCGCCACATTGTGACCTTTCCGATATGTAAATCTGGGCTCAATCCATTGTCACTCTGACCCACTTCTCCTGCTCTTCAGAATGGGATGCACTTTACATTCAGTGAGCTTTTACACTGACGCATAGGTCAAAGAGGCTGTATTAGCTCACTGTAAAAGCTGAAGTGTATGGAGAGACGGCGGACCAGATGGGCTGCCGTCCTCTGAGGTTAATATCAGCGGGATATAAAGTGCTCTAGTGCTGAGTAGAGCTGGGCATCTCATTCAGAACCAGTTACGTTTTAAACCAATTCATTTCTGTCGACGGTTCTTGAACATGCATGTTTTCATGATGATACCAATGAAATACTGTACTAAAATGGTGGGGCTACAAGCAAACTAAACGGTGTTTTAGGTGAAAAGTTAATGCAGTGCAATGTCAAAGAGAATAGTGTAGTCTGGTTCATGAACAAATTAATATATTTGTGAAAAAAGACCCAAAAATCGAAGTCATGTTTGAATCATCTCGCTCAATTATTGAAGCATTATTTTTAGAATCATGTTTTTATAATGCCCAAATCAACATGAAGTCTTGTGAGACTCTGCTCAACATGTGCAATAAGGTTGCATTAGTTAATGCATTAAGTAATATTTGTTACAGATTTGTTAACATTAGTAAATACAAATATGAGTGTTTGTCGTTAATGTTAACTCAATCCCATTAAATAATATTAACAAAGACATATTTTAATTGTAACATTGCATTAGTACATATTGAAATTTTGTTGAGTATTTAATTCATTTCAACTTAAATTATATTAAACTGACTTTAAACAAAATTGTTTATTATTGAATAACTTTTAAAAAAAGTGTGATGGGTTAAAGCAATGAAAAAGCTTATGTTGTCATAACTGTTATTGCATGTTATCTAATATAATTAACTAATGTTAACCTTATTGTGAAGTATAAATATATATATATATATATATATATATATATATATATATATATATATATATATATATATATATATATATATATATATATATATATATATATGAACAATATTGTTCAAAAGAACAACCGTTACCATCGTTAAGGAACCAGAATCATAAAATATCATATAATTCCCATCCCTATATATCTGGATTACAGGAATCAGCTGTTATATTCATTGCCTGTGCGTGAGAAATGGCGTAAAGCCTTCATTCACTGAATTCATGTTATTGATCCAATCCAGGGATTTTGCCTTTGATTAAAAGTATTTCAAAACTAGATTTTCGCTGACGTGTAACATCAGCCATATATTAACGCAGAAACGTTTGGACTGTGAACACTCTCAATGAAAAATAATATAGTTGATGGGAACTGCAACATGATGCCATTAAATCCAGACGCTCTATAAAGGACATTGGAAGTGACAGAGCTTTCTCGCCTCAGGTGTCACAGCTGCCACCTCTCTCAAGCAATGCATTCATTCAGCTTTACCTAACAGTGCAACACCACACACCTAGAGCACTGCAACACACGCATGAAACCGGTCTTTAAACACATGTTTGCGCTGCTAAAACTTTACGCTTCTCGACCACCTGGGTGCCACTTTCCTCGTACGAGGACATTATATTTGAGTGAATTTCTCTGACTCAGTTTGAAGTCTGGATGTCCTGTGAAGAGCACATTCAGGGCTTTTCAGAGATTCCAAATGTTGAGGTTTCACCTTCTTTAAAAACGACTGAATGATCAAATTTAGCACTCTTATGGATATATGATAATATTTTGTAATTATCATTTAAATCTAGGTGTGTCGAATTGTTCAGACTGTCCTCCAAACATAAAAACTCTGACTCTATAGGTCGTTTTTCAAGCACCTTATTACGACCTTTATTTACGTTTAAAGTCATGCGCCCTCTAGATGGCGTACGAATAATGACATGTTACGTCTGAAGTCATAAAATTAGTTAATTTTAATGCAATGCAATGTGTGGACTTTTTACCACCATTTGTCATATTTCCATTTAGAATTTTTTTAATTTTATTTATAACTGCACCCACCCACCCCATCCCTAAACCTACCCAGTGATTAACAGTGCATACACACTTCATGAGCACATGTGTTCCCTGGGATCGAATCATGATCACATGATCACATGCTGTTGTATATTGCAATGCTCTATCAATTGAGCTATGCAAAACCTGAAATATTACGCAGATAAATGGGAACAATGCATTGAAATGAAAGTGTCCTGTTGTCGATAGGGGCGCAACTTTAGTAAACGCTCCTATGGGTCGTATTTCAAGTGACAAATGCCCAATAGGCGTATTAGCTGGAGGACATGTCGGATTGGATATATTATTATGAAAATGTTGCCAACTATTACTCCCATTATTACACATGTTGCTCCAAGAACACATTAACATGCAAAGACAGTGTATAGATGCATTGCATTGAATGGGGAGACCCATTTATGGCCATTTTCCCCACAAATTGCACAAAGTAAAATGGTATATCAATTAATTCTTTATATCATTCATAACATAGTTGAGAATCATCTTTAAACAAAGTTTGGTTAAAAAAAATCCTGAAACCTGAAAATTGATTGGTGAATTTAAAAATAAATCCCATTGTTTTTTCTTTAACATGTAATTTCATGTCATTTTATTTTATTTTTTTAAATACGAGTCCCAGTGTCCACATAAAGGAACATAGCATAACATATGAATAAAAAAAAAAAAAAAAAACTATTTGTTTCTTGCACTCTAAACAATGTAAAGACATGTTTTTTCCTGGGTCTTAGGAGGTTAAAAGAACAACGTGCATTTTAATATTTTTCATAAAAGAAGCGCATTAAGAGATTGACCTCACTTCTCTGATCCTTTTCCAAGTGATTTAAGACATGAATCACTTGGCTTTTGTCAAGTAGGACACATTCCGGAAACAGCTTTCAATTGACCCAACAGTTTTTAGGGTTTGGGTTTTCACACTTTAGTCCAATTCTCGCTATTAACTATTTGCCACAATCAACTCCTTATTACAGCTTATTATAGTTAGTAAGCTAGTTGTTACGTTTCTGGATGTAGAATATGATCATGCAGAATAAGGCATTAATATGTGCTTTATAAGCATTAATAAACAGCCAATTTCCTAGTAATATGCATGCACTCTAATAAATGCTGGGTTAAAAACAACCCAAGTTGGGTTGAAAATAGACAAACCCAACAACTGAGTTGTTTTAACCCAGTAAATGGGTTGTTTTAACCCAGCAGTTGGGTTAAATGTTTGCTTAAAACAACCCAATTGCTGGTGTAAAACAGCTAAATTTTTGGGTTTGTCCATTTTCAACCTAATTTGGGTTGTTTTTAACCCAGCGTTTTTAGAGTGTGCTGAGCAACTAGTTGGTTAGTGAGATTTGGACCCTAAACTAAAGAGAGACCAGGTTTTGATAATAATGTTGATCAGTGAATGTGCTGATTACCCAACTGTATCTGTACACACACTGTTGATGACATTGGTGATGTGATGTAATTATATCTGCATCTGTGTTTTGGTGGTAGAGTAACTGTAGCGTTCATTTGAAATGAACACTAATGATGAAATGATTACACTTTGAAAAGCAGAGTCAAATCTATATTAAGCCATTTTAAAACGGACGTGAAGAATAATGAAGTTTTCTCTCATTACAAATTGTAGCTTGTCGTGTTAATGCTCTTTAATGCTTTTGTTTATAGTGTGTTAAGCTTTTGACCCTCTGAAAAGTATGTCATTTATTTTAATGAAACTGCAGCGCTCACTGTATTGTACCACTGCTTTGTTTGAAAACAAAATCTGTATGTATGATTTGTAATATTAAGAACAGACTTAATAAGAGGGTGATTGGGTATTTTAATGTTTTTAGGCATTCAACCAAATGTCAAGCAAAACCTCTTATTAGGTTGTGTTCTAATCGATGCACATTATGTTATATATGTAAGTGGTCTGTGTTATTGGTCAGTTAATGTAAGTTAATGAATACTGTCTAATATTGTTAAGGTTTCTTGTCTTGATGATCATACTATTTTGAATGTCCCTGTGCTTCTCTGTATTCTCCCTGCTTTACTAACAGGAACCCATTCCAAAAAACAGGGCGAGGATTTATCCGATAACGACGGTGATGAAGATGAAGGTATTCTCTTTGGTGGCAAAAGACAATTGCATGTCTTGGACCTTTTTTTTTAGCTTCTGTTTTCTGTACTTTGAATGCAGCCCTCCCTCTTGCACCTTTTTATCTTCTCTCATGGTCTAAAGAGTCATCTAAGTCCTTTGTGCGGCTGTGGAGGATGGCTGTGTTTTGAACACATCACTACTTAGCATGTCAGGGAGATTTCTGAGAGGGAGAGTGAATTGCGTAGGTGCAGTGATGGCTTTGTGTTTTGTCTTTCATCTGTTGGATATCTGAGGCTTGATTAGTGCAGTGATTCTCAACTGGTTTTGCTTCACGACCTAGCATAGTACCAAAATTATTTATGGTACAAAAGTAACAGAAATATCCCTAAAATCAGAGATTGAACCGTGAACAGCATAAGCCCAACAATATGATAAATTATTGAGAGTTTGGTTTCTAAACATCTTCACATATGCAATTACATTTGCTATGCACATACACTCTAAAAAATGTTGTGAAAAAACAACTCAAGTTGGGTTGAAAATGGACTAACCCAGCAATTGGGTTGTTTTAACGCTGCGGTTGGGTTACATGTTTGCTTAAGACAACCCAATCGCTGGGTTAAAACAACCCAATCACTGGGTTTGTCCATTTTCGACACAACTTGGGAGTGTAAATGGCTAGAATTTGAATAAGTTCAGGTTACAGTTGTGGTCTACACTAAACATATCCTCATCACAAGTAATCGTGTATCTGAAGTAGCCGGGGTTGTGTTGGCTTGCATCTTGCGTAGTTTTGTCCGAACCTTTCAAGGATAAGGCCATGTTACACAACCTGTCCGTGTCGCCATCAAGTCTCTGATTAATTTGTATCAGGATTATTGGATGGACACTGGATGCAGACTATTTCTTTTTCCGTCTATCAGAATAGATGTACAACCCACAATCTGAGAGCCAATGAGTTCTGCAGTGAACAGTAAACTAGTAAACTGTTCCATACACATATAATATTGTTACTACACTTACAAGCAGGGCTTGACATTGACAGCCGCCAGCCTGCCAAATGTGTTTCCATCGATTAGATTTCGATCGATGTCCAAGATTAGTCCAGTAACTTCTCCGTATATAAGCTTAATAAAGCCTGAACATCGTCGTCGGTCCATCAGTCGTATTTTTTTAACTCCATTGTTGATTTGAATAGCAAACAACTTCTACTGCACACACCGCGACAGACTTTTAAAAATGGTGGTTGAAAAAAAATGCTTCGTTAACTCAACCAATCAGCATGTTCAGCACCAAAGTCCCACCCCCGAAAGTTCCTGAAAATTGAAAAAGTACTACCTCGTGAGCAGGGACTTTTGGACTTCATTTAGACCCTGATCCCTGCGGTCGAAACACACAGAGTACAACCCCAACGTCCCTAGTTCCTGGAGAAAGTTCCTGCGGTGGAAATATATTTTATATTTTTGTTTTTGAACCGTTGATTTTGTTACCAAACCTTCAGTAGGTTATGGCACTTGCGTCTATCTGCCACGAATGTACTGCAAATGCTATGTACAGAGATGATATGTACAGCGCTCTGCTTACAGTACGTCAGTCACGCTCATTAGGACTCGAGAACGGTTCGCGCCCGAGTTCGGAAGACAGCGTTCACGCTTGATGTGGTAATTTCACAGCATACACGCAGGTTCGAAGAGTCGTTCTTGCTCCCTACAGTGCAATTCGGCTAGGTAGCTATACATCCGCGCTAAAATATCAAGGTGAAAGTCATTATAGCTTGCGTAGTATAGACCCAGCTCCCAACCCAACTTTGAGAATAGATTAACGGCAATATTTTTAGTCGCCTCACGTTAACGCTGCACGTTAAGGGCGATAACGGCCCACTACTACAAAAAATAAAAAATGTTTACCATATGGGTGCACCAATACGCATTGATTCATGCTTAACTAATGCACAGATAATAATGAATTAATGAATGACTCATGAAGAACTAAACCAGTTATTAATTATCACTGCATCAGCAACTAATGAACATCTATATGATTAATAGATTAATTAATATATGAATTGTTTATTAGTTATAATTCCCTAATAACAAATTATATTAACTAATAGTGTAAATTAATGTGTTAATTACCACAACAGGTCGAAGCGGTGCATTTCAACTTCCAGTTGTCTGCTTTAATTAATCGTTAGCTAATAATTTGCAATCTGAAATACCTGAAATGTTTCCAATATAAATTTTCTACAGAATAGACACCGACACCAGCATCTCTATCTCTCTCTCTCATCTCTCCGACAGCGAGTGACACACAAACCGGATGAAGACTGTTGCTGTTACAGGGCTTGAATTACGCCACGGGATTGAACTTATTGTGGATAATTTTACTAATTCCCGCAGATTTTGTGCACACAGCCAAAGTGCGGCACATAAAGCCTCCTCTCTGTGCTAAATTGAGTTCTTTTTCTCTGCTTATTGGGCTTAAACAGTCAAATACACACAAAATAATGTCACAATGCCGGTCTTGGCGAGTATTTAAAAAAGTTTTTCCCCATGCTATCGATGTCAAAATTGTGGCCAGTGTAAAAGCTTTGGAAGACCGCTAGCAACAGTGGCTGAAGAGAAATAAGTCAATGTCAAGCTAAAGTTTTATCAAAGCCTTTTCATATGACTCGCGTCTGCAAACAGCTCAACACAAACATCACACACTGCTATGACCTCCACATGACAAACGTTTTGCATCACATCATATTCATTTATATAGAATATTATATGCCTTCAACTCTGTGTTTTAAAACACTTTATAGTTAGATACACAGGATCCGTTTCTCTTCCTTGTCGTGTGCCTGTTTTAAAGGTCTGTAGCAGATGGAGTCAAAGTTGAAATTGGTTGAACCTTGAGCGTTGTGTTATAGTGCTTGACCTGCATGCAACATAAAGCCAGCTGTGCTGCTGATGCTTGACACCTCGTCCCATCGAGTTTCATATAGTCATATAATAACTATACTGTATAGTAGTCCAAGGCCATAATGTAGTGCAAATACATCTTTTCATGGTAAGTGGTAGCCGAAATCTATTACATTACAGTCTGGCTCCTGTGTATATTTTACAAGCATGTTCAGCAACATGGATGCACATATGAGGCAAGCATGGGGTATCACAACTCCGTTTTTAAAACAGGCGAATGGATTTAGATGAGGAGAGAGAGGCTGACAAGTTGTGGTAAGAGGATTAGCCATGGAGGGGGGGAAAGCATGCACGCAAGAGAAGTTGCCAATCAGCAAGAGCATTGTTCAATTTCAGCATTTATCTCGGGATATTCTGGGCTCAGAGTGGATATCTGGCGAGATTAGAATAGGGAAAGTATTCTTCCCGGTTACTGCAAAAGGCTTAAACCCCAGAACCCATCTCAAATCCTGTTATTGTTGTTCCTTTATGCTCCTAACCTGACAATAGATTGTATAGGTGAGGGACATGTTCAATGCTAGAGTTATGATAGTTGTACAGCCCTACTGTGCCTTTGTTTGTTTAGGCCAAGTGCTGCTCTCAGCTTGTGTCTGGCTGGCCACTTTACCGTCTTCAGGTGCTACAACAATGGATTTGCCATTCTACTGTTGTACTAAGGCTGAAATGGAAACTGAGCAACTCACGTTTGAAGCGACTCAGTCAGCGGTATTAACAGCAGTGTTAATCGATATGCTTTCTTCAATACCAGTAGAGGCATAGGCCTTGTAATGCACACGTCTTAGCCCTCCACATGTAGAGAAGCTTCCCTCGGGAGGATTTGGACTTCCAATCCAAAGCGGTTGCATTACCTTTGCAATTGGCTGGTTCAGACAATCCAATTTCTGAGTTGTGCAAATGTGGCGGCCCTCCATGAAAAATCCACTAGGCTCCAGCAGTCAAGCAGCATGTCCTTCCAGAGGCTTTTCCGCTTGGTCTGGAGGTTGGGTTTATGGGCATAGCAGTCCCAGTGGGATGTGGATCCAGCTCTGGATTGAGATGTAGTCCGCCGTGGTGTCCGTGTTCAAGCCCAAGGCATGTTTTTGCATGAGGTGCCAATTACCTTGCATCAATGGCCTGCCTGTTTTTCCTTGACTCTGAATGGCCCAGGGATATGGCGTCAACAGTGACAATAGGGAACATGGCTTGTGAAGCATGCCGAAACATTCAAATAAAACAAGAATACAAAGCAGGCAAAAGTTGCAAATGAGCTGAACGAGTTGCTCTAGATCACTTGGTAAATAGTTGAGCCTCTCTTCCTTGTTAAGGCATTTTGGTTATCTCCGCAGAAGATATCAAATGTAAGAGTGCTACAAATGAGTTTTGACACATGAACAGAGCCGGAATGATATTCCACTTGAGCCAACTATATATCAGTATGCCCCATTTGTCTAACAAGGCATGCAACAATTCTCAGACACAGAATCTACAATTGAGCTGCCACTGTGTATTTGTGAATTATAGTTGTAGTGATCATGACACATTGTTCACCTTACAACCTCTACTCATCTCTGGCTACATGGTATCATTGTGAAACTAGGCCATCCTTCCTTGGCAAACATTTCTAGACGACATCACCACACACTTAACCCTTTACCAGGTCAGCCAGGAGCCTTTAGGCTCAAATTAACTGTGCGAAAACTTTCCAGTCTTCCCATCTCTTTCTGCTCACTCTGACTGAATCCCAATTCATCTGCTTCTACACTCCCAGAATACAAATGTGCAAATACTGTAAAAAAAAAAAAAATGTAAAAAAACAGTGAAAGTACAGCAGAAAACTACCGGTACATGTTCCGTAATAGGTACGGACATTTCCTTCAACTCTAAAACGGAAAATTCCGTACCCCGAAAAAATTCTGTAAAAAAAAGAGAATGTACTGGCAGTATTAAACTAAACGAATTAAACTAGTGAAGGATCTGGTAAAGAATGACTACAGGCAGAAGTAACTTATACATGTCTGTATGTATAAATTAAGACAATAAAACGTCTAAACATACCTCATCTGACAGAAAAGGTGATGGTGTTTTCCTTTCGCAATGATATGAATCCATTGCACTGCGGATCTTCTCTTCGGGTTGCATCTCCATCCCTTTCAAATCAAACAGGTCTGAAAATGGCCTTTCCTTATCTTGACAATTCCTCTGGTAGCTTTTGACGAAGGCATTAAACTGCTCCGCACACAATACAGCCCCAGCGTTACGGCAGCTGTTTAACGTTACTGCACCCGGACGCTTGCAACGATAACTTACACTCAGCACGAATAAACCGCGTCACAGACAAATAAGTTAATAAACATTTACAGAATGACGACACTATAACACACATACATTCAGAAAAGCTCCAAGAGCATGAACTAAATCTTTCAATGTGTAACGATATGCATAAAATGATAAACGCGACGGCTCCCGCATTCATTTGCCAAACAACTAAATAACGTCACATAAACAGCTTATTTGACATATAACAAAATATAACTCTCACTTTTTACCAAATAAGTGTTAGAATTTCTTCCACAAATCTGAAATCCGTTTTTTTAAAAGAAACAAAACTTTGGCCAAAATCATCTGCATGTGTAATGGCGCTTGCGTCTCGTTTATTTTCGCTCCGACCAGTTCTTGTTCCCACAATGCAATGCGTAATTCAAAATATGGATAAAGACCTGTAAAACACAAATACGGAAAATTCCTTCAAATTATTACAGTACATTGCACTGTATTTTTACAGATTTGTTTTACAGTGTAGGGGGTACAACAGCTTGCCACTGGGGCAGTACCCTTAAAAGGACAACTTTCTACCCTTTTCACCCTTAAAAGGTAGTAGCTTAGAGTAGCAATATGAACCTTACGGTACTACTATGAACCTTTTAGGAGTGAAAAAGGTACAAAGATGTCCTACACTGGTACATCTGTTTATTAAAAATAACATATTGTTAACATGATAAATGCATATACCTTGTTATATGTAAAAGTGTGCTTATACTTCCTTTGATTTTGGTATTCAACAATCCTAATCTGATTTACTGTATAGGATGGATAAAATGTGACTTGGGATTCAGCCCAGATGTCTGTCTTTAGCACTGAAATAGGCCGGGCTCATATGACATAATGTAACTAGCAAGCTGTCGGCATCATTTCTCAGCTGGTGGTCCTTATTTCAGTCATCAAGCTTGGCACAAACATATTGCAGTGCCTCTCGTTCTGTTCAGCATCTCTGGCAATTAAATCAATCTCAGGTGCTGCTAAGCAAAGCTATAACACCTCCTACCTCTCTGGTTTTCACTAAGGTACACTGTTGTGGTACATTATGTAGGTGTATATTTAGGCACAGGGAACTAATTCTTAATGCAGAACATGGCAGGAGTAATAAATTGTGCTTGGCCCACAGGACGACATACCTTGTCTCATGTGTCTGCTGTCATAGTCTTCCCACCGCTGACAAATAGATGTACATAGCCGTTGCATTGGCTTGCTTATCCATGTGCCCTAATTGGGGAAAAGATCCCTTCACTCCTCCAGACGCCAGGCCTCTTGCGATGGTGCCAGTGGCCAGGCCTGCTCCACCTGCTGGGGTGTTAGGATGGCTTTCACTCGGCAGCATGAGTTCAGTACCCACTGTCACACAGGATGGGTTAAATAAACAATGGGCCAAACTGGATGCATGCCTGTTTGCATAATCTTGTGCCAGTAGTTGAAGGAACAGACTGCAGACATTTGTGGCTTAAATGCATATGTTGCGTTGTTGGCTAGTGAGTTGAAATAACTCCTATCCGCTTGTCATAAACTTTGATGTGTGACTTGCATAACTTGTGTAATACCTCAAATTACACAACTTGTTTTTGGAGAGGTGTGATATTCGTTTTCCAAGAGGTTGAACTTGCGACGAACCTACCATACATTTGTTTAAAGACCTGTTCACACCAAGATGAATGTTTGGTGCGAAAATTTGAGCTGTTAATGGCTGTTCGGACCAACATTAACATGTGCATACCGCCAATGCTTTGCAGAGAGTTGTTTTAATATCTTTACCATTCCACTGCACATAAAACTGGCCAACCAATACGATTTGTGCTTCTGGTCACATGCTCAGAGCTCCTGCTGTTACATAAAGCGACAGTGAATAGCAGAGGAAGAATCCGGAACGGCTCTCTTGTCTCTGTATGTGTTTGGTATCGTTTGATAAACACCACTGTGGTCGGCAACCTTTTTGGCAACATTGGAGAGGAAAAATCACTGTGTGGGGTTAGAATTGTTGCATTATTCCAAATAAATAGATTGAGATCCACAAATAAATGTAAAAAGAAAAAAAACATAAATAAATAAAATGGGATTTGCCAATAATATATAAAACTGTGTCTGGCATTCACTTGTTAATTTTTTTCTCTTCATTTGTGGATCCCAGCATGCATTTGAAACATTTCTAGCATCAAGGTGCTAAAATTAGTAAATCTCAATCTATTTATCTGGAATAATGCAACAATTCTAACCCCATATCTCTGGCATGTGACAGCTAAATATGTGTATTTAGTTTAAATAAAGTCAATTGAACTTGCATACGGTCATGCATTTTGATGTAATCATTTCTCATAGTCACACAGCCTGTTTATATTAAGTTATAAATATTATTAAAGTGTGAGATTTTAACATGCGCCAGCGCAGATCCAACAAACCATAGCTTCTGTGATTATCCCTCTGTGTGCCATAACAAGGTTGCCGACTGCATAGTGAAAACAATAATCTGAATGGCTGTTTGAATATGTTTCACTTCCTATATTGTCTCTGACAAGTCGTGTATTACTTTTATGGCTAGGTGGGAAGCGCTGTCGCCTCAAGGTGATGATACCTGGGGCAATTTTTTGAGCAGTGTTGCCAAACGATGTTGCTTTGGCAAAAAAGCTGCCCCGTGTATCATCACCTTAAGAGAACTAGTCCATTGCCCTAATTAGTTGACCTGGTTTCGGCAACATTGCCCAGAAGCATTGCTCAAAAAGTTGCCCCGTGTATCATCACCTTCCTGGCTGAGTTTGCATGTTCTCCCAGTGTCTGTGTGGGTTTCCTCTGGGTGCTCCGGTTTCCCCCAGAATCCAAACACATGCCACATAGGTGAATTGAATATGCTTAATTGTTCATAGGTGTGTGTGTGTGAGTCCAAAGAAAAGGAATGGACAGTCTCCCGCGTATGATAAGCGCCACCTACTGCCAGAGAGTGAAATGGTCTAACCAGACAAATTGCATGCAAATGTGAATTTTTGTGCCAAACACTCGTGTTGGTGAGAGCAGGTCTATACACTGATGGAGGGAACCAAACTATTTATACCATTGTAACCAGAACATCATAAAGTCTGGAGGGTGAACTCTTTTGACCCTGGGCTATCCTACACACCCTAGCAGTGTGGTGGAGGGTTTTGCATGGGCAATCGGCACTCGCATTTGTAAAATCCTGTTTCTCTGGCATCAGTCTCAGGAAATTGTCACAAATTCTTGTTTTGCATTATGAGGGGTGTGAGTGTGTGCACTAGTGCTTTTGGTTGGTAGTGTGTGAGGTGTCTGATGTGGTCTCTGCATGGTGGTATACCCCCAACCTACCACCCCCAACCTGCCACCCCTCTGTCTATCTCTCTCTCTTTCTCCATCCCTCTCTCTCTCCCCCTCCTCCTCATTCACTGCTAGAAGCTGGGCTTCAAAGAGCACATCAAACCACCTGTCTCTGTGTTAGTACCATTATATTTAATGCACATGCACTGCAGCCCAGCCTCAAGAACTCACCTTCTTCAAAGGTCACTCGTCCCCATCTGGATTAAGGTTGAGCCATTGAAACCAAAGTCTTCAAATTGTCACGTACACACCTTTTGCATTGGTGTTGTTAAAAAATCCATTAAAAAATGTGGTGCAAGCACCGCAGTATCGTCGTTCCCCACATCCAAATACGTCTCGTACTATACTGTTTGCGAAAAGCAGTATGTGAAATGAGTAGTATGTAGTATTTATAATGTTGTTGGCACGAAATCCCCGGATTATAGTCTGAATGCAGCATGACTGATGTTGTAGGTCACATGACATTTCCAGCAGTCAGGATGTAGTATGTCCATGTTGTACGCTTAATAGAATGACCTTTTTAACAATTGAAGTTCTTCATCAAACTACTGTGACATTATGCTATTTCAGACGCAGCCTATAGCCACCTAGCAACCATCCAAAATACCTTAGCAACTGCATAGCAGTGTGTTAACAACATGAACATTGTGGCAGCGAGATTTCACTGTAAACCCGAATAAGTTGGTAAAACCCCCAAAAATGTATGTAATCAGTTACATTTTACAGTAACATTTTTTAAGTTAAAAGATTAGTTCACTTCAAAATGAAAAAAATGTCCTTATATTTTACTCACCCCCATCTCATCCAAGATGTCTTTCTTACTTCAGTGGAAAAGAAATTAAGTTTTTTGAGGAAAACATTCCAGGATTTTTCTCCACATAATGGACTTCAATGGGAACCAACGGATGAAGGTCCAAATCAATGCAGTTTCAGAGGAAGGGCTTCAGAGGCTCTGACCGATCCCAGAGGAATAGGGTCTGATCCAGACAAACCATCAGACATGTAAAATATAAATAAACATTTATATACATTTTAACCTCAAATGTGAGACTTCTATGTTGTTCTTCTTCAATGCGTTTGATGTCATGACGTCCCAGTGTTAAACGAACATGCAAAGACTAAATCAACCGCCCTTTACAAAAATAAAGGTTGGACATTTTTAAAGCTGGAGGAGAACTTGAGATGGATTTTTCCGGCACTTCCACCTACTTTCCGTCGTGATGACGCCATACGCCGTGAAGAAGAACAACACAGAATCCGCGCATTTTGATGTAGTATGTTCACCTTTTTTAACCGTTGAAAAGTTCTTCATCAAATTACTGTGACATTATGCTATTTCAGACGCAGCAAGTAGCCACCTAGCAACCACCCGAAATACCTTAGCAACTGCATAGCAGTGTGTTAACAACGTGAACATTGTGGCAGCGAGATTCACTGTAAACCCAAATAAGTTGGTAAAACTACAAAAAAATTAGGTAATCAGTTACATCAACATTTTTAAGTTAAGAAATTTAAAGTTTAAGTAAGCAGAACTGGCAGATTTTTTTAATTGCTCAACTTGAAATATTTGAGTCATTCATACATTTAACTTAAAATTATCATGTAATCTCAATTTATATATTTTTATTAGTAGAAAGTTGACTAGCTTTAACTAGCTAATTCAGTGAATGCTAACTTACTAATTGGTAACACAATGTTTTGATAGCATTAGCATATAGCAATTGCTGAATGAGGAGAGCAATATAATACATTAAACATTAATCTGTTCTCAAACTAAGCTCATGCTCCACTCGTCACCATGATGGAAACCACCAAAAAACTAAATCAGCATAGAAAAACATTAAACACTACTAAATCTCTTACTTAACTTTAATCTTGCACAAAAAATAAATAAAATTACTCTCCCTTCAGAGTGCCATAGCAAAGCATGCTGGGAAATAGAAATCCAAGCCCAGTTTCAGTTAAATTTAAGTATAAATTAAAATAAACAAGTTCATACACCTCAAATTCAAATGACTTAAAATGTGTCAGTTATGAGAACTCAAAAGAAAAGGAAAGTTCTTGATTTAAGTTTACCCTACTCAAACCAGTTGATTATTTTGAGCGCCAGGGTTTGCAGTGTGCTGTAGAAAGGCTGCATGTTGTATGTATTATGTATTTTCCCGCAGAGTCCGAGCCATGCTCACTTTTTTTTCCTATCCATAATAGCCTCAGATATATTCAGTTTGACCTGGAAATGTCGATCTTCAACAGTTATGTTATCCGTGATGAGCTCGGCGGTGGGGTCTAAAGTCGAAACCTCGGCTCGGGAGCTCATACAATGCTCACAATAAGAACGTTTGACAGTTCCCATGTTTTACAGCATCAGTGCGAGTCCGGGCCACTTATCAGTGCTCACGCTGTCCAGTTCCTCTCGAGTGACAGGCCGTTGAGAGGTGGCCCGTCGAGAATTTTGAGAGGTTCGCAGATAGCTTGACGCTTCCTCCTCCTGAGCTTTACCGACACGCTGAGCACTGCCACCCGGCTCTGACTTCCACCATATTTTAACACCCTAATCAACTCGAGACTTCGTGAAGAAGGTCGCTCAACCCTGAGGTGTTAAGTGTTGTTTCGTTTGTAAGGAAGCAGGGGTCTTCACCTTCTTTAGTTCTCTTGGAGATGATTGATGGAGGTTACGTAAAGGAATAGATGCATGCGGCCCGCTGCTTTTGAAGATGAAACACTTTTGTTTGTGAGTCTCTGTGTGTGTGTGTGTGTGTGTGTGTGTGTCATAGCAAATGAGTCATGTTTTCATGTCAACCATTATTGTGCATTCACGAAGCTGACATTTCAGTTAATGTTCTATAGTTTCACCCCTCCTGTTTAGGGTCATTTATGTCCTGTTTATTCAAACGATGTGTTTGTGAATGCAATGCATTTTAATCAGTATGTCTCTTCTTTTTCCTCAGGATATGACTTGAAGGATTTTATTTATTTATTTATTTTTTATGAATGTTTTTTAGAGAATAGATCAGTTAGCAGAGTATTTTATGATGTGAATCAACAAAAGAGGTTACTGATAACATTGACATGACTAATCTTTGTATTGTTTTTCTAATTGATCTTTCATTCTCTGTGCATCTCTCTCTCTCTCTTCTCTCTCGCTCTCTTTTTTCCCACTCCATACATTGTCTTTCTTCCATACGATAAGTGTCAACAGAGAATTGTCATTTCAAAGCAGTGTCTTATCATACTTCTCTCAGATACCAGATAAATCTTTAAACGTAACCGTAAATGTTTCAGCTGGCGGATCTGAAATGGAAAAATTCTATACAAATCAGTTCCCGCTTGTTCCATCAGATCAGGAGCGTAACGTGTGAATGTGTTCCTACCGTGTAAAGCAGACGGTGGCACAGTGATTGCAAATAACATTGGTTTTTTGCACAAAAAAGCCAGTCTGTAATTTGCCGTGACCACATGCATGCAAATAAGCGCATATTTAATCGCAGGGGTTGAATGCGAACGGGGGCAAATGCACTGGAGTGGTGTTTGCGATTAGGCTTTCTCAAAGATTCTGAATTTTGATCTGCCGTATCCATGGCAACCTTCAATACAATACAGCATTTTGAGTCGCAGCCCAGCAGGCTTGTGTCTCTTTCATCTGAGCGGAGAGACTATTTTCTCTGCTTGTGTTCTTTTTTTCCTCTCTTTTATATTACGTCATTAGCACAAAAAGAACTGATAATGATTGATTAATAAATGTCTTAAAGACATAAGTTAAAGGAATAGTTTGGCCGAAATTAAAAAGATAATTTATTCATGTACTTCTAAACCTGTATTAGGCTTTCTTTCGGGAAACACAAAAAGACATCTTGAAATTGAATGTCCGAGCTTCTGTTTTCCATTTAACAAAAGTGAATGGTGTTATATACATCAAACTTGATTATTTTCTATAAAACATCAACATCTAAACCTGTTTATTCTCAATAACAACTTTTGTACACGTATGTGACGAATTGTTTTGCAATACCATACTTTATAAGGTAAAGCACTGGCAACCACAGCTGCCAGTTTTGTTTTGTTTTGTTTTTAGCATAAATTGAAGTTACTACCGTAAAATGACTACAGTTTTTTTGCGGTAAAGTCCTTCAACCATAGCTGCCAGTTTCTTACCATAAACTTTAGTTAAATGGTGTAAAACCTAACATCTTACTACCATATTTTTTACGGTAAAGTACTTCAACCACAGCTGCCATTTTTTTTACTGTAAACTTTAGTTAAAGGCTGTAAAAACTGAAATATTACGACCCTATTTTATGCATTAAAAATACTTTAACCACAGTTTCCAGTTTTTTCACTGTAAATTTAAGATCATTGCCATAAAATATACATATTTCTACCATATTTTTTTTTACAGTAAAGTGCTTCAACCACAGTTGCCAGTTTTTTTTTTTTTTTACCATAAACTAAAACTACCAGGCGTAAAACCTAAAATATTACTACCATATTTTTTACGGTAAAGTTCTTCAACCACAGCTACCAGTTTTGTTCGGTTTTTTTTAACATAAATTGAAGTTCAATGCCATAAAACCTAAAATATTACTACCATATTTTTTCACTCTAAATTACTTTAACCACAGCTGTCAGTTTTTTACTGTAAATTTAAGATCAGTTCTGTAAAATATACATATTTCTACCATATTTTTTCACTGTAAATTACTTTAACCACAGCTGTCAGTTTTTTACTGTAAATTTAAGATCAGTTCTGTAAAATATACATATTTCTACCATATTTTTTCACTGTAAATTACTTTAACCACAGCTGTCAGTTTTTTAACGTAAATTTAATTTCAATCCCGTAAAATCTATATTTTTTACGGTAAAGTACATTATAGTGAGATTTAAATGCTACGGTAATGTTTTTTTTTTTTGAGTAATGTACTGCTAAAATCTGTACATTTTACAGTATTTTACAGACATTTTCTGTACGATGTATTACAGTTTTTTACCCTATATAGTACGGGTACATACTGTTAACCAATGTTTTCTTACGTTGCATTTTTACAGTCTTTTACTGTTATAATTATGACATATATATCATAATATATATACACATATATATTTTTTTTTTTTACACTGTACTGTCAAGCTTCAAAAATTTGCCCATATAACTTGTGCACTATATTCTATGTCTTCTAAAGTCACAATACACCGCATTTTAACTGAATTCCAGTGGAGGGGAATATTTTCAGTGAATAATGGCATAAATTTGGTTCTGGCCTCAGAACAGTTGGAATATAGCGCATATGCATGTATGGACTACTTTTAATGTGCTTTTTGGAGCTTGGCCGTGTAAAACAGCATTCACTTTTGCCTGGGATGATTTTGCATTTCACGGAAGCAAAACAATAAAATGGGATCAGAACAATCTTTTTAATTTTTGGCTGAACTAATCTGAGCTCTCCGTAATTTTGCTGCCCGTTTTAAACCCTTCCGTGGCTGTGTGCCGCAGCAGTGAAGTCTAACAAGTCTCTCTCTCTCTCTCTCTCTCTCTCTCTCTCTCTCTCTCTCTCTCTCTCTCTCTGACCTTCCATATGGCTTCATCTGTTCATATCTGTTTTGCGCATACTGTTCATTACGAGAGACAAATGACTCGGCTGATATGAGATGCATCTCAGACTGTAATTGAGCTGGTGGCTGGTATCTGGGAGGACTGTGAGACGCATTGCTGTGTTGAATCGGGGCAGTGGGGGAGCGAGAGTTTAATGGTGGCCACTCTTGCAGACATACGAGATACTGGAGCCAAACCTGTGATGGTGTACATCCACGGCGGATCATACATGGAGGGCACCGGGAACATGATCGACGGAAGCGTGCTGGCCAGTTACGGGAACGTCATCGTCATTACGCTCAACTTTCGAGTCGGCGTCCTAGGTAAGCACTTTTCATTGTTATTTAACTTTCCAGGAGCAGCCATATTGGAAAAATAGTAGAGCTAAGTCTGGGTCTCTGTTGTTCTGTGTTAATTATTAAAACTAGTATTTTTGCATTTACTGGAATGATATGTTGAAGCAAGACATTCTGTTGATTTGATCAATCAGTGGGATAAACTCTTGCCAAAGTTCAATCAGTTTGGCTTTTTTTTTGCACAGTGTTGTGTTGTTTACTTGTTAAAAGCGTCTTAATGTTTAAATTTGACACATAAGCACAGTAAAATTATTTTTTCAGAGTGAATGTATAAAGCAGATTGTGAATCCAAAATACATCCCATAAACATCCCAAAAAGAAAAGTCAGTTGTACTGAAGGAACTAAAGAGGTTGTTGAATAAGCTCATGGGCGACTCTTTGCTGGATTTGAACCTGCAACCTTTTGGAGACAAGACCACATCTGTTAAAGAGCAACTTCAGTAGTATATGTCAATGAACAGTGTTCACCCGTTCTCCGTGTTCCTTGGACCAAGCAATTCACGTTTATTTGTCAGTAAAAGTCCAGCGGATGACGCAAAACACCTGGAGTCTTTCGTAAAAACTTCCGCATTTTTGTGTCCCAGTCCAAAGACCGTTGGATTGACTGTTATCGACAGAATTAGTTATTGTTGTAGTACGTCCATCACTGAAAATGTTATTACTTTGTCTACTTTTTAACCCTGTAAGCCCTGAAGGCATTTTTTGAGATGTTTTTTGACATGCAGTAACTCAGGAAGGAAATAAGGTATGAGGACAAAAAGCAGTACATTATGCATCTGCACAGTAAAATCCCCAGTGTTAAATTAACTCTCTGTGTGACTCCACAACTAAAAGCATACATTGATCACCATAATGGTGACTTAAAACCGGTCAGTCTCTCCTTCGGTAATTCTGCTCGTTATCATTAGGTGTTCATCACTAATGGTCAATCATCCCTTAATTAATCACTCAATTATCCTATTAACTTCAACACTGATTCAGAGTTTATTTTAATACTCTTGAGTGTGGAGTCAAATAAACTATGTTTAGAGTAAAATTAACACTTAAATGTTGTGGCGATAGCATAAAATAATCAAAAGTTAAAGCATTTGAATCCAAGCCTTTTTTTTTAGCCCTTGACACCCGGAAGGCATTTTGATATGCATATCTTGTGATCAACACAATGGATTATATTGACTTTGGACTCATTTCAGTCGGGAGCATCCACTGTAAGTAATGATGTGATATTTTCTACGACCTGTGCATGTTTCATGAAGTTACAAGCGAAAACATCATGTAAAAGCTACGTTTGATTTTGCTTGGCTATGTGCGCCTGTGTTAGGTAACTCCATGAGGAATATCTTTAGATCTAAGTGACTGATTATGGTGATGGTTTAATCATGATAATCTGCTGTAAATAATGATGTGCCATTTTCCACAATCGTAACTCATGAAGTTACAAGCGAAAAAGTGACATAAATGCCACATCGGTATATTTTTTACATTTGGGTCGGCGGGGCTTCACACACAAAAACCCGCTCAAATTTAGTAAAATCCCAAAACAATTATGCTTGTTGTTTTCTATTCAATGAGACCTTTCAAATAACATATGACACGTGACTATCTAAGCTGTATGATGTTTTTGAAATATTACTGAACATAGTACAAAGAAAGTATTCATATCATAAATTATGGATTTTTTGTTTAGTTTTTTATCATAAAATAACGCAGCACTTCTTAGGAGTTAATCAAATTGGCTACATGCATTGTTAAGCTTAAGACTTTAAGCTTTAAAATGACTCCTTTTTGTGTTATTCAAGGCAGTAGTTTTGAAAAATATGATTATTAATTTGTAGCTAGGTGGTGGTACACTCCAGTTTAGAGGGATTACTCAGCACTTGTTAGGACTTTATCAAAATGGTTAGATGCATTAAAAAGCTTTTTTCTAAGTTTAAAATATGTGTTATTCAATTCAGTGGTTGCTTTGTAATTATTAATTTTTTCATTGGAGGGAGAGGGAGGGGGGTGTACCGCCGGCAGTACACTTCGGATTTATAGTGTTAGACAGCATTGTGCAATGGCGTTTTGCTTTTGAGCGGAACTGACCGAACAGCAGTTTCTTCCAGTTTTCTCCCCTCTGTTTGGGTTTTTCTTTGGTCATCCCATTTGAAATGTTGACTACAAATGCAAAGGTTAGATTGTCCGTTGTCGGTTCTCTCCATATTTACAGTTAGTCCCCAACGTCGCGCTGGATCTTTCACCGGAAACCCAAAGTAACTCACTCCCATTACCATTTACTCTTTGAATTCTTGCACGCGAAACAAAAGTCGACACTATTATCACTAAAAGTTTGCTAAGAGGTATTTCCTACTAAAGCAAGGCAGCATTTGACTCCCTCACTAGTGTGAAATATAATAATTACTCAGTAATCACTTCCGGATTTATTTTATAAAGTGTTATAATTGGTTACACTTTATTTTACAGTGTCCTTGTTACATGTACTCTAGTAATAACAATAAATTATGCATAATTACATGCAACTGACCCTTAACCCAACCCTAATCCTACACTAACACTATAGTTGGTTCATGTAGTTAATTAATAATACTCAGCACTTAAATATATAATTACACTTTAACAATGACACATTTAAATAAAGTGTAACCCTTCATTTTAAGGTGTTGTTACATTGTTCTTACTCAAGTAAGTACTGAATAATAATAATGTACTTACTATAGAGACTTTAGCGATATGCTTAGGGATTGGTTTATGGTTAGTTACTTGTAATTAAGCATAATTTACTATTATTACTATAGTGTAACTACGTCCCCTTAAATTGAAGTGTTACCATTTATTTTTTTCAACCAGGTTGCATTTGGCATATATTTTACAAATGATGTTTCGCTAATGATACAATCTCTACAGGTTGTGTGAGGAGGGATGGCAGCACTACGAACTTTGCATTTTCCCTTTATTAAAACACAGGACACCCTTCATTTGCATAGTGATAGCTGCTGCAGACGTAATTGAAATTCAGAGCAGACCAAACTATTCCAGGCGAAGAAAAATAAATAAATAATTGGATATAAAATTTTTAAAAAAAAAGAGCCATCCTTTTAATTATGCAGCTTAAAGGTATGAAGAGAGAATTATACAGTATGTAAAAGATTCCTCGTTTACCTTGTGGCTATTCTGACTCTGTGAACATGGCTGTATGTAGGTTACAGGGGTTTGATGTAAAATTCATGTATTTATGCATGCATGTGCCTTATTTGAGACTCACATGAAAAGAATGAAAATAGCACTCAAGATGTGAGCGAGCACAGCCTGGAAATTTGCAACACAACAACAGCGATCTGTGCACTGTATACGGTCTTTATTCCCCAGCTCTGTTTAACAAGTCTCGCTGGAGTTTTATCATCTCACTGCAGCGCTTCCACCTGTCCTGTGGATGTGATAATTATTGCTTCTAAGTGTGGACCCTGTCTCTCCAGGGGCCCTATTTGGAGACTTTCGCATGTGAACTCCACACCATGTAGATGGCTGAGAACTCATTACAGGTTTAATATTTAATTACAAATGCCAGATCACCGGCGAGTCTTTCCTGCGGATGCTGCGTCTGGCTCTTTGTGACTGATGGGATATGTGAATATTGTGGCACTCAGATTTGATCAGACGCAGAGTTTGGTCGGAGACGTTTGTTTCTAGAAAGCCTGTCTCTGGTGCGCGAGCGTGGATAAGGCCGGGCTTGCCGGGACCCTTTAATGGCGTGTAATGACTCCTAGTCAGGGGGGAGTATCTCGTATCACTGCTCTTTACAAATATAATTACTCACGGGCTCTCCAGAGCATGTCAAATTCCTTTTCTTCTGGGGAAGACTTAATTACTGTTTCCAGATGCATTAAATATTAACAATAGCCACCTCTCTTTTAAAATCCATGGACCTTTGCCCTTTATCATGGTAAGCCGGCGGAGCAGTTATTGTAGAAATAATGCTGGAGCTATGAAAAATATGGAATAAATCACCAGCACTTAGATTTGTGTTTGGTTGAGAAACCAAATGAAATATTTATGCCTATAGAAATGATTTTAAAGCAGTACATTATGGCTGTTTTAGAAGTGTTTGTCTTTTCACTGAGCTCATAGCTCAAGGCAACATGAATGTTTGACTGCATCCCATTACATGTGCGGTTCAAATCCGCATTAGATAATTTACATGTCTTTGAACGCCATCAGTATGGTTGAGCCTATGGATGAAACATCCGTTCGCTGTTACGGGAGTCTAATTAAAAACATCATGTGTGCATGGCACAAGAAAAATGATTTCCATGCATGGATCTTCTGTGACTGGCTGGCACTGCCACATTGCAAATCAAATTCAGAAATGAACCATTCAGTCTTCTGCTCTTTGTTCGGCAGATGATATTAGGTATTGATGCGTAGATGTTCCACGTCACTGACAACTGTCTATTACTGCAAATGGTTTCCGATTAGACGCCGTAAAGCCTTTTTAGCATTCAGAGTGAAATATTGCATGTTCAGCTGGGATGTGAAATTATATGTCACATGAATTCCTCAAGAGCTGTAGCAAAATCCCCTGGCAAATATACAGTATGTTTCATATGGGTCGAGAGCTTGAGATGCATTTCATGTAGAGAGGGAAATGCAACCGCGAAAGTGGCTGGGTCTTTCTCGGGGAACGGTGCAATTTGTGCCTGGATGTGTCAAGATGTTTTTTGAAATGGTTTTTGCTGAGGTCAGAACATTTATTTCCCCACCTCAGGTGCAAAGTATGAGGGCCATAACCACCAAAATATTCAGATTAGTGGACAACGAGCTTCATATTTACGTTTGATATATAGAATAGGCTATAACTAAAATAAATGTATAACCCATGGCACTTTACTTGCACACCATTTTTTGTGCCAACACACACATGCTGGATTTTCATGTTTTATTGGGACTTTCCGTAGATGTAATGATTTTTATACTGTACAAACTGTATATTCTCTCCGCTTACACTAAACCTACCGTCACACAAAACTTTATGCATTTTTACATTTTCAAAAACACTCATTCTGTATGATTTATAAGCTGTTTTCCTAATGGGGGTCAAATCCACACACACACAGACACACACACACACACACACACACACACACACACACACACACACACACACAAACACACACATGTTTGTTTTTGTGAAATGTGGGACATTCCATAGGCGTAATGCATTTTATACTGTACAAACCGTATTTTCTATCCCCAACACTGCCCCTGCCCCTAAACCTACCCATCACAGGAGACTGTGCAGTTTACTTTCTGTGAAAAAACCTCATCCTGTGTGATTTATAAGCATTTTGAAAAGTGAGGACATGGGAACGTCCTCATATTTCACCCTCTTTTGTAATACCTATGTCATACCCATGTCATTATACACATTTGTGTCCTGATATTTCACAAAAACATGCCCACACACACACACACACACACACACACACACACACACACACACACACACACACACACACACACACACACACACACACACAGCCCCTCACCTAAACCATCACAGGAAACATTCTGCATTTTTACTTTCTCAAAAAAACGCAATGTAGGTGATCTCAGGTTGTACTATCCTTATGGGAACATTTGGTCCCCACAATGTAATATAAACACACACACACACACACACACACACACACACACACACACACACACACACACACACACACAGGGCTGAAAATGCAATTCAGAGGGCAAAATGACTATTAGCAGTCTTAACTAGCAAATCAAAAAAAAAAAAAAAAAAAAAAATTTAAATCACTTCTTATCATTTGATTTTTTTTTTCATCTTCTCCACATAATTCTATATCTTGGTGGATGTCAGTATGAATGCAATAATGCGTATGTTTCATTTTGAAATGATGAAAATGATGCCAGAGATACTGCAGTTTGAGCCGTCAGAACGCATGTCACATAATGGGGCTCGTATTTTCAAAGACTATCTCTTTGTATGTTTACTGCCATTTTGATCAATTTAATGAAAAATAAAATAAATAATTTTAAAAAGATCTTAGTGTCCCCAAAAATATATCACCAAAGCTGTGTTTATTTGGTCAAAAATACAGAAACATTTGCAAATACTATTATAATTTAAAACAGCTGTAAAGTATTTGAGTACATTTAATTAGTTTCTGTACTTAAGTATCTTTTTGTATCAAAGATATAAGTAACTTTTACTCTCTACTTGACTATATTTTTGAGCATGTACTTTTTACTCCGAAACATTTGCATGGCACCTCAGGTTTTCTGCAGCCGTTTGTTTCTGCTATAAAGAAGCGATATGGCATGTAAGGGCACTGAAGGGGCTGTATCTTGTGCGTTCTGCCTTTACTCACTCAAACATGTCAACAGGGCGACTACATGAACGCATTGAGTGCATTAGCAGGAGTTGATGAATCGTGTGTTTGATTATGAGATGAGTTCGTGACTGCAGTCGCTGATCAATCCAGCTCATCCGGTGCAAGAAGGCTTTGACCATTTCATTTTACTGAACATTATTTTACTTATATATTGTCGAGACCTTTCTAGAGGATATTGGTTTATTTATGGCCTTTTTGTGCACTTGAGCTGAACTGAGATTGTGTAGACGTTTAAGAGGCTGTTGTGTTGACCTTGATTTATTGCAATATTGAGGTGTTCAGTTTTATTCAGATTTTAGAAAATTCTAATCTTACAAATCAATAGATTCGTATTTTCACTGGGATGTCTCTCAGGTGTCGAGGATAGTGCATCGTTGAGCCTATATGTAGAATGAGCAAAATCATTAAGTACACTCTAAAAATGCTTTACTTGCACAAAGTTTTTTGAAAATGGACAACACACAATGCTGGATTTTCATGTTGGGTTAAATGTTTGCTTAAGACAACCCAATGTCTGTGTTAAAACAACCCAATCTCTGGATTAAAACAACCCAATTTATGCATTTTACATTTTCAAAAACACTAATCTCTGGATTAAAACAACTGTTTTCCTAATCTCTGGATTAAAACAGCACACAACACAGTTACACACAATCTCTGGGTTAAAAACAACCAATCTCTGGATTAAAACACAATCTCTGGATTAAAACAACCCAATATCTGGGTTAAAGCAACCCAACACAAAGCAACACACACACACACACACACACACACACACACACACACACACACACACACACAATCAGCCTGGTTAAAACCTACCCAATCACAGGAGACTGTAAGACAATCCAATCTCTGTGTTAAAACAACCTGATTTCTGGGTTAAAACAACCCAATCTCTGGATTAAAACAACCCAATCTCTGTGTAAAACAACCTATGTCATACCCATGGGTTAATACGACCCAATCTCTGGATTAAAAAACAACCCAATCTCTGTGTTAAACACACACACAATCTCTGTGTTAATGTTTTATGGGACATTCCCAATCTCTGGGTTAAAACATTTTCTATCCAATCGCCCCTGGGTAAGACAATCACAATCACACACACACACACACACACACACACGATTTCTGGGTTAAACACAACACACAATACACACACACACACACACACACACACACACACACACACACATGGTTAAAACAGAGGGCAAAATGACTATTAGCAGTCTAAAACAACCCAATCTCTGTGTTAAAACAACCCAATTTTTGCTGGGTTAAAAAAAAAAAAATCCAATCTCTGTGTTAAAACAACCCAATCTCTGTGTTAAAACAACCCAATCTCTGGTGGATGTCAGTAAATGCAATAATCTCTGTGTTAAAACAACCCAATACTCAGTTTGAGGTTAAAACAACCCAATGGGGCTCTGTGTTAAAACAACCCAATCTCTGGGTTAAAGCAACCCAATCTAATGTGTTAAAACAACCCAATCGCTAGTTAAAACAATCCAATCTCTGGGTTAAAACAACCCAATCTCTGTGTTAAAACAACACAATCTATTATAATTTAAAACAACCCAATCGCTAAGTTAAAACAATCCAATCTCTGAGTTAAAACAACCCAATCTCTGTGTTAAAACAACCCAATCTCTGGGTTAAAACAACCCAATCTCTGGATTAAAACAACCCAATCTCTGGTTAAAACAATCCAATCGCTGGGTTACAACAATCCAATCTCTGGGTTAAAACAATCCAATCGCTGGGTTAAAACAATCCAATCTCTGGATTAAAACAACCCGATTTCTGGGTTAAAACAACCCAATCTCTGGATTAAAACAACCCAATCTCTGTGTTAAAGCAACCCAATCTCTGGGTTAAAACAACCCAATCTCTGGATTAAAACAACCCAATTTTACTTAAAACAATCCAATCGCTGGTTACAACAATCTAATCTCTGGGTTAAAAGCTGAACCCAATCGTAGGTTAAGAGGCTGTTGTGTTGACCTTGATCCAATCTCTGAGGTTAAACAACCTGATTTCTGGGTTAAAACAACCCAATCTCTGGATTAAAACAACCCAATCTCTGTGTTAAAACAACCTAATCGCTGGGTTAAGACAATCCAATCTCTGTGTTAAAACAACCCGATTTCTGTGTTAAAACAATCCAATCATCTGTGTTAAAACAATCCAATCTCTGTGTTAAAACAACCCAATCTCTGGATTAAAACAACCCAATCTCTGTGTTAAAACAACCCAATCTCTGTGTTAAAACAACCTAATTGCTGGGTTAAGACAATCCAATCGCTGGGTTAAAACAACCCGATTTCTGGGTTAAAACAACCCAATCTCTGTGTTAAAACAACCCAATCGCTGAGTTAAAACAACCCAATCTCTGTGTTAAAACAACCCAATCGCTGGGTTAAAACAACCCAATCGCTGGGTTAAAACAACCCAATCTCTGTGTTAAAACAACCCAATCTCTGTGTTAAAACAACCCAATCTCTGTGTTAAAACAACCCAATCTCTGGGTTAAAGCAACCCAATCTATGTGTTAAAACAACCCAATCGCTGGGTTAAAACAATCCAATCTCTGGGTTAAAACAACCCAATCTCTGTGTTAAAACAACACAATCTCTGTGTTAAAACAACCCAATCGCTGGGTTAAAACAATCCAATCTCTGGGTTAAAACAACCCAATCTCTGTGTTAAAACAACCCAATCTCTGGGTTAAAACAACCCAATCTCTGGATTAAAACAACCCAATCTCTGGGTTAAAACAATCCAATCGCTGGGTTACAACAATCCAATCTCTGGGTTAAAACAATCCAATCGCTGGGTTAAAACAATCCAATCTCTGGGTTAAAACAACCCGATTTCTGGGTTAAAACAACCCAATCTCTGGATTAAAACAACCCAATCTCTGTGTTAAAACAACTCAATCTCTGGGTTAAAACAACCCAATCTCTGGATTAAAACAACCCAATCTCTGGGTTAAAACAATCCAATCGCTGGGTTACAACAATCTAATCTCTGGGTTAAAACAACCCAATCGCTGGGTTAAGACAATCCAATCTCTGGGTTAAAACAACCTGATTTCTGGGTTAAAACAACCCAATCTCTGGATTAAAACAACCCAATCTCTGTGTTAAAACAACCTAATCGCTGGGTTAAGACAATCCAATCTCTGTGTTAAAACAACCCGATTTCTGGGTTAAAACAATCCAATCACTGTGTTAAAACAATCCAATCTCTGTGTTAAAACAACCCAATCTCTGGATTAAAACAACCCAATCTCTGTGTTAAAACAACCCAATCTCTGTGTTAAAACAACCTAATCGCTGGGTTAAAACAACCCAATCTCTGTGTTAAAACAACCCAATCTCTGTGTTAAAACAACCTAATCGCTGGGTTAAAACAACCCAATCTCTGGGTTAAAACAACCCGATTTCTGGGTTAAAACAACCCAATCTCTGTGTTAAAACAACCCAATCGCTGGGTTAAAACAACCCAATTGCTGTCCATTTGTCCATTTTCAACCCAATTTTAAACCCAGCATTTTTAACTTTTTTAACTTTTTTTGAGTGTACTGTTAAAATTTGATACTTTAAGACTTTTACTCAAGTTGTATTGGAATTGGTGACTTGTAACAGAGTTATTTTCGCTGTAAGGAATCTGTACTTTGACTCAAGTGTGGTTTTCAGGTACTCCTAACACCTCTGGTGTGAATATACAGTAAAGTGTAATATATTCCTGTGATCAAAGTTGAATTTTCAGCATCATTACTCCAGTCTTCAGGGTCGCATGATCTCATATGATGATTTGCTACTCAAGAAACATTTATGATTATTAGTAATGTTGAAAACAGTTGTGATGCTTCATATTTCAATCAATGGCGGTAAGCGGGTTAATATTTCTGACCCCAATGGGAGATACAGTACCGGTCAAAAGTTTGGAAACATTATTATTTTTAATATTTAGAAAAAGGACTCTTCTGCTCTCAAAGCCTGCATTTATTTGATCAAAAATACAGTAAAAACTGCAATATTTTAAAATATTTTTACGATTTTAAATTGTAATATATTATCAAATATAATTTATTTCTGTGATTAAAGCTGAATTTTCAGCATCAGTCTTCAGTGGTCCTTCAGAAATCATTCTGATATGATGATTTGATGATACATTTATGATTATCGAAACGCACAATAATTGTGAAGTCTTTATTGCCACTTTTGGCATCCATGCTGAATAAAAGTATTAATTAAAGTATTTAAATCAATTTATGGGGACTCAAATGAGACCGTTTTCTGAGAATAACTTATCTATAACGTTTTGTGCATTCTGACAATTTTTTGAAGCGAAGCGATAAGATTAAAATTGTGAGAAATGTTTTATTCATGTGTGCTGTAAAGCATGAGTGATGAGGGGAGAGATTGATTCTGTGAGACAAAGTCCGTGTGCTCAGAGAGACAGACAACCGATTCAATTATGAAAAACATGGAAAGAAATTACAGTTGTTCTAATCAAATGAGAAAGAATACTCTGAAATCAATTTATAAGTTAAAAAATGAAATGCCCAAAGGCTGAAATAAATCGAAGCTGAAATTCTGCGAATGTTTGGCCTGTTGATGCGGCGGCATCACGGTGAGGTCTCCGAGTTCTCCCGCACGTGCAGTCTGCCATCTGCAAACTTTTCCCAAGTGCATCAAATGTCTTCTCATAAGTTTGAACCGAGACAATAGAAGCATTTCAGCATCAAGGTTGTTAGAAACTTTGCGCTCCAGCATTCCCAGGAGCCTCTGGTTTTCCTCCGGCAGTTTTAATTTACCTCCAGGGCCTGCCGGTTCCAGCGCTCGTGCCTTTTGGCCTTGTGGGTGAAATAAATTACACAGAAACCACAGTCTTTATCTGATCCTGACCTCTGGGTTTGAGGGATTGATCTTCAGTGCTGTCAAAGTGTCGTTTGAGCGCTGTGACATTTGGGTTCTTCCTGGCCTAGTTTTACACAATTGAGAGATTTGTCAACAAGTGCATTGCTATTTTAGGACCTTTAAGGAGATTTTCTCAATATGTAGATTTACACACCACAGATTCCAGATTTTCAAATATTGTCCTTTCCTAACAAACCATACATCAGTGGAAAGTGCATTTATTAAAATATCCATACACTAGCCATATGGTTTTGTGGTCCAGGGTCTAAATATTTCAATTGAATAATTTTATTTTTAATAACTAAAGGAACTACAATAACACAAATATGAAGCAGATTTGGCTTTTTTTTCTACATTTCCCTATTCTAATTTCCTGTAGGAGTTTACTTGAATATATTGGATTTAGAGTTTGTTTAAGTAGTCCAATAAAATTATTAAATAATGTAAATCAAATTGCCAAGTCGTAAAGTCGATGACTGTGTGTGTGTGTGTGTGTGTGTGTGTGTGTGTGTGTGTGTGTGTGTGTGTGTGTGTGTGTGTGTGTGTGTGTGTGTGTGTGCTGTGTGTGTGTGTGATGGGTAGGTTTAGGGGCAGGGCCAGTGTGTGTGTGTGTGTGTGTGTGTGTCAGAATATTGAAGCAGATTTGGCTTTTTTTTCTACATTTCCCTATTCTAATTTTCCTGTGCAAGGTTTTACTTGAATATGTTGATTTAGAGTTTGGTTTAGAGTAGTCCAATAAAATTATTAAATGTAATATGCAAATCAGAATTGCTAAGTCGTAAAGTCGACTGACTGTGTGTGTGTGTGTGTGTGTGTGTGTGTGTGTGTGTGTGTGTGTGTGTGTGTGTGTGTGTGTGTGTATCAAATATGATACAACAGGCTTTGGAGGAATGTGTATTTGTCTTGCTCAGTCATTATTGTAGGTCTATTGCCATAGTGAGTCGGTAAAACCGATATAGTACATGTGACCCTGGAGCACTTCTCCAGTCCTGCGTCTCACGGGGATATCTGAGGCAACAGCCAACAATACATTCTATGGGTCAAAATGATCCATTTTTCTTTCATGCCAAAGATCATTAGAATATTAAGATCATGTTCCATGAAGATATTTAGTGTGTGTGTGTGTGTGTGTGTGTGTGTGTGTGTGTGTGTGTTTTGGACTGTGTGTGTGTGTGTGTGTGTGTGTGTGTGTGTGTGTGTGTGTGTGTGTGTGTGTGTGTGTGTGTGTGTAATTGTGTTTTAATACAAAATGTTCACAAAGATGGCAATATCCAAAATATTAAGCAGATTGTGGGGACATTTTTTCTACAGGTCATAAATCACACTAAGTGATGTTTTTTGAAAAAGTACAAATGCAGAATGTCTCCTGTGATGGGTAGGTTTACTGTGTGTGTGTGTGTGATGGGTAGGTTTAGGGGCAGGGGCAGTGTAGGGGATAGAAAAATTTGTACAGTATAAAATGCAGAATTACGCCTATGGAATGTCCCATAAAACATGGAAACACAACATGTGTGTGTGTGTGTGTGTGTGTGTGTGTGTGTGTGTGTGTGTGTGTGTGTGTGTGTGTGTGTGTGTGTGTGTGTGTGTGTGTGTGTGTGTGTGTGTGTGTGTGTGTGTGTGTGTGTGTGTGTGTGTGTGTGTGTGTGTGTGTGTGTGTGATGGGTAGGTTTAGGGCAGGGGCAGTGTAGGGGATAGAAAATACGGTTTGTACAGTATAAAATGCATTACGCCTATGGAATGTCCTATAAACATGGAAACACAACATGTGTGTGTGTGTGTGTGTGTGTGTGTGTGTGTGTGTGTGTGTGTGTGTGTGTGTGTGTGTGTGTGTGTGTGTGTGTGTGTGTGTGTGTGTGTGTGTGTGTGTGTGTGTGTGTGTGTGTGTGTGTGTGAAGAATGTTTGCTTGATTTTGCATTAAATTCTGTGATTCTGGAGGGACTGTTCACTGAGTGACTGGTTTTGAAGCTCTACATTCAGCACGTGTTCCTCCTAAGTGCCCGCTTGACTATCCGTTAATTCCCATAGGTCAGAGTTTGAAATTAGCATGTTGCTAAGTTAACGAGACAATATTCCAATAAGCATAAAAATGCATAGCACACAAAATACTGGGTGAAATAACTGTGCTTTGCAGTATTGAATGAAATGTATAGTCTCACATTGCTTTTCAATGAGCTTGCTCCAGTGGCTATTGGTATTGACAGGTCTTAGCATTGGGAGCACATCTATAATGCCTTGAAATGCTGGCCAGGCAGCTCTGTAGGTTTATAATGAAGCTTCTGTTTTCCAGAGTTGCAAATATCGTGTACATGCCACTACAAGTCATGGTTTATAGCCTTTATTTTTCACTTATTCTACGGGGCTGTTGAATGCTTGAATCTGATTGGTTGACGAACATTGTAAGATGTGCATTTATTTTCAGGGGAACACACAGCTAAAGTAGTCCCAGCAGGTCTTGACCGCATCACAGTTCCATATCACTCCGCCACATGATTTCAGTTATTTCAAAGATCCTTACAGCCGACAACAGCAAAAGTACAAAACACACAACGACACTGAACAAGCAAATAAATATAAAAAACACAAATTATTCCCATGTTTTTTGCCACACATACAGTACGGACACACACTCACTCAAACATGTTGTCAGCGCTGCTCTTTTGGTATGGGATGAAGCAGTTTTTCTGTATTCCTGAGATGTTACAAACCCAAAGGCACAACCCAGGCTCATTGAAACATTGTGGTGATATTTCTGCAATATGATATTGCATTGCTTCTTGCACTTTTAACGTGAAATGTGAGTGTTTTCAGTTTTCTCTGAAACAGATGATGGCCACATTTGATAACACTGTATTTTGATGCTGCCCAACAGACATTGTAAATGACTATAAGTAACTTTGCAACTACATGTAAAGTTACTCTACTAACTGAAACCCTAACACCTAGCTGTAACCGAACAGTCTAATAATAAAGTGGACAATCACAGTAAAGTGTAACCCCACGTTTTACTATCTTGGTTGCTGTACATATTGCGGCAGTTGCCATTTTAGCTTGTTTTTACAAGAGCTCTTTTATTTGTGACTCATGTTTCACGGGACTCGTGCTTCGCATTGTAAGTGCAGTGCTGTACCAGGTGAGCTACAGAGCAAATTTACTACAGAAAAAACACACATTTGGAGCTGTTTATGTGATGCCGCCTGTATGAATTAGTTTATAGTCAAGTCACTTTTATTTATAATAATGCAACAGAATTTGATTCGGCTGTACAGCCGCCCTGATGAAAACGGTGATGTTATCCAGCTCAGTTCAATTATCATATAGTGTCAATGCGGGTAGATCAGTAATATACAGTGAGGAAAATAAGTATTTGAACACCCTGCTATCTCCCACTTGGAAATCATGGAGGGGTCTGAAATTGTCATCATGTCCACTGTGAGAGACATAATCTAAAAAAAAATCCAGAAATCACAATGTATGATTTTTTAACTATTTATTTGTATGATACAGTTGCAAATAAGTATTTGAACACCTGAGAAAATCAATGTTAATATTTGGTACAGTAGCCTTTGTTTGCCATTACAGAGGTCAAACGTTTCCTGTAGTTTTTCCCCAGGTTTGCACACACTGCAGGAGGGATTTTGGCCCACTCCTCCACACAGATCTTCTCTAGATCAGTCAGGTTTCTGGCCTATCACTGAGAAACATGGAGTTTGAGCTCCCTCCAAAGATTCTCTATTGGGTTTAGGTCTGGAGAAATGCTTCTTACAGAGCCACTCCTTGGTTATCCTGGCTGTGTGCTTCGGGTCATTGTCATGTTGGAAGACCCAGCCTCGACCCATCTTCAATGCCCTAACTAAGGGAAGGAGGTTGTGCCCCAAAATCTCGCAATACATGGCCCCGGTCATCCTCTCCTTAATACAGTGCAGTCGCCCTGACCCATGTGCAGAAAAACACCCCCAAAGCATGACGCTACCACTATGCTTCAGAGTAGGGATGGTGTTCTTGAGATGGTACTCATCATTCTTCATCCTCCAAACACGTTTGGTGGAATTATGACCAAAAAGTTCTATTTTGGTCTCATATGACCACATGATTTTCTCCCATGACTCCTCTGGATCATCCAAATGGTCATTGGCAAACTTAAGACGGCCTGGACATGTGCTGGTTTAAGCAGGGGAACCTTCTGTGCCATGCATGATCTCAAACCATGAGGTCTTAGTGTATTACCAACAGTAAGCATGGAAACGGTGGTCCCAGCTCTTTTCAGATCATTGACCAGCTCCTCCCGTGTAGTTCTGGGCTGCTTTCTCACCTTTCTTAGGATCATTGAGACCCCACGAGGTGAGATCTTGCATGGAGCCCCAGTCCAAGGGAGATTGACAGTCATGTTTAGCTTCTTCCATTTTCTAAAGATTGCTCCAACAGTGGACCTTTTTCCCCAAGCTGCTTGGCTATTTCCTTGGATTCTTACTGATTGTATGGGGTGGACAGGTGTCTTTATGCAGCTAACGACCTCAAACAGGTGCATCTAATTTAGGATAATAAATGGAGTGGAGGTGGACATTTTAAAGGCAGACTAACAGGTCTTTGAGGGTCAGAATTCTAGCTGATATACAGGTGTTCAAATACTTATTTGCAGCTGTATCGTACAAATAAATAGTTTAAAAATCATATATTGTGATTTCTGGATTTTTTTTTAGATTATGTCTCTCACAGTGGACATGCAGCTACGATGACAATTTCAGACCCCTCCATGATTTCCAAGTGGGAGAACTTGCAAAATAGCAGGGTGTTCAAATACTTATTTTCCTCACTGTAGTTGAACATTTTGAGTCCCCAACTGAGAAAGGAAACGAAACTCCATCAGGTGGCATAATGGAGAAAAATAAACCTTGGGAGAAACCAGGCTCAGTCGGGGTGCCAGCTCTCCTCTGGCCATCATGCCGTGTCGGTTAGGCAATTATTATATAGGCATGATAGTGCATTATTTGTGCATGATTACAGAAGCAGATTATCGATAAATCAAGACTTATTTTTGTACGGTTGCTCACACAATACTATGTTACGACCTCCACTCTAAAAAGTAATTCAGGGGACCTGTTAAAACTTCTAATTTATTGTTTTAATTAAACCTTTAAAGTTGCAAACATTATTTTTAGTTCTGTTGACATAATAATGTTGATCATTACATAAACTTGATAGCGTCTGTAATTTAAACTGCGTTAATTGTTTTTTTTTGTTGTTGTTTTTTTATTAGGTAGTAACTTAATGTAATTGTCTTGATAACTCCAGAAATTAGGATTCCTACTTCCCAGCATGCTTGGCATAGGACTGGATAAGGAGAATAAATGTTGGAATTAAGTGTTCATTTATATGTTTTAGTGAAGGGAAAGACTTGTTAGTGTTTAATGCTGTTATGTTTGACATTTAAAAGAGTTTCTGTAATGTTGCAGTTTTTACCATTGTGCTGAAGAGTAGATACATGAAGGTAAACACTGCATTGACTCTATAAGCAATGACTGCGCTAATGCCAGTGACAAGTAAGATCTTTCTTGTTCATTAAATATACATGTTAAAGAAGTTATGTTAGCATGTGCTATGATAGCTGTTGATTTGAACAGGAATAGAAAGGACTCATTGGTTCCAGGGCTCTGGTAGTTGGAGCTACTTTTTTTTTTTTTGAGTAATCAACTTAACAATTTGTGTTTATGCTACAGATGATTAAGTTCCTATAACTCAACGTAGTTTGTTGGTTCACATTTTTGATGCAAACTGTTGAGTTATTTTATTTTTTGATTGAGTCAACAGTATTTTTTAGAGTGTATAGTGTATGATTTGTTGCTGTTTTACTGCCTCTTTCAACTGGAAACTCCAGTAACCTATACGTGTTTAGAGTTTTGCAGAAATGTAGGTTTTTCCAATGTGCCTGGATTGCAAAGCCATATTGATCTTCATTTCGACCCCCTCCTGTGCAGATCAGGTCAGCTGGAGGCAAACATGTGTATAGATGTCTTTTTAAAGTTCAGTTCTCCATGTATCAGGCTTTTTGTTTACAGTCTGTTGCCGATATCTCTAGCGATCCATTACTTCATTTGATCTGACGCTCACGCTGTGGCATAACTTTTTCTTCCTCTATTCCAGGCAGTCTGAGCCCCGCTCAGCTCATTCGTCTTCTACCATGAGGGATGGTTTGTCCATCATCAGGTGTGTTTGGGTCAGAAATGATCTGTCTAGAGAGACTTATATTGGCTCTCCGGCCAACTCTTGCTTCTCGTCTTGTCAAGTGATTAATCATGCTTTGGCGAGTGAAAGAACCAAGGCCAGCTGTCTTAACGCATGTGGGAGGCAATATTCTCAACATTGTGTCGGCTGAAATGAGGAAGGTGGGCGAGGAGGACCGGCAGAGAGGTGTGAAGTTGGGAACCATGAGAGTGGAGGTGGGAGCCCAATCCACTCACTTCATGTGACTCGACAAAAGAGGCACATGAAAAAATAAAGAAAAAACGTTGCTGAGTAGGTGTGATTATTTGCATGTGCCTCTTGTGAATGAAAAGCCTGTCGGAATTGGTCACAGGATGTTTGCATTTCTAAAGTGTTGCTTTAGAGGCAACGCTAATTCAGAGAAACCAACGCCGCTCGCATGTAGAGTGGGAGGGATATCGGAATGGAGGAATTGAACAACCAGTATGTGAAGACTGAACTTGGTGTGAAATCCTATATCATTCATGCAGGATTAGAACCAGGAAACGGCTTTGTGGAGATTTGGCATGGAAGGTTTTATGGAGGTATCTGATGTTATAGTAGGAAATCTTTCTCAGGCACTGGGAAACTGTGGAACTCATATGAGATTTCTGAGAGCTGTTGTCATCTTTACAGTAATACACCATGCTAAAATACTGCCCACCGAAAACAGCATTTAAAGGCTTTCCTGACTGCCACCAGGAGGCCCGGCCCAGACGTACAGTCATCTGCAGATTGTATTTACATTTGAGAGAAAATCTGTGGTATTTTTCAGAATGGATTTACACTTGGTAAAATGTTTACTGCAGTCTTAACTGAAAGCATAATCAGATTAGCTAAAATATTTAATAAGCAAACGCACAAGGGATTTGTGGATTTTTATGAATGACAGCAGGAACGGATTGGAAATAGACAGCACTGAATCTTTACCCGTTTGACTTGCGGGGTGGTCTAGTTGTTAATACACAAATAATTTAAAGGGAGATTAAAAGGCAGTTGGTATTTTAGTCGTATCATTCTGAATCTGCACTGTTTACTTTACACATGAACCAAGTTGCCCATCCATCAACTTTATATTTCAGCATTAAGTGAGAGAGAGAATCTGATGGAGAGCGTTTAGATGTTTAATAATACTATTTTTATAGTTGTGTACTCATTTAAGATAATGTAATTTAAGTACATTAATTGGTAAAACTTTAGAATAATGGTCTGTTGTAACAATGCAGGAAGTAATGAAGGACAAATGAGGAGTACTACATTAACAATTCAGAGACTACTATTAACTAAGATTTACTTATCAAAGATTTACTAATCACTAGGTAACTGTGACTTTAGATCTGATATTTGATTGACTAACTACCAATGAATAACTAATTAATCACAAATTCAATATATAAACATGGAACATGAGCAACTAGCTTTTTTTGTTTACTTTGAACATGGTCTTAACCCTTCACATGTACGATCACACGTATGATCACACCGGTGTGATTGGACCGTTCAGTGCATCACGTGATCAACTGCTGAAATCAAATGTGCTTTCGCTTTCACAAGTATTTAGAGTTAAATATACACTGATGTCTATGGAAGTGACAATAATAATAATTTCCATTGTAATTAGACTTAACAGTTTTATTCATATCAGATATACATTGTGAAACTAACTTTAAAGTTTTCTTTATTCTTCTCCCATGCAGTTCACCGGCCACTTACTAACTAAAATGGCAGTCATTATGAAGGTTTATAACTAGTGCGATAGTTATAAAGGTGTTTAAACACCAAAACACATCCTCTTGCCCATATTTGACAATCGGAATATCATATATTTCATGCTATAGGAAACAAATTTGTGAATATTTTAAATTAAAAAAGCAGATCATCACTAGTGTGACTGCGTTGCATCATGTGACAAGCAATGACGCGTCAGCATGGAAACAATAAAGTGATACGTTCTAAATAACAGTCGCCTTGAAAAACTCACGCTGGGGGGTGAGCCGCAATATTTTAAATTCACGTGTAAAAGGGTTAAAATGCATCTTCTGAGAAAGCTTCTGCTTCAGATTTGTTCTTTGTGGAAATTAATTAATGAATGTTACATACCATAACAACTAGCTGTTGTTTATTTTAGGCTACAATTCTAGCTCCAGGATCCAGTTCTCAAAAGTGTTGTGAAAAAAAATTCAGTATGGGTTTTATGACCTTAATTCAGTGACTTATTTTTTTGTTTTACTAACAACATTTAAACATAATTTTCTCAAAATTACAAACTTTTACATACTTGCTGCTTACGTATTAATATTGTAGTAGAGTTTGTGCTGAATACAGTGTAATCAGATTTAATAAGCATAAATGTCAGGGCATGTCAAAACACCTCCAGGGCCCATAAAACGCCTTTCTTTCTTTCTTTCTTTCTTTCTTTCTTTCTTTCTTTCTTTCTTTCTTTCTTTCTTTCTTTCTTTCTTTCTTTCTTTCTTTCTTTCTTTCTTTCTTTCTTTCTTTCTTTCTTTCTTTCTTTCTTTCTTTCTTTCTTTCTTTCTTTCTTTCTTTCTTTCTTTCTTTCTTTCTTTCTTTCTTTTAAAAGGATTAAGGTTCTAGGTAAGAGTCATCTACTGTAGGTGACACTGAAACCGCCTTATGATCTTAATATAACAATGGTCTTGTCAACAACAATATTAATCTTTGATGAAGCTGAACGGCATCTACTGTATATTTTTAACCACAAAGCTAAACATCCTCTAAATCACAGCATTGTCTGAGGAATTCAGTGTTATCTGTATGTCTGTACTATATGTGACAGAACTAAACTATAAATAATAATAAAAACAATTATTTGTGAAACCCATAGAAAGCTCTCTAATGAAAATGTACCTCATCACTCTGCAGAAACTACTAGGGACGTGGATCATAACTTTAAAATGAAAAACATTTTTAAAAAATCCAGAAATCCATCACAATGAATTGGTAATTACTTAATAAAGAACTGGTAATTATTTATAATTGGTCATAGTGAGTTAGTAGTTCCAAATAAAACTCATTTAGTACTCATTTATGTGTCCCCTAAAAATGAACAATCTCAGTCCTAAATTTGCAATTCAGTGATGACTGATTAGGGGTCATTACTTTTTTTTTTATTTTAATATTCTCCTTTTAGTTCTTTCATAATGTTAATAATGTTTTTTTTTTGGCACACACACACACACGCACGCACGCACGCACGCACGCACGCACACACACACACACACACAAATGCATAAAACCTTATTTAATACCCTCATTCTGACCCTTTGACTGAAATGATCTGTTTTTAAGGCGTGGATCCTTTAAGGCTTATCACTAATGTCATTGCACAGGAAACCGTATCAACTCCCGCTCGCTATTGAAAACATTATCCATATAAAACTGTAATTTAAAGACAAAGCTTGATGAAATTATTTACTTACTGTTTGTGATGCTTCATATGTCTGCAAACGTCCCATGTGAACTCTCCATTATACTGTCCCTTGATTACAAAATAAAATGCTCTGAACAAACATAAAATCCTCTGACGCGATCCAGGATGCCATAAAATAAACCATTCACTTGTTTCCAACACTGGGATCCTTCTTAACTGAACATTCATCTGTATAGTAGATTAGTGTAGACAGCGTCAGTCATTATAATGGCTTCTGTTTTCTTTTGACGAGATGCTCACAGCCAGTGTAGTCAAATGTCAGCTGTTAAGCAACTGAATGCCTGTGGGCGGGCCTATGGTGCCAGTGGGTGGGGCCTATGGTGAGATGATGCATAACTATTGGTCAATGTCTTGCTCTGGAGGCGGGCATATGCAAATGTGTTTGCCAGTGTGATGTCACAGATCCCACAATATCAAAACGAGCTGTTTTTGAAGCTTGAATAAATAAATGCTTTGTTTATAATGAGGAGGGTGTTTTAAGCTTTGACATTTGCAGGATGTTTTAATGGCACAAAGAACTCTTATATGTCAAAAGATCAAGGCAAAATGTATTTCTTATTTTATGACCCCTTTAATACTGTTTCCATGTTAGTTAATGGAAGTAACTGACATGTTAATGAAGTATACTTATTTGTCCTGCCTGCATGACTAATTAATATTACCAAAATCTCTTTAAGACAAGTCATTGCACTCGGCAGCTTCTCAGGCATGCAAGTACAAATTTCTTTGAATAGGGAAACATCAAGTTCTCCAAAGCTGTTCACCAAGCTTATGAATGAATTTCATTTTTGAAATCAGCAATGAAATCTGACAACTACAGTCCCATACATTTTTTTCAGGCTAGACCAGTCAATGCACATGTGCAGTTATAAGCCTGAGTCTCATAACCCTGACTGTTTCTATAGCAACCAGAGTTTTTAACGGCAGCTGCGGTGACGTGATGACTTTACCAATCAGCGTTTAGCTCTTTTATTTAGAAGGCAGGACTTATTCTGCCACTTTTTCCCATTTATACTAATAAGAGTGCATCATCTTTGTAATTACACTGTAACAAGGAAACCTTAAACAAGGGTTAACCTTTATTTAAAGGTGTCATTGTTACCATGTGATTATATATTTAAGTGATGAGTATTATTAATTAACTACATGAACCTACTATAGGGTTAGTGTAGGATTAGTGTTTGGGTGAGAGTTAGTTGCATGCAATTATGCATAATTTACTGTTATTACTATGGTAAGTACATGTAACATATGTTACAAGGACACTGCAAAATAAAGTGTAACCAAATATTTCTCTGCTGGTGTCACCATTGCCCTATACAGGATTTTACCAAGCCTACTCAAAGCATTACAACACCTGACTGAGGCTGCTGTCCTTGCCTTTAAAAGGGTTACAGACTCACTATTGTGTGTCAGCTTGCAAAAATTAAGTTGTCTAGACAATTTTATGGAGGGGTTATTAATTAATATACTTCATTTTATTTATATATACCTACACTTTGATGCAGTATTACTGTAGAATATGTATTTATTTAGTTGGTTACAGTATCTTTACACCAGACTCTACTGGAGTCAAGTGCACACTTAGCAGATTCTTTAGTGTATGCTTTGCATGAGGAACGTTATTTATGTAACAGTTGCCAAGTCATTCACGTATGCTGTTGAATAGCTGTTAGGATTCTCCCTAGAATTTAATTGGCTTCACAGGTAGTAGACACAGAGTCAGCTGTCTACGTTTTGGGAAAGAGCTATGATGTGGTTTCTCAGTTAGCCTACCTCATTTATAATACCTTTTTATATCGAGCACACACATGAGAGATGAAAATCCCATTGCACAGGGTAAATATCATCATGGGTTAAGATTTTTCCCAATACATACACTCAACTCCCTCAGGAGAAAATAAGGCTAGTGTGTGCTAATGAATTGGAGCGTGGTGTTTGACTACAGGAGCGTCAGGTGTTCTGTGACATTCTCTCTGAGAAAGTGCCTGTCAAACGTTTCTCCCTCCCACTGAGTCACGGTTTGAATACCACACCACCTATTTTTCCTCCTTGAGCGAGAGCCTCATATTATCACTATATCAGACTATATGATGTCCTGGTGTATCAAATACCATACTCAACAAAATACACATATGCAAACAAAAACACATAAAAACAACTATTATTTCAAATGTAAGGCTTTACAGGGTTAGTTCAGATGCCTGGTGGAGACACCAACAAACCAAAATCCCATGCATACAAGCTACTGGTAATCATTTATGGTGCTTGCTCTTTTCAACGAAGTAGCACTAAAGAAATAGCAGTGCAATCAAGGTACTGTGAAAAATGCTAATGCAAGTCGCTAATGTATGATGAGGCCATGCTCTTGTATTGGCTTTGTGCCATGCGTTTCACGACCACATGCTTTCTTCTGTGTGACTGCATGCTGGTGCCATGACCTTTTCCATTAACCCCTCAGTGTGTGTGTTATTTGAAGTGTAAAGATTATTGAGCTCTCTCATTGGATTGCTGTCCAAAGGTTACATCACAGTGCACTGCTGTCCATCACTGCTTAATATTTGAAATCTGTAAATTAAATGTTAAATGTTGGGTTTGGTCTGACGTGTCCTCTGTTTACTCGGCTATACACATGTCCCTCTGTGTTTGACTGGCCAAATGGTAATGAGCACACAGACAGAGCAATTCAATCAGCATTACAGTGCAAATGCTCTGCAAGCTGGTGAATCTAAACAGAAGGACAGCTGTTTAGGAGGATAATAGTGTTGCTTAAAGGTGAAGTGTGTCATTTCAAGTTTAACCCAGCTTGCAGTGATAATAACAAGTTTAATTATCCCAAAATATGTATACACGGTGACTGATAGTGTGTGCTCTGTTTGTTTGAGCATCCTGTCATAGCAAAACTAACTCAACCAATGGCATAAGTTTGGGGGGGCTATCTGTTTCACCAACCAATTGCAGACGGGTGAGCATGTGTAATGGACGTAGGTCAGTAAGAGTAAACCTCACTCCTCTAATCTCAAGAGGCATGCTAGCTACTGACACTGGCGACTTATGCTTATGACTTTAGCATCCTTGTTAGCACGCCTGCCTCCCACGCTGGTGCTCGATGTGGGTCGTGTAAGACCGGATGCATTTGGTGCTGTGACACGGATGGGAGTGAGGTTTAGGGGGTTGAGTGTAACGTAGGCCAGTAAGAGCTGTGCATGTAAACCTCACTCCCCTGGCCTCAAGAGATGCGTTAGCATGCCCCCCCCCACCCCCCTTCCACGCTGGAGACCATGGTTCGAATCCCACTCGGAGTGGGTCGAATAGGTTCGGTTACTTTTGGTGCCGTGACCCAGATGGGAGTGAGGTTTATGGGATTGAGTGGAACGGATGTAGGTTAGTAAGTGCTGTGCATGTAAACCTCACTCCCCTGGCCTCAAGAGGCATGCTATCGGCTGTGATCTTTAGTGTCCTTGTTAGCGTGCCCACCACCCATGCCGGAGACCCCAGTTCAAATCCCGCTCGGAGTGGGTCGAGTACAACCGGTAACATTTGGTGCCAGGACTCGAATGGGAGTGAGGTTTGGGGGTTAGTCACACGTACGTAGGCAAGTAAGAGCTGTGGGTGTAAACCTCACTCCCCTGGCCTCAAGAGGTGCGTTAGCGACTGACGTGGAGACACTGAACAGATTGAAGAGGATCAGTTTCATATGCAACAAAATGTAATTTTGCAGTCACAGACTTTTTTTTATTTTTAATTTTATAAGCCTGAGTTGAAGTAACTATAACTTGGTCATTTAATCAGACATGATGTAACAAGATCCATTCATTACAATGACAACCGATGTATATATTGACCGGATATTGACTACTCTCTCTAAACAGATTGATTGGCCAAATGACAGCTAATCAGAATGGAGTGGCGTGAAAACAAAAGCGCTGTTGTTTGTTGCTGCTTTCACACTTGCTCTGAAGTTTGATTCAGCCCTCTTTTCATATGGATGCTGTTGTTTACTCCTCTAGCTACTGTAGATAATGACTAGGAAAAGACGCCAGATTCACGGTTTCTTTCCCCCCCTTTGGTTTCACTTCTAAAACTTCAAACACACAGATCACCACTCGCATCATGTATTTCACAAGATGCTAAAAACGGAAGTCAATTGCAAATGCATGCAATAGCATAAAATATACAACAGCAATCTACCTCCGCAAAGAAGGAAGGATTGCTTAACATCCTAAAATACAGCTTTCACATCAACCAAACCCTGGCTTGGGTCCACACCAAAAGCTAAGGCACCTTTGAGCACCTTAGATACAAGTGTCTTGTAGAAGAGTTTGGGGATATGATCTGATGAAATGCAAAGCTAAAAAAAATAATAAATCAGTCCAACTCAGCAACTCAAATTGCCACAGGGGCTGGTAGTTTGAGAACATCAATTCTTCAGTTCTTTGCCCTGAGGAGTTTGTCTGACTGGGTAATTCTTGGCTGACTTTTGGGCGTTTCATATTTTCTCTTGCTCTCTCTCTCTCTATTTCTTGGCTTGTCTGAATCAATTGAACAAACTGGCATGATATTTGATGGCCCCTGAGCTCCAATTATTACAACAATATTATGGCACGGGTAAGTCAGGAGTTTCTCAGCAGAATGCCAATATTACAGGGAGGCTATTTGTATTTGCCGCCAGTCTTTTAGGGGACCAGCAAGGGCAAACTGCTCAATAACTCAATTTCTAACAATTAGCCCCTGACATATCTCTATGGGAAACTGATACATCACTATATTGTGGATGAAATATCTGAAAAAAAGAAGGATTAGCTATTTCGATTCTCCACGGACCAAGTCTCTTGTGAATGAGAACCTGTCAAGAACAAGTGGCGTACAAAAGTAAGAGTTGGTCAATCTCTTTCAGGAGTTATAAATAATTTTGCTGCCCAACACTTTCATTGGGATCAGCTTCCGTGTGCACACAACATAACGTTTACAATAATAATGAGTTTGGCTCACTTTTCACTTACTCTGCGCTGATGCAATTTTTTGTTTCCATGCACCAAAATTCAAACAGATTGAATCAGATGACATAAAACAGTTGATTTGGTTTTGCAACTACAGCAATACTTAAAACCAAAAACATTCACACGGGTGCAAAGAAAGGCCATGATTGTTTGAATCATTTCAGAATATGTAGAGTGTGCTCATGTATTGCAGCTACATAATTATGGCTCTTGTTCATATTTACGGCCGGACCCTTAGGCTGGGTTAATAGGCCTGTCATCACCTTACTGTTCATTGCTGAAGTGGAACAAATCCTAAAACAGGGTGAGGCCGTGGGCCAAGACTAACCTTGCTGCATCAAAAAAAGGTGAAAGCTCCATGCAGAGCAGGTTGAGTTGGTGTATAAAAGAAGGCCAGGTACTCTCTGTTTAACAGCTTTTGCAAGCCAGGTCAATTGAATCAACCCTTTAATCATTTGTGTATAATTAACATTTAAATTACAATGGTCATTGGTTTGATTCGCAAAAAAAAGTAAGCACTATGCAAACCTCACAATGAGATGCGATAAGATGAGATAGGCTACAAATCACAACAGCTAATTGGTTTTCAAGTTTCGTTAGATTTGTCGGATGGATTTTTTTATTTGTTTCTAATCATCGTCGGGGTTGTGTCTAATGCATTTTCACTTCTCAAGAGTAGGAGTGCGGGATGTAAAGAAATCTAGGGATAGTGATTTCAGCAAACCCTATAACCCTACATTTAAGTTTGTTCAAATTTATGCTACAGACAGGAATGATACATCAAGTCCTGCAGCGTGTTGAGGAGAGGTGTAAGATGAGTGAAAGACTTGGGATAATAAACAACGACCTAGAAAACTCTAGTGACCAGCCCTAAACACCTCAGGATTGTGCCATTGGGGTTTGCACAGACATGCAAGACTTCCATTTTCTTTAGTAAATGTAAAAGTCTCGTTTTATTTAACGTGTGTATAAGTGCATATCAGGAGCTGATGTTCTAGTTCAGGGGTATAAATCTCCACAGCACTGCTCCTGTAGTTTTCAGATCAGCCTGAAGGACTTGATGAGCTGGAACAGGTGCGTTTAACTAGGGTCGAAGCTAAACTCTTTTGCAACCCTGTTCCAGATTGAATCTATTTTGTGCAATGTTATTTAAAGTCCCCATGAAATCAAAATTGAATCTTTTTTGGCTTTTAGTATGAATATGTTTGCCTTACTGTTATCTATAAGCTAGTGTGCTCCAAAAAAATGACAAAATTCACATTTAGAAGATATAAGCGCTCACTTCCTCCAATATGATCATTGATTCTGATGACATCACTCTGCACTTCAGCTTCACATCAGATATTCTGTCCAATCAAATGCTCTCTAGAATCTGAAGCCACGCCCCCTAAATTATAAACAAACGCTGAAGCTGCGGCTGAAATCAGTCACTCGTTCACACATATACTGAGCAGTGTTTCTTAAACCTGTCCTGTGACCCCCCCACCACTGCACATTTTGTATGTCTCCCTCATCAGACACACCCAATTCAAGTCTTGCAGGCTCTACTAATGAGCTGATGAGTAGATTCAGGTGTGTTAGATGAGGGAGGCATGCTTAATGTGCACTGGTGGGGGATCCTCATGACAGGTTTGAGAACCACTGACATAGAGGATAGGGAACGATCAGAGAGTACACTATATAGGGGATGGGGAACGATCAGACAGTGCTCTATATAGGGGATGGGAATGATCAGACAGTGCTCTATATAGGGATAGGAATGATCAGACAGTGCTCTATATAGGGGATGGGGAACGATCAGACAGTGCTCTATATAGGGGATGGGGAATGATCAGACAGTGCACTATATAGGGGATAGGGAACGATCAGACAGTGCACTATATAGGGATAGGGAATGATCAGACATTGCACTATATAGGGGATAGGGAACGATCAGACAGTGCACTATATAGGGGATAGGGAACGATCAGACAGTGCACTATATAGGGGATAGGGAACGATCAGTCAGAGCACTATATAGGGTATAGAGAATGATCAGACAGTGCACTATATAGGGATAGGAACGATCAGACAGTGCACTATATAGGGGATAGGGAATGATCAGACATTGCACTATATAGGGGATAGGGAACGGTCAGACAGTGCACTATATAGGGGATAGGGAATGATCAGACAGTGCACTATATAGGGATAGGGAAACGATCAGACAGTGCACTATATAGGGGAAAAGGAATGATCAGACAGTGCACTATATAGGGTATAGAGAATGATCAGACAGTGCACTATATAGGGATAGGGAACGATCAGACAGTGCACTATATAGTGGATAGTGAATGATCAGACAGTGCACTATATAGGGATAGGGAATGATCAGACAGTGCACTATATAGGGGATAGGAACGATCAGACAGTGCACTATTTAGGAAAAGGAATGATCAGACAGTGCACTATATAGGGTATAGAGAATGATCAGACAGTGCACTATATAGGGGATAGGGAACGATCAGACAGTGCACTATATAGTGGATAGTGAATGATCAGACATTGCACTATATAGGGGATAGGGAACGATCAGACAGTGCACTATATAGGGGATAGGGAATGATCAGACAGTGCACTATATAGGGATAGGAACGATCAGACAGTGCACTATATAGGGGATAGGGAATGATCAGACAGTGCACTATATAGGGGATAGGGAATGATCAGGCAGTGCACTATATAGGGATAGGGAATGATCAGACAGTGCACTATTTAGGGATAGGGAATGATCAGACAGTGCACTATATAGGGGATAGGGAACGATCAGACAGTGCACTATATAGGGGATAGGGAACGATCACACAGTGCACTATATAGGGATAGGGAATGATCAGACATTGCACTATATAGGGATAGGGGAACGATCAGACAGTGCACTATATAGGGGATAGGGAACGATCAGACAGTGCACTATATAGGGGATAGGGAATGATCAGACAGTGCACTATATAGGATAGGAACGATCAGACAGTGCACTATATAGGGATAGGGAATGATCAGACAGTGCACTATATAGGGGATAGGGAATGATCAGACATTGCACTATATAAGGGATAGGGAACGATCAGACAGTGCACTATATAGGGGATAGGGAATGATCAGACAGTGCACTATATAGGGGATAGGGAACGATCAGACAGTGCACTATATAGGGGATAGGGAATGATCAGACAGTGCACTATATAGGGATAGGGAACGATCAGACAGTGCACTATATAGGGATAGGGAATGATCAGACAGTGCACTATATAGGGATAGGGAATGATCAGACAGTGCACTATATAGGGATAGGGAACGATCAGACAGTGCACTATATAGGGGATAGGGAATGATCAGGCAGTGCACTATATAGGGGATAGGGAACGATCAGGCAGTGTAAATATGCTTTCCATTTGGCCGAATAAACTCTGGTTTCACGTTAGTGTCAGAGAAACACCGGATCGCTAGTCCAGAGTCACGATAGCACAGAGAGGATCATGTGATCGAGTCACTGCAGACCAGAAAGAATGGTGTTTTAAAGTGATATGTTGGAGATGAGGAGGAGAAATGTTTAGAGATTAGTAGCAAAATGGCTGTGATATAAACTATGTGCTATTGGCTATTTTAAAAAAGGGGAGGGGCTGTTCTATAAGTCTTACCCTGTCTTCCTGTTTCAGTGGAAATTACATCAACACATTGAATAAGGCTGTGCATTTCAAGGGCCTTTAAGTGAAACACTTCAGCCTCCATGCATGCCTAAGATCTGAATGCGAATCACGTAGCATGTGTCCATTACCAGTCATATGATGGAGATTTTCCTTCTTAATTTTTGTTGATTCATAACTGGAGGTGTTCGTGCAAATCCAAAGATTTTAATAGCAACCTGGCAAATTAGCTCTGGAGCCACTAAACGCTTCACGCTAACATCTATCTGGGCAGGAGCTGCCTCATTAAGTTAAATAATTAATGAATCTGTCATAATTATGAAACTGCTCACAAGCAAGACTAATTGTACTCATAGTTTAATTAGGCTAGACGCCTGCCACTCAAACTCTGCACTCTAGTTCTGTTCAATGTCGGCCGGAGACACTCCGTGTCCAAGATAAAGCTCCAAATGGGAATTCGCTTCATATCCCAGACACCAACATTAGCCAAATTGTGGAACTTAATTAATATTCTGAGCAAATTTTCACAGCCAGATGACCAGCACTAATTGCTCAGTGTTACACCTGTGGTCCGTAACTGCTCATAACTGGCCTTTGTGTTTGCAGAGGTCTGCAAAATTCTAGCAAGTGAAGGGCTATCCATCTTCGGATTGTCCGTCGAGCCGCAGCACTGTGTGAATGAAGCGCACTGAGATGTAATGCATGCACTAACCAAACAACCACAAGGTCACACCACAATATCATCAGAGGCCTTGAGTGGCCCAACACAGAGCACTTTGAATAATGAGACCTACTTCCACCACCTCATCTACACTCTGACAGAGCGAACGGAGCGCTGCCAGACCGGCCAACCTTCAGAACAAGAGAGTAGAGAAATAAATGAGATGACATCGACATGCAGATGGAGAAGGAGAGAAAGACACGAGAGTTCAAGGGAGGAAGAAGAACCT